>QOCX01000221.1:133673-160675 GCA_005959815.1 Sarcophaga bullata
CAACATAAGTGGTGTGAGAAGCTAGGCCGTAATCCTGACTGAAAGGTTGTAATGGCCAATTATGTTAATAATGAGCATAATGATGATTAGAAGACTAATCTACTAATTGCCGCTGTTAAATAGCTAACATTGGCGAAAAGTGAGGCTGCTAAAAGGATGGGTTTGTGTCTTTGCTTTTTAAATTTGAATTTATCTTCTTACATTAAAACTTATTGTGGCTTATTCATTTTATTTTCGATTATACTTGGCCTCCAGAAATTGATTTTTTATTTATTTTTTATTGATTATCCGGCAATAGCTAGCAGCCTCCTAATAAAGAAAATCTTATCAGCAGTAGCTAACAGCAGCCGCTTCAATCTACATAAACAATACCAATAATAAACTATTCATCCTTGTATTCATCTTTGTATCCTCGAAAGTCATCTTCAATTGTACACAGTTTGGGTTTGCCTAAAAGCCACTTGCACTGCCTTTTAACCATCATTTCTTGTTGCCATTTTCTGATTCCCTTTATTGCTACAGTTTTTGTTTCCCCATAGTTTTTCTTTTTTGCTTTTGTAAAGAAAAAATCATAAAAAATAGTGCTTATCACTGTCCTATTTAACCACCACAGGATACTTTCCTTAGTTCTTTGGATTGTTTGTTGCTCTTAAGATTTTTGTTGAGATTTTTCTTTGATTTTGTTTTTTGTTTCACCAAATTGGCCCTTTTTTTCTAGAAATCCTTGAAGTAATCTTTCTCTAATCTAATCTTTCTGTAATTCAGAGACGTTAAGTCACACGAATAACGAGGCCAGTAAACCGAACTACTTCTGGAAAGAAAAAAATTAGGTTGGGCAGGACCACCCTTGGCCACCATTTTGGTCAGCATTTACATCCACTGTGATGCCACAATCAATATTCAACCCTGAGATCAAATGACTCCCCGAAAAAAGTCTTCCTTTTGCAGCAATTTTTAGATTAGAGAGCTCCGTCAGGTATGTCAGAAAGTGAAAAGCCAAAATCCTCCTCTTTTTTTTATGAAAAGTTCATTGACAAATGAATGAAGTCGTCGTAAGTAGTGGTAAGTAGGTTGTTATCTTATTAGACGTGAGGCCGTAGTTCAAACCACAGTCCAAACATAACGGACACAGCGAAAATATAAAAAAATTTCTTCGGCAACTTCATTTCAGCAGTCTTCTGGCAAAAAACCGTGAAAGTAAATGAAAAATTGCCATGAAAAGAAAATTAAAATTCTGTCATTCAGAATCGCCTGGGAGGTTGATTCGTGCTGCATAGCTAGGGTCGTCATCCTGACCGAAGGGGGGTTGTTAATAATGAATTAAGTAAGTTAAGGGCATTAACAAATGAGTCTCTACCTCTTCCTCAGAGCCATTGCTTTTGTAGAAGTCATTTGCCAGAATTCGAATATTTTCGGTTAAAGAATAGAAGTCAATCGGTCCTCTATTTAGCCATTTGTGTACAGCAGCGTAATCTTTTGCCGCCAGTGCGATTGAGCCTTCCTGTAGGTAGGTAGGGAGGTGGAGGAGGCTGTCCATTCAAGGCAATTGGATGGACATACTTAGACCACATACAGAGCAAAATGGCAATACGACAGTTTTAGATTTGTCGTCTCATTCCGGAACCACTCGTGACAGTTTCTTTAGATCAAGATGCCTTCTTCTTTTGCATACTGCTGGGCATGTACACTGTGAATGAAGAACAGACTCCTGCACTTCCTCCTCAATGAAGTGTATGCAGTTGTCATTATCATACTGAGAGTACTGCTTTAAAGTTTAAGCAGACTTCTCATGCATTCTCCATTCAGTGAGTACAGAGTGAAATGAGTCGAAGATATTCAATTCAACTGAAGCTTTGCAGTATCCGACGATATCTAAGTATCGGAACTCACATGAGAGTTACTATTGAATGGTCTAAAAACGGTCTAGGCACACTTAATCGCAGCCTGGCTATAGATCAAGACCGATAACAAAAGTCTGCTATCGAAAACTAATGAAAATTTAAAAATTTTTATACAAATTTTAAACGATAACAAAAATTTTTTATGGTAGACTCAAACGATAACAACAAAAGTGATAATGAAAACTCAAACGATAATAAAAGTTTACTATCGATAATTACAGACTTTTTATAGAAATTTTAAATGTTAATGAAATTGTTTATGGAAAACTAAAATGTTAACAACAAAACGATAACGTTAATAAAAATGTTATCGAAAATTAAAGACTTTTTATAGAAATTATAAACGAAAACTAAAATTTGTTTTTATATTGAAAACTCTAACGATAACAATAAAATGATATTGACCTGGAAGTTTTCTGTAGAAAATTCAATTGATTGACACAAACGATAACGATAAGTTTATCGTGTAGATACTTTGAATGATAATAAATTTTTTTTTTATGGACATTCACGTTAATAAAGATTTCTTTAGCAATGGGAAATTTCTTTTAAATGGGAAATTAATTTTCTATTGAAATTTAGAGATGGCAATATCTCTTTTATTATAATCGTAAATATATGGCAATAAATTTGAACTGAAAGATTTATTACCATCGATTAATTGTTGTAACCTCTATTCTTGAGCATATAAGCTTAACTTTTTTTGATGTTTTAAAATTAAATTTCAAAATACTTTTCAACACTTTCACTGTGATGAACTGTTTTAGTTTGAAAATGAGCACCTAGAGCTAGTGCAACCTGATCTAATTGTTGAAAAATTGGGAAAAAAACAATGGCCTTAGTCTAGTTGGGTCTTAGTCCAACAACCATTAGCTAAAAACACAAAAACGTATGCTGAAAATTTTTCTTTTTAAATTTTCAATGGAAACAGTGTTGTTCTCTTAAACCATTTATACTGTGACTTGGTTTATTGACTGTGTGTGTGTGTGTGTGTGTGTGTGTGTGGCATAAGCACAGAAACAAATTGAGGTGATTTGATGATGAACAGACATCGAATTAAACTTAAAACTGAGATTATTGACGTAGAAAAAAGAAAGAAAGAAAGAAAGAAAAAACACCACAGTTTTTAATCTCCTTTCGTTTGAAATGAACTTCAAGACAACAAAAGAAACATTTTATTTCTTCTTCTTCTTTCTTTGGATCTTGATAAATCCTTTACTTTTGAAATGAAAAAAAAAATCGTTTTTTTGTTTTCTAATTTTAACTACTAAATGATGTTTATTGACCCCCCCCCCCCTCCCCTTTTTTTATTTTTTTAACAGAAATAGGTTTCTGTTACGTTTGCATGTGTGTGTGTATAATTAATTGCTTTTCTTACACTATAATTAAAAATTAATTTAGATTTTACACAACAGCAGCGGCAACAATAAAAAGCTGCAACGCAATACAATATCTCCAGCACTAATCATGACATTCCAACTAATGCGACTTTAACTTGAAAAATTCCCACATGACCGATCACAGACAGTGATGAAATAAAAACGATTATTATTACAACACCAACTTCAGACATAAACTTGGCAAATTGCATAAATAGAGATGAGAGTTTAAAGGGTGTCAAATAAATTTACGTCTCACCTTTCTTTTATTGTCTTAACCTTCATCACATAACTCTGCTTATAATTCTCAAGAAAACTGTATAGATCGTTAGTAATTGTCATAAGGTCTCTTGTAATCTCTAAAATCGCCATTTCAAAATGTATCGGAAAATTCTCAAGAATCTCTTTTAAATGAAATGCATTAATTTACATTTGCTAAACGATAATGAAATTTAACGATAAATCGTTATCGATAGAGAAATTTATTATCGAAACCATAATAAAATCTTCTCTAGAAAAGTAAATCGATAATAAAATTTTTATATAGAAAACATATAGAAACGATAATTAAATTTTCGGTAAAAAAGTCAAACGTTATCGCCGTATCAAATTTAAAGGATAATAAAATTTTCTAAATAATCTTTAAACCATAGTGGTTATAAAAGTTTAAGCAAGAAAAGAAATTTCTACTTAAACTTAAAACGATTATTTTATATTCTGTTAAAAATCCTAAGGAAAACAAAATAAATGTGGCGTTATTGCCATGTAGATTCAACATTTCATAAAAAACGAAATCAGGTTGTAGATAACATTTTCTGTACCAAAAACTTGTTATCGATAGCACTTATTGAACACAACTTTGTTATCGGTAATATTATCACTAATGAAAATTTTTAACGTCAGATTTTAAAATTTCTCACAACGAAATCAGATTGTAAGTATTATTATTTACAAAATAATTTTTATCGATAACAATTTTTGGAAATTATTTTTTTTAGCGGTTATATTGCTTGCAGATAATTTTTTTTTATTTTTTTTTATAAGAAAAGCTTCTCTCATACTTCCTACAAGAAGAGTGACATTTTCTGGAAAAAAAGTGTTATCGATAATATTTTCTAAAATGAACTTTGTTAATGTTAATGTTGCCTGTAGGAAACTTTGATATCGTGAATTTAGAAAATTAAATTTCACAAAAAAAATATTTTTGAAATAAATTCTGTAGAAAATTTTTGTTATCGATAAATTTGTAGAAAAAATTTTTGTTTCTAAAACAATTTGTAACGAAAACACAAATGTTTATAAAGAAATTTATGGGATTTTATTTTTCTGGTAAAACAAAAACCAAAACAAAACTAATAAAGACTAAATAACTTATTATAGAAAATTTATCGATAACAAATATTTTTTAAAGAAAATTTAAAATTTATGGAATTTTATTTTTTGCTAAAATAAGAAGCAACATGAAATTAATGAAAACAAAAACTACTCTAGAAAATTTATCGATAACTATAATTCGAAAAAAAAATTCCGATAACAACGAATATTTTATATTGGAATGTTTATCGATTAAAAATTTTTATTGTTTAAATTATAAATATTTCTGTTTAAAAAATTTATCGATGACAAAAATTTTATGGACAATTTTTCGATAACAAAAATATTCTAAAATATTTATCGAAAAGGAAAGTGGTCTAGAATAGTTATTTTATAGAATATTTATCCATAACAAAAATATTTTAGAATATTTATTGATAACAAAAATTTTATAGAAAATTTATCGATAATAAAAATTTGATAGAAAATTTATCGATAACAAAAATTTTATAGAAAATTTATCGATAACAAAATTTTTTTAGAATACTTATCGATAACAAAAGTTGTATAGAAAATTTATAGATAACAAAAATTTTTATGGAAAATTTATTGATAAATTTTTTTAGAATATTTATCGATAACAAAAGTTTTTTTTTTAGAATATTTATCGATATCAAAAATTTTATAGAAAATTTAACAATAGGTTTTGTATATGGTATTCTACAAATTTTTTTTAACATTTTTGTAAATTTTCACGACACTTTCCTTATCGTTACCAATTGCCTTAGAAATAGTTCGAACTGCGGGGCTTAACGAGACAATGCCTCTGTGATAAGAAGAAAAATAACTGAGGAATACTTAACCTTCTTTTAAACAATTGCTGATTGCAACTATTGTTGATCACACCTCAGCAAGACATGGTTTTACTGTTACGAAAATTTATTGAAAATCGATTAATAACTAGAGACCATTGGAACTTTAGTGCTGAAATGTGCTAGAAAAAAAAAATAGTTTTCTTCACAACTTTAACAACCGAACATCAATCAAGATGTTGACTTAAATTGCTGAATAAATATTCTTTCAGGCCATTTAAAGTCATAATATTTGATTTGCTGGAACAAAAAAAAATCCAAAATTATGGCTAAAGTGACACAAACTGCTGCCAAATATGCGATATATTAACAGCAGCAGCAGCAGCAACAGCAACAGCATTATGATATTAACCAATAATTGTTTATAAGACTTCATAAATTTTTATGATAAAATAAATACACGCTTACATACATACATCCATACATACATAGTTCCCCGCTTAAATAACCCATCTGTTGTATGTACGTACGGGCATATTATTGTTGAAGTTGGTAGCAGTAGCCATAGCCATAGCCATTGGCTGGCTGGGTTAGCTGACTGGTCTGGCTATCGTCATACCTATTTATGACTTTAATTTGATTTACAACTTCAATTTTTGGTTTTGGCATTTTAAGTGGTGCTCGAAAAATATATTGACAAACAAACCAAAACAAAAAAAAAATTTTTTTTTTTGAATTTTTTTTTGTCAATTTAGTTTTGGGGAAAAAATTGAAAAAAATACAAAAAAAACCAACAAAAATTTTAAATTTTAAAACATGGCTGTTGTTGTTGTTGTTATTTTTTCATAGTTTTGTTTTTTAATAATTTCCGTTTTTTTTTTTTTTTTTTGTATAATTTTATGTCAAGGTTAGTATTTGGCTAATGACAGATAAGTTTTCGTCAGAATGTGCGCTACAACAGATGTCTTTATGTTATGTTTGTTCTGGTTACATTTGTTGAGGTTATGTTATGTTTGTTGAGCTTATGTTATGTTTGTTTGTTGAGGTTATGTTATCTTTGTTGAGGTTATGTTATGTTTATTCTGGTTTGTTGAAACAATTTTTCAATTGAAGTCGTAAAATTCTCTTTAAATTTAAGTATCCTCTTGGAAGTGCCTGTTTTGGTTGAAAAAGCTGCGTATGTCTTGCTCAATTTTATTGTTCCAAAGTAATATGGGTATTTGGTACCTCAACATGTTATGTTTGTTGAGGTTATGTTGTGCTTGTTCTGGTTTTTAACACAATTTTTCAATTGAAGACGTAAAATTCTCTTTAAATTTTAAATATCGACTTGAAAGTGCCTCTTTTCATTGGACAAGCTGTGTAAGACTTTCTTTAGGGAGAAGACTAGCAGGTTTCATTTGAAGCGGATGCCAACGAAAAGGCATCCAGAAAATGTATTCTCGGCATTACAATTTGTGTTTAAAATTGTTCAAATTACGACACTCGACATAAAAACAATTTTTTGAATTGAATTTCTTCTTGATTTCCTTGTCAGAGATACAACCGGGTCATCATTGCTTTGGTCATCATCAAAGCCGTTCATTTCAAAATATGATACATTTTTTTTCAGGCTATAGTTTGCTGCTGATCCAGCCTTTAGATTCGCATAAGATGTCGAGAAAGGATCTTGACTACAAACTCAAGCGTTCCAGGTTTTAATGCAGCAGAAAGCAAGAATCGAATTGAATTCCTTCTTGGTTCCCTTGTCAGACATACAGCCGGTTATCATTGCTATGATCATCATCAAACACGTTCATTTCGAGACTTGATTAATTTTTCTTCAAGCCGTAGTTTGATGTCAAGAAAGGAACTGATAGTGTAAGGGTTAGCGCACTGACTAAAATTCTTTATTTTTTTCCAGACTGCAGTTTGCTGTTGAACCCTTCAGGTAGAAATAAGACGTCGAGAAAGGAACTTGACTACAAACTCAAGCATTCCAGGTTTTAATGCAGCAGAAAAGAAGCATGAAGTTGCCCTTAGTCTAGTAGATAGTGTGCTGGCTTCAAACCCCCAGGTCAGACATCTGTTCGGCGACTCAGCAGACTCCCAGCAGATTTCTGGCAAAAGCTCTCTCTGAGGGAAAATAAAAATTTGGCATGAAAAGTTTTCCAAAAAAAATCTGTCATTCAGAGTCGATTTTAAATTTATAATGATCATTTATGTATGTACAGTTAAAGCAAAAAGTCTACATACGCCGCTCTATGTAGACTTTTTCCCGGTGATTTTTATCAAATTTAAAAAAGTGTTACTGCGCTGTTTAAGAACTTTTGAAGACAAAAACGAATATCAAAAAAATATAACCTAGAAATTGTTTGAAAAAAAGAACATAATTAGCGTGTACATACACATTGTTGTCAACCTTTTTTTTGTAACTCTATGTAGGTAGGAAACAAAATTTGCGGGAAGAAAAGTTGACATACAAGCGTATGTACACTTTTTTCTGTGACTGTATATATGTAGGAAACAAAATTAGCGGGAAGAAAAGTTGACATACAAGTGTATGTACACTTTTTTCTGTAACTATATGTATGTAGGAAACAAAATTAGCGGGAAAAAAATTGACATACAAGTGTACGTACACTTTTTTCCGTAGCTGTATATATGTAGGAAACAAAATTAGCGGAAAAAAGTTAACATACAAGTGTATGTACACTTTTTTCTGTAACTGTATGTATGTAGGAATGAAACATAAGTTCATCATCTTTATAAAATTTTTTTTAGAATTACTTTTTGGAACTGCATTAAAGCCTTTGTTATTCGTAAATGATGTTGTTCCAATCATATTCCATGTTCATTACTACACCCCCAGAAGCTTCTCTTCCTAGCGATTATGTCAAGTCGTTGTTTCACTAACCTAATTGCTTGTATGTTATGGTGATGGGCTGTGATCTCTATTCTTTTTGTATTTAAATTTCATCATCACGTTTCAGCTACAATGTTTATTGGTTGATGTCTTTGGTATTCAAAGATAACTTGAAACATTTTTCAGAAAAATTACTTGAAAATGTTTTTATTTTTTTGTATTACCCACCACTTTTTATGTTGTGGTCTCTGTCACAAACATTCCAAAATAACACATAAAATCTGCCCACACTGATACAAAATAAAAAATAAAAAATAAAAATAGTAAAAGGAGTCATCACAACAAGAAGAATTCCTCAGACCATGAACAAAATAATAAAAATTGGTGTGATGACCCCAAATACTTAAAGTTTGAGCTTGTTATACCCTACTGAACTCTACTGTTATTGTTTAAAGACGTTTTTCTTATTTACGTTCAAAAATTGTGTTGTAACGCCTTCTTAAAACAACCATTAAACCAAACTCTGTGCCACATTATTCATCGTTGAGAGAATGCATCATTTCATCTGAACCGTAACTTAAGTAAACTACAATTCCAAGCTGGGAAAAGTGAACCTCTGGTCATTTTCGTGGATTTGGTAGACGTTTACTGTGAAGGTTCTTAGTCTGGAAATAAGATAAGATAGTTCTGCGTGGTCAAAACTTCCACAATCTATTGTAGCCCGAAGTAATGGCAATCATTTTCAGGTTGTCAAACTAATCCTTGGTATGGTATCTCCTTCAGTTAGCTTTTCAGGCAGCCAAGCAAGGCTGAAATATATGTTCTAGCCTGCTAACCATGCAACGTGCTCATCAAGTATTAGTTTCGAGAAAATAGCAGAGATTTTGTGATAATAGTTGGAGAATACTATGTAACCAGGAGTACTTGCTCATCGACTAATTTACTGCTCAGAATCAATATGCTTAACAGGAGACAGATCTCGTATCGGACATTAGGGTGTCAGTTCATTGAAAGTGATGTGAAATCAGCTGGGCTTCAAAAAGATTTTTTTTATTTTTGGCAGAAGAAGTTTAAATATTCTAGGGAAGGTGGCTAGATATTTAGGCTTTTCTGAGATTTATTGTGATACATTACTGGCTAAGGAATGCTTATTCATACTCATGCAATTGATGCTCTTGTCTTGGGTAATATTGGGCTCTCTTCCTCACTCTGTGGCCTTTTTTTTCGTTCCTTTACAATTTTCTTTCTTTGCGAGTCTTCTTTTAACACTTTACTTGTCTCTTTACTTACTTAATTCGTCATTACAAGCCTTTAGTCAGGACTACAACCTACTTTATCACATTACACATGCATGTTATTTTAATCGATGAAAGTTGGGACTTGCAGTTTAAAATCGATATCGAGCGACAGATTTTTGAGAAAATTTTCATGGGGATTTAAGGCGACATCCCTCAAACTCAGATAAATATGAATAAAAAGCCAAGCCTCATACGTCAAACGTAACTTTACAAACTAATCACACCACTTCATACTGTGGTCTCATCATCAGCTTGGTAAGATGGTGAGGATCTGAATTTCCATATGATCTGGTTGAATGGAATTAAAACAATTCCATGCTAAATATTCGCTTGCCAGCCATCTTCTGTAACTCTTTTTCAAATTGAATTAAGCACACCCCTTCAAAGCATAAACCTCCCCCTGAAAGATACTTGAGAGTTTCGGCAAAGGCTCAGAATATTTCACTCTAGCACTGGTTCTGTCTTAGAAGAGTATACAGTTAGCACACTGAATCCAAACTCACTTTTATTTGAGCAGATATGGTGATAACTTCTAAATACTGCATCCACATCCATTTTTTCTTGCCTTTCTTCAATTTAAGTTAGTTTCATTACCTTTGTTTTTAACTACAAGGATACACATGCAGTCCCATGTTCCAACACAAGCACATGGGAGCCTACTAAGCTTACCTAACATAGCTGCCCCTCGAATCAATAAATATTTCTGCCAATGACAACTTAAAGCCGTACATGCAGTCGATCTGGAAGTACTTTATCGTTTATCAGTTATAAACATCAAACCCTAAATACCGTCAAATGATTTGGCACAAATGCGTAGACAGCACAAATCCATTTTTTTTTATTTCACACACACACTTATTGTCATCACTGTTATTGAAAATGACAAGATAAATCGAAACACGATGATGATACTTTTTTTTTTTGGTTTTTATTTGTTTGAATTTCTCATAAAGATTCACTTGACACATTTGTTGTAAACCTTTATAATGTCTTATAGGTAGGTATTATTAAAATTACAGTGGAACCTAAATAAAACAAACAAGGATTTTTTTTATTTTACTTTTGGAGAAATTTTTATGATGGAGAATACTCCATGGTTTTCGATTTGGAAACTTTTTACTGCCGTTTGCTTCCCTCATTCATTTTATCAAGGCTCTACTGTATGCATACAAATTATGTTTTATAACCGCGGTTTTTTGTTTTTATACGATTACCTTTCTGTCTGTCTGTCTATCGTTCGATTTTGTTTCTACACCCATATTTATGGGCATTTCTTAATTTCCGGAATTTATTTTCGTACCATCACCACCACCACCACTACCACCACTGCCTTACATCTCGTCTAACCCAGTCAACAGTTGGCAATAAGTTTCATTGGAGAGTTTCTTGGTATTTATTTCAGCTGATGTGTGTGTATTGGTTGATTTATGTTTAAATGTTTAAAATATTTGTGTAGGAGGGGAAGGGGGGGAAGGGGGATTTAAATTTTGAAACACAATTTCATTCGTTAAACATAATAAAACTGAGATGAGACTGATACACAGACACACACGTTAAGCTGAACAAATGTTTCGAAGAAGAAATTTTCATGGCAATGTCATGTGAAGACAATTTTTTTTCTTTTTTTTTTGGAATTCAATTTTAATTTTTATTGTTAAGAAAAGGATCATAAATAAATTTAAATGTTATTATAAACGGCCATTAAGTGGTATTTTACGTGGTATTACCCAACTGAAATGGCTTCAAAATATAAGCTGCTCTCTTGCAAATTTAAATGAAAATTTTCAAGGAATTTCGGGAATGATTTGCACATACTAACCTTAGATTTCATCCTCCAAAACTATGCCATCTAAGTAGCACTTTTGCCTTAGAAATATTGCAAACCTTATTGTCAAACCTGTTCTACATGATCGTTCAAACTTTGAAAAATTTTCCCTGGCAGCGTCATCATTTCATACTTCTTTGCTAAAGATGTTGACCCAGGCCATTACTGTTAACGGGCAGAACTTTAGGTCAAGCATTACTATGTTCCTGGTGGCTTGAATTGATGATACTCTGGCAACCAATGACATGTGGCTTTAACAGGATATGTTGTTTCAAATTTGCCATCGATTGTTTTACAAATAGTTTCTAACCATAATAGAAGTCGCTATCGTCTAGTTGGTAGCGAATTAGCTTATTAGACGTGAGTCCAAATGAAAACAAAAAATTTCTTTGCTGACTTTCTTCTCTCAACAGATTTCTGGCAAAAACTCTGAGAGAGTAAATAAAAGTTGCCATGTTAAGTTTCTCAAAAATCTGTCGTTCTTCGACGACTTTAAACTGTAAGTCCTGCCATTCATGTAGGGCACGTAATCCTGATTAAAGTGTTGTAATGATCAATCATGTATGAATGTATGTTTTCATCGACAATGCAACATGTGGCCGAACGTTGTAATGATCGAAAACTACGGGCTGGTGCCTGGTGTTTGGTGCCTGGTGTTTGGTGCCTGGTGTTTGGTGCCTGGTGTTTGGTGCCTGGTGCCTGGTGCTTGGTGCTTGGTGCCTGGCACCTGGTGCCTAGTGCCTGGTTGCATATTAAACGTATTAATTATAGTGTTAAATTCTCCCATTTTTATGTATCATTTCGTTCTAATCCCATCAAATACAAAGCATTGCCTAAGCGCACTTGATATTCTGTTTGGCCATAGATTTTGTTCGTTTCCCTTGCTTCACATGCCATTTCTTGCATTTGACACGAATCATGAACGATCGATGTTCCTAATTTTATAGTCTTTAAACCTTTTTACATGTACCCCGGGCGCTCTTTGGCTTTGATGATGAAATGCGCATAACTACTGTATACACTGTGTTTTTCATAGAGCGTTCATTATGGATCACATCGTTCCGATTCCACCACATACAGAGAGAGCATTACCTTGGATATTGTACTTGAACATGGAATTTGCTCGTTTTGCCTGTGCTTCACATGTGATTTATTTTGCTGGGGCGTGCGTTACCAATTTATGGTCTTTAAATTTATTTTAAGTTGTCCCGTGATGCTTCGCGATTCCTAACATATCCTGTGTGTCACAAACAAACAATGACGTGATTTTCTTTTTAAAAAAAGTGGCTAAATAAGGCCAGCAAATGCTGTTATTTTCGGCAGTTTGATAAATATTCCAACGTGACATCAAGAAGTAATGACATGACTAACTAGAGCAAGCAATATTGTCTAATTTTGACAGATTAAAAATTGAACAATTTTTTTCAAATGTCATGTATACCTACATGCCATTGACATAAAACAACGCATAACCAACCAAGTGATGATATCTGACGTAAATAACTGGTTTTTAGATATTTTCCCTGGAATAATATGAGATTCTTACAAATTAAAGTTTTTAAAACTTTAAGAATTTGAAATTAGACAACAAACCGGAAGTCAATTTAGTTTTATAAACAAAACAAAAAAAAATTATTATCGTACTCGTATTCGTACACTTCAGTTAGTTGTTTGTGGCTTTGTTTTCAATAATCATGGTGCCATGCCAATAGCAATAACATACCCAATAACACTGTGAATATGCGATTTATCTCAACAATTCGTGACTTTGCAAAAATATTTGCCAGAAAAATAGAAAAAATATTAGAAAAACAAAATACGACTCTCAATATTTACATCGGAGCTTAAAATATGGCAAATAATACCGTGAACACTGTGAACACTGTGAACACTGTGAACACTGTGAACACTGTGAACACTGTACACTGAACTATAAATGATATTGAATAACAGTTATAAGGTACTTAAAATACAGTTTTAACCTGGTGCGAGTTGATTGTTTTGTTGGTATTGGCTGGCAAAATTTTTTTTTTTTATCTTGGGTTTTTTCTTTAAGGAACTTATAGCTTCTTGAGCTGTTGGAGATCATCATGCCATGCCGGCAATAAAATTTTTAAGTTTTTTTAAATTTTTTTTTTTTTTTTTTTTTTTTTTGAATAATTTTGTAATGCTGTGTGGAACAGGTTCTGACCTTTGAAATCATAAATAAACATGGAGTTAATTGTCTTTTTTTTGGATTTCTATTTGCCTTAGCTTAGTGGGTACTCCTCTCTTTTTTTTTTTTTTTTTTTTTTTTTTTTTTTTTTTTTTTTTTTTTTTTTTTTTTGGTGGTGTCTGTTAAATAATATTTGAAATTATTTGTTATTTTGTTTTTGTTATTTGTTGTTTTTGTGGTCATTGAACTTCATTTTTAACCCGCAAATGTTTTTTTTACTGCTTGAAAGTACTTGTCATGAAAAAACCCAAAATTTATGCATGATTAATTGAAGGCCATATTTGGCCATTAAAATATACGCTTAAGTGAGATAAATTTTTTTTTTTAAATATTTTCCCATGTGGTGTAAAATAATTTCAAATTCTTTAATTTAAAATTACTTTAGTTGGTTAGTTAGGTTAGGTTAACGGCTAATATGCCGTTCATTGGCAAGTTGACTCGGTCCGTCCATATGGTCCTATGTGTTACGCAGTGTAATAAGGTAAGCCCATTAGTAGTGGATTTAAATCACATTCGCCACCATGCTCACATCATCAAACGTTCGTACGTACTTAATTGGCTTTTAGTCAGGATTACGACATAGTTTCTCACACCACTTATGTGTTGTGTGTGTTAATGTTATACATGAATGGCGGGATCCACAGTTTAAAATCGTTTCCGAATGACAGATTTTTTTTTTTTTTTTTTTTTTTTGGAGAAAATTTTCATGGCAATTTTTTTTTATTCTCACAGTTTGCCAGAAACTTAATGAGAACAAAACGCCGAGGAAATATTTTTTCATATTTCGTTTCGTTTGGTTGGATGGATATGTCTGACTTGAGGTTTGATTAGTGTGTAGATTCCAACAAACATACATAGTAGTTTATTAATTTCTAGAATAACAGGGTTGCCAGGTACACACATACATACATAGTCGGTCGTTACAGTCCTTTAGTTAGGGTTACGACTTAGCTTCCTACGGCACTAATGTTGTGTGTGCTAATTATGTACATGAGTGGTGCGACCTACAATTAAAAGTCTTACTTCGAACATCTTTTCAATTTTTCAATTTTTATTCGCTCTGTGAAGAGTGCTTGCTAGTAGACTGCTGAGATGAAGTCATCAAAGAAATATTTTCTTCATATTTCCTTTGATTGGAGATGTCTGACTTGAGATTTGACTAGTAAGAGTTACTAGTCCAAAGCCACTTCGGTCTTCCAATGTGTTGTCACTCCAAAAGCCAGAATGACGTTTGTTTTGAAGTGCAACGCACTCATATATAAGGAGTTGCATCGATTCCGTTTCTTTTACATTCTGGCAGCTTCTGCAGTAATTCTGGTCGAACAGACTGAACTTGCCAGTGTTCCTGTTGGATGGCCAACCGTTCTCTTATTGAACTCAAGTAGTTCCTTGGTTTTCCTACTGCCCACTGCCGAACACAGTAATTTTGAATGGTTGGTTCAATTCCAAACAGCTTTTTCTGTCACTGCAAAAACTGATGACGTCTGGTTTGCATCGCACTCGCATAAAAGGTGTTGTATTGACAGAATATCCTGGCTGCTTCAGCAGTATTCCTGTTGGGGTGGAAGGAGCTTGTCAACGAAACTGTTATAGAATGAGTGGCGGGACCTACAGTTTAAATTAGATCCCGAACGACAGATTTTTTTTTGGAGAAACTTTTCATGGCAATTTTTTTTTATTCTCAAAGTTTTTGCTAGAAATCTGCTGCGATGTCCATCAGGTTCTTTAGTCGAACTGAAGCAGTTACTTAGTTTCCCTACTGTACACTGCTGGAAACAGCAGTTTTCATATTCGGCAACCAGTTATATTATGTCTTTCCAATTTGAAAACATATTCTTGTGGGGGCGCATATATCCTCTTCATATATCTCCGATCCCGTCAGTGTCAGTTTGTCCACCTTTTCGTTTCTTTCTATGCCACAGTGTCCTGGAGCCCGGTAGAGTCGGATGTTGCGTCGATGTATACGATGTAGAGAATTCATGCCACTCCTGATGCACTTTGATTTGACGAAGTGGATTGGGATCCCAGGGCTTTGATTGCTGCTTGACTATCCACAAATTCGATCATGTTCGAAGGAGGTAGATTACTGATTTCAATCAAATGTGCGTTTCAAGCGATTTTGCCAGAAGACTGATCAGAGGAAGTTGCCAAAGAAATATTTTTTTTCCAAAAATGTTGTTTTTGTTCGAAAGGGCCTTACTCTTATAAGCCAATATGTTCCCTATATAGACTACAACATCGAATTAAAGCCTGTTAAGTTTTTAATATTCAAAATTTGTTTGTGTGTCATGGACTTTAAGGCTGAACCGAGTGATAAGTACCGTCTATTACTCACTATAACGCAACAGATTGTGGTTATCGAGGTCACAAACCACAAACTGATAGACTAGCTTACTATTCCCTAGCTTATCAAAGCACTCACTTAATTCTTTCTTCTTCTTAATTTAATTCATTAACAATTGCCAGCCGTGTTGTTAATATTTTGAGGAGGATTTATGCGTTCTTTAGTAATTCTAAGGACTTATGGACGATGCCTAGGCGCTTTAAAAATAACTTTCCAACAACAACAACAATAAATTAAACAATTTTTGTTGTTGTTGTTTTTGTAAATAAATTGAAAAAAATAAAGAAAAATAAAGAAAAATAAAAGAAAACTGAAATATTTTTTTTTCCATAGAAAAATAAAGGGCCCCGTGGGGTTAATAAATGAAAAAAAAAAAAAAAAAAAAAAAAAAAAAAAAAAACGAAGCCAAACAGAAATACCCACCAGTATAGCACACAAGTAACACTCACACTGACTAGGTCTGGGCAACTACATTGCAAAATATTGTCATTACAAGTCTTATTATTCACATCCACCTCACATACACACTCACATTCATATCCTTATTATCGTCATCAGAGTATGATTTTCATTATCATTCAACGATTATTATCATTACTAAGTGCATACGTACGCACACTGTGTGTGTGTGTGTGTGTGTGTGTTGAGTCAGTGAATTCATTTGCGATAACACAAAAAAATATTCAGTTTTGTCTCTCTTTTTCCTCTCTCTCACTCTCTCCTGATTAAAAATATAATATTCTGTTATGGTTTTTGTTTCTTCATAGGAATCATGAAGTAAAAAAAAAAGAAACTGTGGACGCCATAAGTAACTAGTCTATGCGTCTTCTGGTTTAATGCGGACTTTGAGCAGAATTTAATAGAATTCAATAGGGGGGCTCATTACCAACCGGCGGAGTTATTATTGAATTTTTTTCGTACAGTTTTTTAAAAAAAATTTTTCAGTGAAGCAGGCAGTTGATGGGATTACTGTACAGATCCTAGGATGATCGTAGATTCATTTGATGGGGTGCCTAAGGACAATGTCTTTTGTCGAGATTTTCGATGATGTTCGTTATTGATGCCATATTTCCGTAGAGGCAGATAGTCAGGGAACTTGCTAATTGCATTACTTAAGGGAGTTAAGTAAGGGAGCCTCTTAATTTTTAAAATTCTGGAAAACATTTTTAACTTGTGACAACCTTTTTCCAGTTTCCAGTGCATAAGCTTTCATTAACAAACATCTCATCTGACAAATTTATCTCTTATCTCTTTATCTCTTTATCTCTTTATCTCTTTATCTCTTTATCTCTTTATCTCTTTATCTCTTTATCTCTTTATCTTCTTTATCTCTTTATCTTCATCTCTGAAGCCCATATCGCCGTAGTCTAGTCGGTAGTGTGCTGGCTCATTAGACGTGTGGCCATGTGAGTATTTTACTTTCAAAGCATACAACTTCGGCATGTTGCGAAGCGTTCAGGGTATAATTAAGGAGGCTCAATTAATTTTGTCAAGTCACAATGTCCCTGATGAGTCTTGTGACAGATTTTTCTCGCATTATTTTCTCCGATCAACCATAGTATCTGCTATCTTCACTGTCATAGGCAATATCCTTAAATCAACAAAGCTTCCAACACTGCTGTAGGCCGATTCTCCAATTCCATCTCTGGGCAGTTTTAAAATACGTTCTGTACAGGAGAAGTAAATGAAATCTCGTCTAAAATCTGGCTCGTTATGGACACCTGTGTGAAATGTGAATAGAATCCAATGTAACCAGGCGCACTAGCCCCTAAGCACAAACGTCCGAAGATTCTTTTATAGAATTTACAGAATCCGTACTGAAGATGGGCGGAGAAATGGTTAGATAGACCTCTTTAATGACTTCAAACATATCTTTATGGAGGACATTTTTATAGGAGACTGAAAGGAATTGAGGATACCTTTTTGGTGTTGGCAGTTACAGCCAATAAGGCTACCAGACCATTGCAATGTATTCCAGTCGGAAGCCTCGATCATGCGGGCTGCAGTGATATGTATTAAGGAGGATAATATTTTTGGAAGAAATATTTGAATACTTTCTGATATCCAGGCGACTGTTCAGGGCCCTAGCTGATTATATTAAGTACCGGTTTAAACTGCAAACAAAATGGCAACACCATATAAAATGGGTACCGCGACATAGCGGTACTCTTCGAAATTATAGAACGAATGAATGCGGGTTTTCTTCATTTCGTATCACATTGGATACCCACAAGTTTAGTTCAGACAATGGTGGTCCTCGCATGGGCTAGTTCCGACTAACCGCTAGACAACGAATCCAATCTGATCAAAATTAGAGAAAAGGGACTTGAAAAGTCTGCTCAAAATCCAAGGTAGCATGCTTGGTATTGTTTTGTTGTTGAAGTCATTATTGAAGATTGTATTCAGGGATGCTTATGGGAGAGTGGAGGAGGCATATAAAATAGAACCTTATTCACAGGGCATGTGTAGCGCCATAGGTGAGGTAGGCAGTTGGGAATCTACCACGCAGTTGGTCTCATTTACGGGCAGTGGGAAATTGGGGAATTAAGCGATTTGATCAGAAGCTGAGAATGTTTTTAAGATTAGGCGCGGAGAATCGTTGTGGTATCACAATAGGCCATAGGCCCATGGCTTAAGAGAGAGAGTACCTCCCATTATTTCATCCCAGTAAGCTGTAGGCCAATTCAATCTAAGCCAACCGGGAACTTTGTTAATCCAAGTCTTCTTCAATTAAAATTTCCTGTTTCGTTTCACAAACTAAAGTTTTGCTGTCACGTTTGAACCGCCCTACTATTTGCCCGTGTGGTGTCTTTTGAATTTTAAGCCATTCTATGTGAGTGTAAGTGTGTGAGTGTGCATCACTATGATTTCGAATGCAAGTGAGCGAGTTCTTCAGACGCAGCAAAGCAAAGAAAAAAAAAACGTGAGTTGATGGGATTCCAAACATGGGTGTCAGTCATTTGCAATTATTCTTGTTCTTGTTCTTGTTCTTCTGGTTTGTTGTTGTTGTTGTTGTTGTTGTAATTGTTGTTATTGCCATAGTTTTAGCTGCTGCTGCATTGCCTGCAATCATTGCTAAAGTTTTTCTTTTTTTTTTTTATTTTTTATTGCTGTTTGGTGTTGTTGTAGCTGTTGTTGTGTTATTGTTTTCATTTATTGCTGTTGCCTTTTGCACTTTCGTGTTAATGACCCTTGCAAAAGGAGCACAGACAATGCACTAAAAAGAAAGAGAGAGAGAGAGAGAGAGAGAGAATGTTTTTTTATGATTTTCTGCTGTTTGCCAGTATTGTTGATGTAGTTGCTGCTGCTGCTGCTGCTGCTATCGTTGTTGCTGTTGTTGTTGTTGTTGTTTATGATTATTTTGTAGAACATCCTTCTTATGTTGTTTGTTTTCTATGAAAACAAACTGCAACTGCAACAACAACAACAACAACAATAGCAACGAAATCATAAATAAAAATCAAAAAGCCTTTGAAAATGAAAAAGTGACGCTTCGTTCTTTATTTTCCCCCTTTTTTTTTGTTGTTGTTGCTGTTGTTGTTGTTTACAGTCAATAATGCAGCATATGCAGCAGCATAATATTTGCTGTGTTGCCATAAGCGCTTTAAAAGCCCCTATAGGTAGATGGTAAATGAAATGACGAAAATGATAATGATGATGACGATGATATTGGGGGGATAGATACCCAACAGGAGTTGTTTTTAAAAATTTGAATAAGTAAAGCAAGATATCATAAAAAGTGATGTTCCGTTTTTGTTTCTTTCGCCACGAGATTCGTGTGAAAGCGGTCAGTTCCCTTAGTAACACCGTTCACCACCATGTTCAGATCGTCAAACGTTCTGTTACCCTAGAAACCAATGAAGTCACTTAGAAAGTGTTGTACCGATTTCGTTTCATTCAAATCCTGCCAGCTTCTATAGTAATCCTGATGGGACAGACCAAGCTCGTTAGCGAAACTACCAATAGCACAGTGTCCCATTAGACTTCCTGTTACAATGCGAACCATTCTCTACTGGACACAGCAGTTTGAAATTCGTCAATCAGGTATGTTGCACCACAACCTACGGTTTGCTGAATTCTAAGGTGATTTTTCCAATTTAAAAACGTATTCATGTAGGGGCGTATGTATCCCTTCTATCTTCTCTTTCTCCGATATCTTTGATCCCTTCCATACCAGTTTGTCCGCCTTTTCGTTTCCTTCTTTGTCATAGTGACTCGGATTAATTTGATAAGGTTGAATCTCTAGGGTTTGAGTGCTGCTTGGCTGTCCACACATATGATCAAGTTCGAGGGAGTTAGATTCTTGGTTTCAATCATACGTGCAGTTTGCAATAGCAAAACTCTCTGACTGAAATACGCTGACGTGGTTAGGTTATCAGAATGATTCACGTTCAGTGCCAGCTTCAACGGTTACAAAATGTGCAAAAAAAAAAAAAAAACTACGGGTCCTGATGATTTGTTATCCTCGCATTACAACGCCTATACTTTTGGGTTTAAAGCACTTCCTATTCTGTGCAAATGTTGTTCTAATCTTCAATAAATGCGCAGTCCTTGTGCTAGCCAACTTCTTCGATGAGTTTGATGGAATTCAGTCAGCACAGGGACTACGCTTATCTTCTGTGGCGTGACAACAGGCCGCTATGCATATTCAAGTGTGCTTTGATGGAACAATTGTTACTTCTTCGACGAGTTTGCTGGAATTCGGTCAGCACAGGGACTGCGCTATGCGTGCTCAAAGCACACTTGAGTGATCAAAGCTACCGCTACGACCTAACTTAACCTAACCTAACCTTACCTAATCTACAATGTCTAGACTCTAGTGAAGCAATTTCTGGGAAGTGTGATGCAAAACTCAAATCTACTATCATTGCCTAGCAAAACTTTCGATTGTCTCAACTGCTTCTGGATTGAAGCGAATCTCCGTCTCCGTCTGATCTTCTCCTTTGCCAAAATCAACACAAATTTGACCATTTTGCTGAACGGGAGACTCAACCAATGTAAGAAAACTTTTGATCATCATCATCATTGCACCTTAACATGTTAGTTAGAGGTCAAGTTATGGATTCTTCTTCCAATTAAAGCATGATTGACTTGGAATCAAGCTGATATCCAGCCTAAATCCAGTGAACGATGTGATATCGAGTCCCCGGTAGATACGTTAGACTATCGTGAAAGAGAAGTCTGCGTCATAGCAGAGGCAAACGATATACAACCTCGATAAAGGTTCTCGAAGAAAAGGAGACACTGAACAAGTTTTCTCTGCATTTGAGGGTATTTCGTTACACTGTCCTTTTGAAAAATAGATGAACGCCAGGCTCTGGCTTGTTTTTTTGGGCAAAAATCCATCTCTAAACATGTGTCATGTTAATGTAACTTTACATGACTTTATTTTATCTTGAAAATATAACAACAACAACTACAACAACAACAACAACAACATCATTAATTTCCTTATCCTCAAAATCAAAGAAAAATTTGAAAAAAAAAACTTTTTTTATTGGGTGTCTGAGCAGAAAATCAAACGAAGAGAAGAAACAAAAACAAAAACAACAAGAACTTGACGCTTAACTTTGCTTATGAAAAGCGTTTTTTTTTCTTCTTTTTTTCTTCCTTTCTTACTTTCTGAGTTGCTTTTTTTAGTACAACGCCTTAACGTTTGAAATTTGTTGTCGTTTGTTTTTTTTTTATTTTCTTTGCTTTTCTTTGTGTAGGTGTTTATTGTTTATTTCCCTTTCAATTTTGTTGTGAATAAAAACGAAAAACAGAAAAAAAAAATCTCAACAAAAAAAAAAAGAAGATTTTGCGCACAAAAGTTGACAATTTTTTTCCTTCTTTTTTTTTGTTGAATTTCTTTTCCGACTGACTGTTTATGATTTACAATTGAAAAGAGAGAAAAAGAGAAGAAGGAATAGAAAATACACTCATACACACACACACACTTTTCATTCATATTTGTTTGTGTTTTGTAATCCTGTGTAGAAATTTCTACACTTGGAACCCCACCAGCCAGCTACTCATTCCAGCCAGCTACACTTCTGCTGCCTTGAAAGAAAGGTTCTCATCCTCCTCCCCCCCTTTAATAATCAAAAGTGGCGTCTATTGCGTATCTTTTTTTTATTTTGTCTTTGTGTTGTGTTGTTTTTTTCATAAATTCAAGTGTATGCGTTAGACTTTCATGTCTGCAGGAACTTGAAAATTATTTTTAATGGAAAATTTTCAGTTGAAAAACAAAAAAAAAAAAAAAAAAAAACTCGAATCTAGTTGGAGGTGGAACATGTAGGAGCCACAGGAAGTGCAAAACAAAGGCGTTTTAAAAAGCATTGGGAATTTTAAATTTAAAATGGCTTTAAAACTGTAAGTAAATCGAAAGCTAATAGATCTTAAGTGAGGTTAGGTTGGCAGGAATTTGTATTTTTTTGCCAGATGTCGGGAAGAAATATATTAACGCAACGGCAAAATGCTCGGTCACCATCATTTCGAAAATATTGACCAAAAACCACGCGCAGAAGATACTTCTAGGTACGCCAAGACCTCGACTACCGCGGTCTGCTTCCAGTAGATCCGACATCGTCGGGTCGAAATATATTAACGCAACCCAAAATTCTGCTTTTCGAAAATATTGACTAAAAACCACGCGCAAGAAGATACCTCTAGGTATGCCAAGACCTCGACTACCGCGGTCTGCTTCCAGTTGATCCGACATCGTCGGGTCGAAATATATTAACGCGACCCCAAATTCTGCATTTCGAAAATATTGACCAAAAACCACGCGCAGAAGATACTTCTAGGTACGCCAAGACCTCGACTACCGCGGTCTGCTTCCAGTAGATCCGATATCGACTACTGCGCCCGGTATTTGCAACAAATTGTTACATCTTTTAGCTTTTTTTTTGGCATTAAAGCAAGTAATAAGGGGGTACAAGGAATGGGGTCTATGACTCTAGCTTGTCCACGGAGGTGATAAGGCCAATAACTTAGCTCATCCCCTCGATGTCCTTGGGTAGAAATATATTAACGCAAGCCCAAAATGCTGTGTCATTCCATGCCCGTACGTCGGTCTCCATCATTTCGAAAATATTAACTAAAAACCACGCGCAGAAGATACTTCTAGGTATTCCAAACCTCGACTATCGCGGTCTGCTTCCAGTAGAGCCGACATCGACTACTTCACCCTGTATTTACAACGAATTGCCTCATAATTTAGCTTTTTTTGGCATTAAAGTAAGTAATAAGGGGGTACAAGGAATGGGGTCTATGACTCTAGCTTGTCGCGTCCCCTCGAAGTCCGTTATTTCGAAAATATTGACTAAAAGCCACCCAAAATAAACCTTTTGGGTATTTGAAGACCTTGACCACCTCGTTCTACTTCCAACTGGGTTCCATTCCAACTCAGTATTTGCACTCTACTACTCTCAGCGGCTTCCGACAAAAAAATTTCTCACATGCTTTAGGTTTTCTTTCGTTTTTATCATCTTCTTTACGAGGTCCAAGGAATAAAGTCTATGACCCTAGCATGTTCATGCACCTGATAAGGTAAGCAGTTTACCGTGTTCAATCTGGTTACTGCAAGAGTTGTCTACTGCTACAGTAGAAGCTTGATATCATGACGATATAGAATAACACCAAGTGTCCTAGCCAAGCTGCATGGCTTCCCGCTCGTTTTGCTATCAATTGAACTCAATGGAGGTATGCACAGCTTAATTAATGTATTATTCTCCCTTATAAATACAGGGTAGTGCACTAATTTGAATCCATACAAGGCACCAGACACCAAATAACAGTCAAAACAGTAATTTGGTAGGGTCATGTCGCCGCCAAAATATATTTAAAGTGACAGCGTTTGAGATACGCAATATATTCCAGACTGACAAGCTTCAAGAGAGTGAAACAACCAATTGTATGGATTACAGTGAGATTTTATAAGGGTCAAGTGAGCTATGCTTTTATGCAGCCGCCTGTTTGAACTAGGCTAAGGTTTTGACCAAAAAAAAAAAAGAACTTTTGGTGTGAGGACAATTCAAGCAACCCATGCCTTTAAGTTTAATTGGCAAAAACACTTGAATTAAGTTGTGAATTGCTTCTACAAAAGCACGATTATTTCTTTTGTCCAAACCCGATGAAATGTCCTCTTTTAAAGGGGCTTAAATACGTAATGAATTCCTCCCCCCTCATAAAACAAATCTTCTTTGATGACCTCTTCAAAATAGGGGGTTTAACTCCACAATGAATTCCCCTTACAAGCCAAATTTACTTTGATAGCCGCGATAAAAACGAGACAAAAAATTGCAGAAATTTTGGAAATTATGTTTAGAGCCCGAAGGGCTCATTATTGACCCGCTCTCTTAAGGAAATTTTTACGCGAAACGTTGCTTAAGGGATGATTTAAGGCTCAGGAATTTTCCTTGTTTTTTAATTTCTCTTTTTGGCCCCTTTTTAAGACGTTTAAGGTAAACGCCTCAGATTAATTTGATGACGATGATCGCCTGTCTTGAAATCCTAAGGAACTTCACAATGGAAAATGTAACACTTAAAGAAGTGTGAAACCCCCTCCCCCCCCATATAGGCTTTGAAAAAATTTCATTGTTTTTGTTGTTGTTTAGTTGATTATAAGTTTTTATAAAATGATTGCCTATGTTTTCCTGTTTCATTTCTCTTACACAACACAGTGCCAATAACACCAGACAGTAACAGACAATACATCCCACTGTCATAGTTGAAGTCGTTGTTTTTTTATTTTCGATTTAAAGTTTTAAAGGCTGTCATTGTCTTTAAAAACAAAAAATATAAAAAATATCTGTTTTTACGAAAAGAAATAAAAAAAATAGGTGTTGACGTTCGCAAAACCTACATTTCGATGACAAAACTAAGAAAAAAAACAGAAAAAAAACAGAAAAAAACAAAATCTTTTAACGAAATTGTAAGACAACCCGTGTACATAGACTTTATACGATAAATAAAACTCGTTTTATTTTATTGTTTTTAATTAATTTTGGTTTTTTTTTTCTTATTTTGCTTTTTATTGTTCAAAAAACGACTTAATTTTTACACAGATTTCGGATAAAACACAATAAAAGCTGCAGGCGGCAAACTACACACATCACAGATTTCTAATGGTTTTAGGTTGCTTTTCTTGATCTTGTAGTCGCCGTAGTCTAGTAGGTAGCGTGTTGGCTTATTAGACGAAAGCCCAGGGTTCGAATCCCCGGTCAGACATCAAAAACGAATTATGAAAAAAATATTTCTTTGGCGACTTCCTCTCAGCAGATTTCTAGCAAAAACTCTGGGAATGAAATAAAATTGCCATGAAAAGTTTCTCAAAAAAATCTGTCGTTCGGAGTCCACTTTAAACTATAGATCCCGCCACTCATGTATAAAATTAAGACACACAACATAAGTGGTGTGAGAAGCTAGGCCGTAATCCAGACTGAAGGGTTGCAATGGACAATTATGTATGTATGTATGTGTTCTTGATCTAAACTATCTTGGGGACATAATTTTTGTGGAATTTTGTTATGTTTCTTCAGTTATTCGGTTTGATGAGAAAAAAAAACTAGAATTAAGCAACCACGATCTATGTTATCGAAGTCGAATTTCAACTGGTGTTCAATCTCGAACACAATTAGTTTCGATTCGGTTATAAAGTGCTTAAGGGAACACTGTTCGAACAATCAAATCAAAAGTGTAAACTCCTGAAATTACCATTTCCCCCCTTTTGTCTCTTGCTTGCGACAACAGATTCATCGTACATAAGATATTATGGCCCTGCCTGGGTATGTGGGTACAAATCCAGACAAACGGCGGATATCGATATTCTACACTACGAGACATGTAGCACTAGAAACATCCGGCATCTCTATAAAACAGCATGACACTTCATACCCCTATGATGGTATATTAAAACTCTTCCTATCTTCAGAAAATTATTCGATATCAGCAAGAATGTCTAGAGTACTCCGATTGTTGCCTTAATTAATTTGAATATTCTCTACTCGTGTTACGAGAAGGCTCAATCTCATTGGCGGCAGGTACAATTCCCGACAAACGTCGAATATCGACATTCTAGACTACGAGGCATGTATCCAGCACTAGAAACATCCGGCATCTCTATAAAACATGACATGACACGTTCCTACACTAGGCATTACATCTAAGGTATGATGATATAACAAAACTCTGCCTATCTTCAGAAAATTATTCGATGTCAGCAAGAATGTCTAGAGTACTCCGATTTGAATATTCTCTACTCGTGTTACGCGAAGGCTCAATCTCATTGGCGGTAGAAGGAAATGTGCAATATTTTTAGCATGAACAGTTGAAAAAGTTCGTCAAACTTCTGTCCTTTAAATTGCACGGTCATGCATTGCACAATGGTCATGCCATGCCGAAAAACTTGGCATTCCGGCGAATGACTTCTGCATTAGCTGTGGGTCTTAGGAGCAGGGTAGAGACTGTCTTTCATGTCATACGTGTGAGTGCCCTGCTCTTGTCTTAAGGATATGGAGGTTATTCGTTTCTCATTTTCTGACATCCTTGAACGAAATTTATTTTGCACTCGGGAGAGTTTCCTTTAGGAAGTGTATGACCCCGGATGCAATAGTTTGTCATATCACAATGGGCTTTAAATGGGCCTAAGTGGGATTTCGTCTGCCATCTTACCTAACCTAACCTAAGAATATCTAGAACTTGACACACACCCTTGGAAGCAGGCATTCTACTGATTCATTTTCCCCATCAGGAATACTGTAGACAAATATTGGGTCTACAGTGCCCGAAACAAACAAATGGTTAATATCCTCAAGCTACTTCCGCATAGCCTCTCTGATACATGACACAAGTCTCTGCTTATTATTGCGATTTGTCTTAAGAAGATGAGCTATGATGAGTAGCAAATCGTAAACTAATTGAGAAGGCATGTGTTCCTGACTTATTACCAACTTTATATTCCAACAAGTGCAATGATATTAATTCCTATGTCACGATGAGGTTCTTGTCCGTACTTAGTATTGGTTTGAAGGTTAAAGGTTTTCAAAAAGAACTGTTACAGTTAACGTACGTGATTAGGCTAGGCT
>QOCX01000221.1:160701-185413 GCA_005959815.1 Sarcophaga bullata
CTCTCTCTCTCTCTCTCTCTCTCTCTCTCTCTCTATTCTTTATTCCATTTTAATTTTTCTTTCTTTCTTTCTCATTACATCGCGTAAATTTAATAATTTTTTTTTTATTTTTTCTTTCTTTCTTTTCAGGTTGGTTGCGTTCGTTTGCTGGCTTTTTTATAATATTTCTCCTGGTGTTTTTTAATAATGTTTTCTTAATTAATTTGAAAATTAATTGAAAAAATGTTTACATACTGGCTTGGCTTGCCTCTCTCTCTCTCTCTCTCTCTCTCTCTCTATCTGCAACATTAACATTTTCAAACGGTTTGTATAAGAATTTCTTTCAATTCAGAATAAATTTTAGAAATGAATTGGAAAAATAGAAAGAAAGAAATAGGAAAACCACACATACACCTCATTAATTACATTGTGATGGATGAATGAATGGATGGATGGATGTGTAAACAGCAAAACTTGACAAGAGAAATGTTCAAAGAAAATGGGAAAAAAAAAGAAAAATAACTTGAAAACAATATGAGGCATCGTATCGTGTAAAATGTAAAATGTTTGTTCCGAAACAATTTTAGTTGCTTGAGAGAGTTTGTTCTGAAACGATTTACCCACTTCGTATAATTGTTCTGGAAAAACAAGGCTACCCATGTGAAGTATGTTTGTAAACAACGTGAAGTATCTGGCAGCACAAAAATCAAAATTAAACTAACTCAGGCTGAAATTGTTCCGAACAAAATTTACTTTCTTCCTCTCTCTCTCTCTCTCTCTCTCAAAAAGAGAAACATCAAACTCCATATAAAAAAAAATTTTGTTCCGAAACCATGGGTGAATCCAGCTTTAGTCACACACGATATGACACAATAGATTCCATGAATTTTCATGATTAACTCCAGACTCTTTTGGTAGTGTCGCCGCTGTCTCGATGTTTTCTTCAGGTGTTTCAGTGTATCACCACTTGACTGGTTTCCTAGGCCCGGTCACATTCCACGCAACTGACGAGCTGCTGCAATCGATTTGAGTATGCCATTTATCTCGGTTAAATTGGTCATTGGCCGGAAATTCGTTCGGAACGCCAACCTATCCTGGATCAATGAAGAATCTTGATCCACTGCCAGACTCACTTGGCCCTCGATTGATAGAAGGCTTGATCGTAATGTCATCTCTATCATAGTGGCCATGCTAACAGGTCATTGCTATATGGGAAGACATGCAGAAAGACCGTAGTTCCCATCTAACGACTTCTGCCGTGCTTGTAGAGTAGAGGCGAAGATTTAGGTTATTTGGCTCTCCGTTTCTTGTCAGCTTGAAGGGGTTATCATCCTTGGATGTCAAGGTTATAGCTTCGATTTTTAAACTTACAGGCTAGTTTACCAGCGTATGGTAGTCGTGCTTTTAATGTGCAGCCAAGAAGCAAAGGCTCTAGTTTGGTGGAATTCGATAAATACAGGGACTGCGCTTATCTATGTCGTCACACAAGCTATGCATGCATGCTCAACTGATTCGTATAGGTTTACCCCTCAAATTTTTTGAGCGATGTGTTGTGTGATGTGATTCTGGCATGTGTTGTGTGATGTTTTGCTGAAGCCACATGGCGTTGGTGTTCTGATCATGCAATTTAGGCCTGAAGAACTTTGTAATCATCGACCAATAATGCTTGCCATTAACAGCGATAGTCAGTGCAGATTTGAACAGATGACGTCATCAGCTCCAAAGTCACACCAATCACTGATTTTGTTTGGGATGCATTGAATGCTTTTGGACCTCATGTGAATTGTGCTATTGCACCCAGATTCCATAAATTTCTTTGTTCACATACCTCCTGTTCTGTTCTCTTGGAAATGAGTCTCACCGTTAAGATGATTTGCCGCGTGGTCGGTCCCATGCCTGAATAAAAACCTATTTTAATTCAAAAATTTTCTTATTTTCACTTGGTGTTGAATTATATATCCCCGTCCAATTTGATCTGGCAACATAGACTGAATAAATGACAACTTTTTTGACATCTCCGACAAAACTGAGTATGGAAAAGTTTTAATTTCTCTGTTCAAATAAACTTTTTTTTTTTTGTTTTTTTTGTTTTTTTTTTTTTGGAGACCCTCCCTAGGAAACTTTATCAAATAAAATCATTGTTTTGTAGTCCAAAGTGTTAAATTATCTTTTATTTTTCCATTTTTTCCCATCTTTCTATATTTTTTCTTGTCTTTTTTTCTTTTTTTCTTCTTTTATTTCTTTTGTTTACAATTTTTCTCACATTATTCAAGTGGCAGTTTAGCGTTCTTATTGTGTTTTAGCCACACGCTTTTAATGTTTTTTTTATTTGTCGTTGTTTACATAGCTGTTGACACTCTTTAAAGGTTTTGAATTAATTTCTCATCAATCATTTTCGTTTTTGGCGTCTCTTTTTTTCACTTCAACTTCTTTTGTTTTCATTATAATTTTCTTAAAATTAACCACAAGCAGCAGCCATTCTCATTTTATGATTCTATTTAGTTAACGAACTAATTTAAACTAACAGCCTATTAATCTTTGAAGATTGTTTAAACTTGGAAAATTTCAATTAAAAAAGGGGATTTTTTAATTCTAGTTCTAGTTCGGTTCTTTTGGCTACATGTCAGTGACGTCTAGCATCCCCTATGATGTCTTTGTTAATCCTTTGTTTTGTTTTAGTTTCATTAATGAAGTTTTTGCAGCAACTATTGCAGTTTCTAGAATACCAGGGTTGCCAAATACCTCGATGAAAATATTATAGTGTGTGTCCTTTACTCATTAGGACCTATTTATTCACAAATGATGACGCTACCCCGAAGTTTTTACGAATTTAATTTCGTAAGTTCAGTTTCTAGAATAACAGGGTTGCCAACTAACTCGCTGGAAATATATGGAGTTATAATAGTGGGTATAATAGTGAAAAACTTTGATCGTTGAGTCCTATTTATTCACAAAGGGTAACTCTATCTGACTTTCCTACGAATTTAATATCAAATGTTTTCCTCTCTGGATGAGTTATAAGAATCGCTGGATGGTTTAGTCGCAGAGGCATATAAGCCGTTTAATTGCTGTGACTGTAGGACTGCGACTAAATGATCTCTTGTGTTGTACTCAACTTATATAGGATTTCTTTATATCGTTTCGACCAACCCTATTGAACTGATTAATCTCAGGGTACTGTCCATTATCAGTAGGGACGACTCTCCGTCTCTAAGCCCTCATGTATTTTCTGCATTCTCTTGCATGCAGATGTCAGTTTTCAATATAGGCTTTAAGGCACTGATTCATTCCATTTTCGGAGGGACATTAGTGGTAAAATAGTAAGGAGATCAAATGGATTGAAGATATCTTTGGACTGTCTAAAGAAACTAAGGCGGGGCGGTTACATGCTTTTCTCATGGCTTGAAAATTACGTTGGTTCCAGCGAACATCGCATTGAAATTTCAATATTAAGAACATCAAAAGCTTATGAGTCCTTAATAGTTATGCCCATAGTTACAGTTACAGTTACAGGTCACGTAACGAGAAGACCCGATATAGATTTTGATACCAACCGATTAATTTCGATAAACGAGTGCACACTCGTGTCATATTCTGGCAAATGCTGCAGTGCCTACTAATACCAAAACCGATTATTTTCGATAATAGCGCACTGTGTCACACTCTAACAAATGCTGTGTTTCTAGACCGAGTAGGGTCTACCGATACAAAACCGATTATTTTTGATAATAGTGACTCGTGTTTCTAGACTGAGTAGTGACTACCGATACCAAACCCGATTACTTTGGATAATAGTGCACTCGGTGTTTCAAGACCGAATAGTGACTACCGATACCAAAACCGATTATTTTCGATAACAATGCACCGTTGCATACCCTGACAAATGCTGTGTATCTAGACCGAGTAGTGACTATCGATACCAAAACCGATTATTTTCGATAATAGTGCACCCACCCGTGGCATATTCTGATAAATGCTGTGTTTCTAGACCGAGTAGTGACTACCGATACCAAAACTGATTATTTTCGATAACAATGCACCGTTGCATACCCTGACAAATGCTGTGTATCTAGACCGAGTAGTGACTATCGATACCAAAACCGATTATTTTCGATAATAGTGCACGCACCCGTGGCATATTTTGATATATGCTGTGTTTTTAGACCAACTAGTGACTACCGATACCAAAACCGATTATTTTCGATAATAGTGCACCCACCCGTGGCATATTCTGATAAATGCTGTGTTTCTAGACCGAGTAGTGACTACCGATGCCAAAACCGATTATTTTCGATAATAGTGCACCCTTGGCATATTCAGACAAATGCTGTGTGTCTAAACCGATAACATTACTGTCACCAAACTATTGGGTAAAACAGTACTATTTGTCGAAGAATAACTCGAACGAATCAAAACTAGAACTGACAATACGAATGTCATATTGATATAGGCACGCTGATAAGCTTGTTCGCTTCTTAATATTTCTCCAGCTAGTGATAGTTTATTGCTTCTGTCAACAATTGATTGCCAATTAAAAATTTGAAAAGCCAAGAAAGTTTTCAAGTTTTTTTTTTTTTTGTTGTAAGAAAAACTTTCATTATGTAAATTGAAACTAATTCTCAGTGGCTAGGCATTGAAAACATTATGATAACTATACGTTATTAATTTATTTTTATTGTATTAAAATTAAATTGTATTTTCAAATTCCAACAATTACATGACACTGTAAATAGTTTTGAAATGCGTGAAGCACAGGCATTGAGGTGCGAGAAATGATCTGCCAAAAGGTTGTTTACAGGGTTTACATAAATAAATATGAACGCGTGAGTGTTTTTAAAATTAAAAAAAAAAAAAAAAAAAAACATGAGCAATTTTTGTGGCAGTTGGTAACGCTGAATATTAAAGTCATTGTCACTACACTCCTTACAACAACACGTAACATGCCACATAATGAAAACACAACATCATAATCAACCATCCAATCCAACCATCCAATGTTAGCATTATCGCCCTCATAAGTAACATTTTGTTTTATGGTCTATGAATTTTCGTAGTTGTTGTTTGGTTTTATTTGTTTAATAAAAACAAATTATTAAAAGAAAAAATTACAAAATGTTACTTATATTTTGACATGCTACAATTGTTTATAATCATTTTTTAATTTTTATAAAAATTTAAAAAAAATTTTTTTTTGTTTAAAAATTTTCACAAAACACCACACTAGCCACAGTGGAAATTTATTTTAAAAAAAAGTAAATTTTTATTAAAATTTTGTAAATTATTTCGCATTAAATGAATTAAATATGCGTGTTTGTTTATTTTCCATTTAATAATCACAATTAAATTATGACATATGGCGGCAATATGGTTAAGTGCTGCCAAATTTCTCATTTTGGAAAATATTTTTTTTTTTAAACGTTAACTGGTTACGCTGTTTAATAGCCTTCAGTGGCATAATTATTAAATGGTTTACAACGATAGAGCTCTTCAAAAATAAGTGGTTTTACATAAGGTTAGATTAATCACAATGGATTATGGACCATGTTGGACTTGTGCTTCATAAAATCACTTCCATAGTCAACACTATACTCTGTAAAACAGTCAATGAGATGAAGTGTGTGTTATTCCTTTGTTCGCTTCAAAGGTTATGTAAAACAGGGGCGTAAAGTTAGAATTTCAATGAATTTTTTTCCAGATTATGTGTGGAACACAATACCCATTTAAATGATCACCTCCGGGATTGGTTGCAGGGAGGCAATACTTCTCACATAATTTTCGAACACTTTTTTTTATGCATTTTGAATAGTTTCGCGGTGATAACTTCTTAAGTATTGCTTTTCATGTGATTCTTAGAGGACTATCCGAGTAGTTACTGTCACTTTTAGGCAGCTGCAAACAAAAAAAAAAAAAATCTAACCACATTAAATCCCATGATCTCGACGGGCAGTTGAGCTCACCGAAACGTTAAAATTTCTTTTTCGGGAAATCTTTCATGAAATAAAGCCAAAATCGCTTTTACAATCACTTCAGGGGCTTGTAAGTCGTCAACGCTGAAGAACATTTAAAGCTTATTAGACATTGAGGTTCTGATTCAAACACCAGATCAAACATCTCAGCAAAATTTCTAGCAAAAATTCTAAGCAGAAAAATAAAAATTGCAATGAAAAGTTCAGCAAAAAATCTGTCTTTCGGAGTCGACTTTAAACTGTAGGTACCGCCGAAAAGTGTTCGAAAAGTGTTCACGTTTAAATCACTACTTTTGTGGCAAATGTGGGAACATTTTACACGTTCTTCGCTGGTTAATCGATTAAAACCTTTCATCAGATAAGAGACCTAAAATGTGTTATAACAACTTCGATGATATAGTCAATCAAAGCCTGTTGAGTTCGCTTATATAGGGAGCAGCCTCTGAAAGTTGTTGCACCAGAATATCGTTAGTTCCTGTCAACATTTTCATTGCATGCATGGACCGCCACTGGTTCTATAAATTAACGTATTGAGTATCTCTTTCAGTTCATTATAGTGTTCTCTGGTTTTACACCTTTTATGAAAATAGTTTACGTCGTTCAAGTATACACTGACAGTTCCAGAGATAACGTAACGCAGCGTATCACGTATCATCAGATCACGATCGGAAACGATAGACGTTTATCCTCATATGGGTTCCGTATATGATCCCAGGGAATAGATCTGAATAGATCCTTTTATGAAAATAATTTACGTCGTCCAAGTATACACTGATAGTTCCGATCACTAGAAACGATAGACGTTTATCCTCATATGGGTTTCATATATGACCCCAGGGAATAGATCCGAATAGATCCTTTTATGAAAATTTTTATGCAGAATTTATTGACAGAACGTGTGTAGCCGGAGGTGATTTGTATGGATCCCGCTCCTACATGAAGCTCTAGGTATGGTTGCTTGATGCTAACAAGGAGTTGTAATTTTCAGACGGAGCAGGGAATATCGGTATTAAAAGCTTTAATAGGCTTTCCTTATATAGGCGTCTACCGCTTTGACATAAGCTAACCTAGATCCGATGTGGATTTTAATTGGTTTTAGGCCAAGAATTTAAACGGCGGGTTCTATAAACATGATCGATTGTGTACTTGCTTTTCCAATGTTTGAGTGCTTTGATGGCCTTTCCAGGGCTTCGAAATGATTGGCAATCATAAGGGGAATAATTATTTGATAAATTGGGAATTAAAATAAGCATGGTGTAGAGTGTTTTTGCTGGTTTATAACTTTCTAACTTGTTTTGTTTGTTTCTGCACTTCAAAATACAAAAACGTGGTTTTGTTTGTCGATTAGAAATTCAAGGTCATTCCTTTCTCTCGTTGTGTCATTTCACTTTCTTTCTTTCTTTTTGCTGGCCATTAAATTCAAAAATAATGGTTAACAATGTTTTTTAACCATGGTTTTTTTATTATTAATTACCGTCATTGTATTTTTAGCTTTATTTTTAGACGGAAATAAATGTTGTTTGCATAGCGGCATCAAGTGAAAACGAAAGTTCTTTTAATTTAACTTTAATAAGCCACAATTTCATACACTTTTGTTAACTTAATTTTGTTTTTATTTAATAATTTCGTGATTAGGTTTTAATCACTAGGATTATTTTAACTAAAACAAACGTATAATTAAGGAAGTACATAAGAAAATACCCTGTGATAACATTATGAAACTAATTGTCACGATATGTACTTGATCATTAGGTCTAAGGTTAGTAATAGAGACAGCAACTATCAAATTGTACTTCTGAATTTGTGGTTCTAATGTTACCATAAGAACTTCCTGATCACAAGTATAGACAAACTTAATTATTGAATCAATCGCTCTAATGTCACCATATGGTGTCACTAGAACGACCTTATCACTAGTTCTTATGCCAATTGTGTAGAACTAGCGAATCAGTGGTTCCAATGTCAACATATGGACCACCTTCTCATTACTTCTAAGATCATTTGTGTAGAGAACAGCTACCAAATTACCCTAGTGAATCAATGGTTCCAATGTCAACATTTTTCTTTATTTATTTGTTGCAAGTCATTGACCCAAAAAAAGGCAAGTTATCGACCACAAAAACATCCAAATCAGTGGATCAGTGGTTCCAATATCAACATGTTTCTTTATTTATTTATTGCAAGTCATTGACACAAAAAAAGGCAAGTTATCGACCACAAAAATATCCAAATCATTGACCAGAAAATGCAATTCATCAACCAAAAAAATCTATGTCATCTATAAAGAAAAATGTAAGTTATCGATGATGAAAATAAAAGTTATCGATCAAAAACTCAAGTCGTCTACCAAAGATGTGCAAGTCATCGAAAAAAAAAATGCAAGTCATAAAAGAAGCAAATTCTTTGGTTAGCTGTCAGTTGAAAACTAATTAAGTAGATTTGCAATAAACTCCACATTATTTTAGTGAACCTGGGACCTAGTGAGCCAATACATATGGCAACCGCCAAAGAAAATTTAACGAAAAATCAAGTTTCTTGGGTGCTGCAAAGCCTGGTTAAGGCATAATAGGTTGTAATTTGATTTGAAAATTTTATTTTCTTTACCGCTCTTGCCATGACAAAGCGTTTGAAGATCGGGGCATGGCAGCGAACGTGCCGCTAACGGAACTGGCCGGCTTCATTCAGAGCGCGGGGTAGTTCAAACCCCCAACTACTAAAGGATCTTGAGGGGCTTACGTTACAGTGGGTAACACAATGGGCCATATGGCCACTGATTTAACTTGCCTGCGAACACCAAGCTATCCGATAACCTAACCTTACTTACCTCCTTGCTGGTTGATGAGGAAATTTTTTAAAGAATTTTTTTCTACGTTTTGTTTAGATTTTCTGCATTCCCCTCCCTTCAAATTTCCACAGATTTATTTGCATTATTCTGTGGCACAAATTCTTCCCCTATACACAGTACACACAGTACACAGTTGTAAGCCCTAAAGGCAATTTCATGCACCAGTAAATTTTTAGGGCCTAAATAAGAGACAACAACAACAACAACAACAACAACTATGATACACACAAATACATGCATGTATGCATGACACAAATGACCATGAATATGCTACATGTAGCATGTACACATTTTTGCAACATGAAACACGAGAAAAAAAAATGAAACACGAGCAAAAAAAGAGGGAAAATAAACAAAATTCCTGTGGAAGAGGGGGGGGGGGGTGAAACATGAGTTAAATATGGGTTAAAAGCGAAACAAGTCAAATGGCCAGGCAAATAACAAATAAATTCAAAGTGAATTTAAAGTGAAAACATCAACACGATTTAAACACTCAATTTAGTTGAACAAACTAATGACAGATTGGACCGCCGACAAAGTGTAGATAGAGACACACTTTAAACGAAAAACAACCACCACAAGCACCGCCACTAATGACCCTCTTTAAAAAATGTTCACACACACTTTGAGACCAAAAAGATGAAGAAAAAACAACAACAACAACAAAATGTTTCAAAAAAAATAAGTGGTAATACAGACAGACACGCGAAGAGAGACAGTTGAATAGGGAAAGGAAAAGTTAAATGGAATAGCCAGGCAGATAACAATAAAATTTTTTTCTTCTTCTTTATCTTAAGAAAACAGAGTTTTTTTTTTTTGTTTAAAATTTTCTTTTTTTTTTTCCTTCTTTTGGTCATGAAAGTATAGGGGACCCGAACCACTTGCCACCGTTGAAGAGCAATAAACAGCAGCAACAGCAAAAAAAAAAGCATTTTAAAGGGGGAAACAAATGATTAAAGCGACCACTTAAATAAACATTAAAAACAATTTTATTAAGAATCAAATTAAAAACAACAACAACAACAACAACAACAACAACAAAAACGAAATTTTGAAAATTATGTTGTCGTCACCTTGTATATCAACACATTGTAGGAAAAATACAAAAAAAAAAAAAAAATCGAGAAAAAAATCGGAAAAAATTCTCATGAAACTTTTTAGTTCCCCAAATAAAGTAAAAGTAATTCGGAAGAGCCATTAAATTCAAAGAAATTAAAGTGAAATTGAAAAGTTTATGATACAACCCGAGGTAAGAGTGAAAGCCATTTAAACGCGCAACATAAAGTTGATAAAATCCAAAGACTATTTGGCCTCAAATATATTTTCATAAAAAAATCTTGATTTTAATTTTGCATCAATCTTAAGTTAGGATTCTACATAGTTCTCACCTCATTTATTTTGTATGTGTTATTTTATACATGAGTGACAGGATTTGAAGAACATTTTTCTAGGCAATTTTCTGTTTCTTCTCAGAGTTCTTGCCAGAAATCTGCTGAGAGAGGAAGTCGCCGCTGTAAATTTTTTCGTTTTGCTGAAGATGTCTGGACCTGGGGTTTAAACCGTGGCCTTAAGTCAATAAACCAACACATTATCTATCAGACTACGGCGACTACTACCGTAAGTGTTCTTGTTAGTAGTAGAATGGATCGAGAGAAGTGGCAGCTTTACAGAAATCCAAGTTCACTTGACCCATTGCGATACCCTATAAAGCAATGCTTGACAGTATTGGCCATCAACAGATAGTTTACGCCTTGAAGCACCGCTTTCTTAGGCAAACTGGAAATTTAAAAAGTTCAGCAATTGATCTGATATCAAGGATCGAATGACTTGTTAAACTATTAAGACAAACTCTACAGTAAGCAATAAGCAGCAAGCAGAAGATCCTTGAGAAGAGAAACTCAACAGAGATATTCTTGTATCGAATTTTCCAACAGAGACTTACGAACTTTGACAGTTGATAACAATCATCTTATAGAAGCTACATCTGTCCAATTACATGCACTACAACCCTTCAGTCAGAATTACAACCAAGCTGCTCACGCCAGCTATGTGACTGAGTGGCGGGACCTATAGTTTGAAGTCGACTCCGAACGACAGGTTTTTAAGAAGCTTTTTATGGCAAATTTTGTTAAATAAATCAAGTCCACCGTTCAGTGAACAATCAAACACTAGTACTCGTTAGTTTTCGAAACGCTAAATCCGCGAGAATGTACAGGAGTATTCAGCACCCAGTAGTCTGCGAAATGCTACAACTATCAGAATGTGCTGGAGTAATCGAAGTATGATTTGGGACTGCATCCATATAAAATTCAAATTGACTAAAGAACTAAAGGCAAACAATCCAGAGATAACTACGGGTGTGTAGGGACAACTGACCCTAAATTTTCATTGAAAAATCATCTTCAGCAATGAGACTCATTTCCGGCTAAACAAACAAAATTCTGGCGATTGTTGGACGCTACCAATCCACATGAGATCGAAGAACATGTGGATTTTGAATTGGCGGTGTTATTGGTCCATGAGCACAAAGGGGCTAGGATTATATGTGGGCCAGAGGGTGGGATTTGTTATGACATCGCTCAGTGCCCCAATGTTCGTCTCCGAAAGATCGCTAAGTTTCACTGCATTGCCGTAGGCCAAGTATTTCCCTCGCCTCTGCTTCTCAAGACGTCATATGCTAGATGGGCAAGTGCCCTAATTGCCCATGGCAAGTACTATGTGGCTGGTATTATATGTAGGCCAGGAAGGGGGGGTTTGTTATGACATCGCTTAGTGTCCCAATGTCCGTCCCCGAAAGGTCACTAAGTTTCACGGCATTGCCGTAAACCAAGTATTTGCCTCGCCTCTGCAACTCAAGACGTTATATGCAAGATGGGCAAGTGCCCTAATTGCCCATGGCAAGCACCATGTAGGCCAGGGGGGTTTGTTATGACATCGCTTAGTGTCCCAATGTCCGTCTCCGAAAGGTCACTAAATGTCACTTTTTTTTTGTCGTATTCACAGGTATTTTCTTCGCCTCTGCAATTCGAGCCCTTATATGCTAGATAATCAAGTCCGATAACTCTCCCAAGAGTACCCTGTATACATTGGTTCAATAGAACTCTGGCTGTAAAAGGAATACACTGGAGTATACATACATATGTACATTCATTATTGCTGATTACAATTCTTCAGAATTACGACCTAGCTTCTCCACTTACCACTTATGTTATGTGTGTTAATTTCAAATGGGCGGGGAACCTACGGATTAAATTCGATTCCGAAAGACAGATTTTTGAAAAGTTATTTATTGCTCATGCAGTGTTAAAGGAATCTGATACGATATGAAGCCAGCAAGATAAATTCGCTGCGGGGTTGTTGGCAGTGTGTTGCTTTATAAATAAGGAGCCCGTGATTCAAACCTCTGTTAATACATCACGGACATAAACCAAGCAAGCAAAAAATATTTCAACGGTGACTTCCTAACGGCAGTAGTCTTTGTGGCAAAAACTCTGAGAATTAAAGGCAAGTTTCCCATAAGTTTGTCATTTGGATCCTATCACTCATGAATAAAATTAACACCCACAGCATGGGTGAAGGGAGAAACTAGATTAAATGGTTGTAATGACCAAATGAGTAACTAAAAACCTAGCAAGCTAAGTATTTGTTTTGTGTTTGTAAAGAGAAGTTAGTTGCCTTCATATATGGATTTCTGCCCCGTAGAAGATTTTTTTTGCGAGGCCTATCACTTTATGAACGTGACCGTGCGGTGAATGACTGAGTTTTTTGCGATTTACGCTTGCTTTTCTTACCTTCTTTCATACTCTGTCTCTGTAGAAATTTAAAATAGAATTTACCACCGCTGCATACATACATACATACTTACATACATACATACATAATTGATCATTGCAACCCTTTAGTCAGGATTACGACCTAGCTTCTTACATCACCGCTGTATAAGCTAAGGAAATGGTAGCAGAAATTAGGTGTTGGAATACTTGCTTAATGCTTAACAAGCTTGTTAGGTAAAATATTGCGTGTTAAGGTATTCATAATTTTTTTTTATTACGGCCTGTTTCGGGAACCTATAATTTAAAGATTAACAGCACATGCCACATTTTTTTTTAAAAATATTTGTCGGGTTTTAAAAATACCGTGTTAAAATGGTAATAAAATTAAGGCATAAGCCAAACTTAACTCGCGTACAATTTCATGTTTTACGACAACATGAACGGTTTTTATTACTATTTCTTCCCTTTTTCGCGAAATGTTTTCATTATTTCTTGTTGCTTTTGCCGAACAGAGTTGCCTTACCATTACCCATTTAGCAGTTGTTTAAATTGTCATTTAAAATTTATTTTCTTATTTCCCTCATATGTGTGCGAATGTCAAGTTCAGGGTTAAAAAAAAAACCAGGCGGAAAAAAAACGAAACACAGCAACAGCAAAGAAATATAGAAATTACAATGTTTGATAAAAAAAAAAGAAGAAAAAAAGGCTGTACACGAAAAAAAATTTATGAAAAATTATTAACGAAAAAGTTGTTTTTTTTTTAAATTTTCTTTTTACTATTAAATTCGTAATTTTTTTTTATATTTTTTGTATCATTTTCCACCGAATTTCTTTATAAGTTCTCTTATAAGTTCTCTTTGTTAAATTTTCTTCGTGGTTTGCCTGTTTGAATATGCATTTTTTTTTTTAGAAAAATCTTAAACTACAATACAACAAGTGATCTTTACTTCATCTATACATCTTTACATCTACAATACAATAAAATAACAACAAAGACTTGTCTTGACTTCATGCCACACAACTTGTGACAGAAGCGAATAAAAAAAAAAAATCAAAACAAAACAAAAAAAAAAATAATAAAAATAAAAATATTCAACTCACATAACTACTCGTTAGGAAAACGTTTATTTAAGTTTCCGATGCTGTTTTTTAAAATGCAAAGCCAGCAAGAATATTTCGATAGTCTACTAAGCCGACTATGAGATACGCTGTCATTACCAAGAACTGTAAAGCGTATTTATAAAAATCATTTGTAGGGTAATATGTATAGGTTTTCTTTTGAGGGTCTAATAATATAAGCTTGAACTGTCCTAGCTCCAGTTGCCTGTTTTTTTTATCAGGCAGTTTCTTGAGCCTTGTAAAGCCATTCTCCTTGTAAACAGTCTTTCAGTAAACGCTTCTTATCTTTAAATACGAAATATATCGAAATTTTTCATGTGTGTGACGTTAAATTCGAATTTGAAAATCCAAGACGCAATCCATAAATTTTAGCAGCGCCACATTTGGCTTTAACAGAGCAAAATTTGCTCTTAACAGAACAAAATTTACCTTTAACAGAGCACTGTTAAATGTTTAACAGTGAAAATAAGTAGTTTAATCTTCTACATTGCGATTATTAAAGACTATTGACATGAAGTTTAATTCTCATTATGATCATTATTATTTGTAAACAATAATGTCGACATGAAAAGGATGGTTGGTGGGGATGGAGGACGGAATTATTCCAGTGGACTACCCTGTACATATAGCCTGTATGGTGTACTATTTCTTTTATCTTCCAAAATGGCCACTGATCTTCTAGAGAATTTTCATACGATTTTGGTCGAAAATCGATTTTTTTAAAATTGAATATCTCGACTCACAAAATTATTTCTGCTATCCCACTACCACGGTTGGAAAGAGGACACTATGGGCTACCATGTATGTACATATAGTCTGTATGGTGTACTGTTTCTTATATCTTTCAAAATGGCCATTGATCTTCTAGAGAATTTTCAATCAAAATATTGAATAGGTTTCAAAGCCAATTCCCACAATACCATATCACTTCATGTGGGACTATTTTGCTGATTACATTAAGAGGCCTTAGAACGTTCCTTTGAGTATGATATAGTACTCATAGTCCTAATATTTGTCCTAAAATTAGCTTCTTAACAAGTGGTCTTTTTCAGATGGATACTGTTAAACAGCTAACAGTGCTCTGTTAAGTGCAAATTTTGTTCTGTTAACGGCAAATGTGGCGCTGCTAGAATTAATGGATTGCGTCTTGGATTTTCAAATTCAAATTTATCTTCACACACATCACTGGGGTATATGAAATACTTTTTTTTTAATTTTTTTTTATTTATTTTTTTTTTTTATAAATTTTGCAATTAAATAATCAGCATTCAAGTATAAATTTGCATAATGAAAATGAAATAATTTTTCTTTATTTTTTTTATTTCTTTTATCATTACTGATTGGAATACATGATTAAAAATGACTTTGATTTGACATTTGATCATATGCATATTCTGTACGAATATAAAGTTTTGTGATTTACAACAACCATAACTCTAAGCCATTACATACATATTTACATACATGTATGGTTGAATGTATTGTACATTGTAATTGCAATTAAAATTAAATTGAAATTTTAGAAAAATATGAGCGAGGCCTTTAAACATTTAACAATTGAAGATCCCTTTATTTAAGTAGGTTAGCGATTAGTTTACCGGAAAGTTCATAGGCAAGCTTATTCAGCGGCTCATATGATACATTGTGTTACCCAGTATAAGGTAAGCCCCCTTGTAATGCTTCGTTAGTGGTGCGTATGAGCTAACCCCCAGCTTCGGATGAAACCAGACATTTCCATTAGTGGTATCATGCCTAGATCTTCAAACGTTCTGTCACCCTAAAAACCGATGACCGTTTATCTTAAAATGTAGGACTTTCACATTAAAGGTGTTGTACCAGTTTCATTTCTTCCGCTTCTGCAGTAATCCGGATGGAGTAGAACGAACTTGTCAGCAAAACTGCCAACAGCGCAGTCTTCCATTAGAATTTCTGGTAGAGTTCGAATCGTTCTCTTGTCAAACTCAAGTAGTTTTTTTTGGTTTTCTTACTGTCCACAGCAGTTTTGAAATTCGGCAACTAGATATGTTGAACTAACCAGGGTTTGGTGAATTCTATGCTGCTTTTTTTAATTTGAAAAAGTATTCTTATAGGGTAGCATATATATCCCCTCTATCGTCTCTTCCTTATACATTTCCGATCCCTTCCGTGTCAGTTTGTCTACTTTTTCGTTTCCTTCTATGCCACAGTGGCCTCGAACACAGTAGAGGCTACATACTCTTTAAAAAAATCAAACATTCTATAGTAGAGGAGGGATTGATAGCAAGACACAAGAGCTAGTGTTCGATCCCAGGATAAAATATTCGTAACTCATAAGGAAAGTCCTCGCCATACTTGTTTAGGAAGTCGAAGAGCTGGGCCATGGCACTACTATGAGGCAGTCAGGTCGCCCTCAAACATTTTGTTTAAATCAACTTGATTCGCTAGGTCGCCATAGTCTAGTAGATTGCTTGTTGGCTTATTAAACGTGAGGCCACGGTTCAAATCCCAGGTCAGATTAAATTTGAATGTTTCTTCGGCGACTTCCTCTCAGTAGATTTCAGGCCAAAAACTCTGCGAAAGTAAATGAAGTTGTCATGAAAAGTTTCTCAAAAACTTGTCATTCGGAATCAACTTTAAACTGTAGGTCCCGCCACTCATGTTAAAACGAACACTCGCATCATAAGTGGTGTGTAAGAGACTAGGTTATAATCCTGACTGAAAACCTATGCAAGTTATGTGTTCGTATATGGAACGACTTCCTGCAGAGGTCTTTTCTGAGATTCAAATCTAATGTCTACAAACACTACTCCCTCTTTCCTCCTTCCAGCACAATTCACTGCATAATTAGGGGCCATCCTCTGAGTGTTGGTAGTACAAAAAAAAAAAAATGTTTTCTATAGAATCGGAAGAAAAGAAGAAAAAAATGGAGAGAGACGAAGACTGTTCTCAACTCAAATGGTTGTAAGAGAACAGAAGTAATATGAAAGTTATTATTTCTTAGTCGGATGTCTGTAGACCTAGAGAACACTTGTTTAGAATAGCGATCTTGTGTTTTAAAGCAAAGCGGCGTGAATTTTTTTCAGGAACACCTGGAGAAAGTTATTCCTACTCACATAGAGCATTATTCTGATATACGGGCTGTCCTATAGATATCAAGATCCTACTACTCTAGCACTTCTACATACATCAGCTACTTTACGACCTATCTTCTCACACCACTTATGTTGTGTGTGTTAATTTTTATGCATGAGTGGCGAGGGCCCTACAATTTAAAGTCGGCTCCGAACGATAGTTTTTTTTTGAGAAATTTTTCATGATAATTTTTATTTACTCGCAGAGTTTTTATCAGAAATCTGCTGAGAGGAAGTTGCCGAAGGAAAAATTTTTTTCCTGGGGTTTGAATCGAGGACTCACGCCTAACACGACAACAAACTATCTACTAGACTACGACGACTTCTATGACCTCTACAGAAATAATTGAATAAAACCGAGTTTCCAGAACTGCTTGAGACTTAAATCCAAAAGTGTACCAAGATTGTTAGATATGTTAAGTGAATCCATAGGGATACGTATGTATTGAACTGCAGTACTCTTGGTAGGAGCACAGGGAGATTGTATTTAAGAAAATCTCTTGTTTTTTTTTTTACTTACAAAGTACCTGTAATTTCCTACTGTGATTTGGATCTTCTGGCATTGACTTTTGTAACACAGTGTAATTATGAGATGAGAAATGAAAAATTGCCTTTCTAAACTGACATATTCTTTGTAAATGATTAATAGAAACTCTAGTTTTTCTTTTCTTCAAATATTTTCTAATTTGTTTCTTCTTCTTCTTTCTTCTTTCTCATTACAGGTTAGTACGATACATTGTGTGATAAAGAAAAAACAGAGAAAAAGAAAAAAAAACAGAATAATAATAATAAGAAGAGGAATGGGAAGAGGAAGAAGCTGTACTTACAAACCATTACCAAAGAATTCTAATTTATCAAAATAATGCAACATTTAAAGACCTCCAGAGGCTTTTCTCTCTCTCTCTCTCTCTCTCTCTCTCTCTCGCTCTTGTAAAATATTCAAAACCATCAACACAATGATGATGATGATGATGATGATGATGACGATAATTTTTTAATGATAATTAGGAAAAGCGCTCATTATGATAAACAGTAAGTAGGAAAGAACCGTTAAATGGGTATTATGGCCAGGAATGATAATGAAATAGGCACATGACTCCAGAGAAAAATACAAAGAACAACAAAAAAAAAAAAAAGAAGAAGAAAATAAATGGTAACTCAAGACAAAGAAAGACAGACAGACAAACAGACAGACAGACAGAATTATCTTGTAATGGATACAATTAGATATTAAAAGAAGAAGAAGAAGAAGAAGTAGAAGAATATGATGAAAACTTTAAAATGCACGTCACACCTCTGCGCTCCTCTCCAACTAGCTAATGAAGAAAAATTGGAAGGAAGGAAATCTATTTGCCAACACACACACACACATACACGTAATTGTAGGTTAAACATCATATTCAAGTGGAGAACACAAAGAAACAGGCAAGAAAACTCTGTGTGCACAGACAAATTAATCGGAAAGGGTACCTTAATGGTTGTTGGCAAACTGACAAGGCAAAACCATATGATTTTAAGCATTTAAACAGTAGCCCGTTTCAATTCAATTCAATTGGATTTTTAAGTGGCAACAATATCCGTTGCACTTCTAACAGCAACAGCAACAGCCACGTTAACAGCAACAGCTGTAGCTCAGACTGTAGCTTGGCAAAAGCAATTTAACCATCACCACTAGCTTGAAAGTTAAAAAAAAATTGAAAAAACCTGTGATTAAAGGTTTTTAATACACAATACGAATAGGAGGCAAGGCCATACATTTGTTTCGTCATTTTCATGTATTCTGATACAGGTTTGCCCTGTCATGTTTCTTCGTTCTTCCTTAAGCATAATCTACCGAGGATTTTTTTGTTCTTTTCACCAGAAAGGTTGAGTTTGATTTAAAATTTTTTTCATGAAAGGATTTTTTGGTTAGATTAGCAGGGCATAGCCCCTTTGATACTCAAATGTTCAACCACAATAATTGCAGGCATGACATTGTTTCATTGAAGTTATGGAATGCTACTTCTCACGTAATCGGTCATTACAACACTTTGCAATCTAGCTTCTCACGCCACCCCTGTATTACATGTGTTAAGTTAACCATGAATGGCGGAACCTAAAGCTTAATTTCTACTCAGAATGCCGAATTTAGGTGTTTTTTGCTAGAAAACTGCTGGCAGGAATTCGAACAGAAGAAGCCGCTTGTATTGCAAAACATCGATTCAAAAAATGTAAGTTATCGACCAAAACAAAAAAACAAAAAAAATGCAAGTCATTGACTAAAATGCAAGTTATCGACCCAAAAAAGCAAGTCGTCGACACAAAAAATGCAAGACATCGATAAAAACTGCAGGTCATCAACCCAAAAAATGCAAGTCATCGACAAAAAACACACAATGTGAGCATTTTGCCCGATTTATAGAGAGAACTTTCTGTTGCGCATTTGAAGAAAATTCCTAATTTCGTCGCCCATATATCCGGTCCCAAGTAAAGCCTGGGACTGTTTCGGAATCCTGATCCATATTCCCCACAAGTCCATTTTTTTATCCAATTTAGCTCGATTTCAATGCAGCGCTTCTTGTCTCTCATTTTAAGAAAATAATTAGTTTCGTTGCCTATATCTCTGGTTCCAAGTAAAGCTCGACCGTAAGGAAACCCATTTTGGAATCCTCGATTCCATGGCTATCCAGCCTGCTAGATCTATTTCCGCCCACAAGTTCATTTTTATCCAGTTTAGCCCGATTTATATGGTGCACTTTTTTTGTGCTCATTTGAAGAAAACAATTATCTTCGTCGTCTATATCTCCTGGCCCAATGGTTATCCGATCGCAACTAAATCTGTTTTGGAATCCGTGATCAAATAGCCATCCAGCTGCACTAGGTTCGAAAGCCGCATCTTCTTCAATTTTATCAAATTTTAACCGATTTATGCAAAGCTCTTTAAAGGTTTTACAGAAAAACTTAGCTTCGTTAACTAGATCTCCTGTCCCAAGGGTTATTTGATCGTAATTAAAATTGTTTCGAAATTCTTGATTATTCTTGATAGCTATTCAACCAAAAAAAAGATCAATCTATAGGGCTGGTCGAATATAAATTGGAGTTCTGATGCAAAAGGGAGTTCTACAAAGAAAATCCTATCCATAGGGGAAGTTCTATCCACAGACAATTGTATGGTAATGCATAATATTTTGTCTTTCCAAAAGCAAATTATTGTTCGTATGTGATTAAAGCCACGCCTACTAGAATCTCAAGTCTCTGAAGGCCATGTTGAAAATTCTGTACCCAAAGCTAGGCTATAGGGGAAACTTGTAAATCATGTTTAGCAGTTTAGAATTCGGGATGTGAATTCATCTCATTATGGATTTATAGAAAATGTTGACGATTTCACCATGAGCTTATTTAACTTCCGATGCTAACTGTGCTCAGGGCACTTATTTGTTAGGCGATGGATACTTGAGTGCGGTACACGGCTTAGTCTTGCGGCTTGATTTCTTTGTATCACTTTTAGAGAAAGAAGCAGTACTCTGGTAAACACACTTCTTGCTATACTTTGCGCAAAATTAAATGGAACGGGGCATATCTAATTGCCTATGGAGTGATATACAGAATTAAAGCAATCCATAGCGCTACCTTATAGAATTTGGGGTACAAAACAGCCGATGCATACTGAAGAAGAAATCGAATGTTTTTACCTTTAAATCCTTGCACTCGGTACGAATCCACCGTAAAATATATATCTACAGTTATCAGTTAGATAGTGACCGGAATAATTGTAAGGATAACTACCGAAATGGGGACCTATATAAAGCATGTCGATATTTGTGTATTGATCATCCTTCTGTCCCTTTTTACAAGTATTAAATTACAATAACAAAACTACTTATATAGACTATAGAACATATATGTACTGAGAATAATAATAACAAATCAACATTGAAGTTCTAGAAGTTGCCAGACCAAAAAAAAATGAAGTCTGCCAAACCAAATACAAATGAAGTCTAAATAGGAAGTTGAGGATATTCTAACAGCAATGAATATGAAAAGAATAACAATAACAAATCAACATTGAAGTTCTAGAAGTTGACAGACCAAAAACAAATGAAGTCTAAACAAGAAGTTAAAGAGATTCTAATGCCTTAAGAAAATCTATTACACAACCTGATCAAATAAAAACAAGCCTAACGTTTAAAATAGAATTTGGAGAAGCTATTCAAATCAGAACTTTTTAGAAGTCTTTACTTTTTCTGGTAAAAAAAAAAAGTACCAACGAAAGAACCAAAATAAATGGCTTTCTTGGACTTGATTTTCTTCATATTATTTCGAGATGCTGCAAGTAGAGTACTTTTGTCTTTTTTTATGTTTAATATTACGTTCCATTATTTAAAGTTTAACTCTTGCCAAGCCAATGGTGTCATGATGTACGAGATCTCCTCTTGTCATGCTACGTACTCTGTTTGCAACTTTTCCACACAGAAACTTCCGTTGCTTTTCAAAAGAATTTCTGTTGTTTGTTTGCACACTTCTGCGAGGTGCTATTGCTGTTGCTGCTGTTATACGATAACCTGGAAAATAGTTTTTTGTAACAGAAACAGAAAGAAAAACAAATTTTTGAACTTGAAAATTTCCCACATCAAGCAATTCTAGAAAAGCAACCACCACCAGCAACAGCAGAACAGCAACATGCCGCAACAGAAAAAAGAGTCATGATTTCAATGTGCCGCCATAATAACATGTGGTTTTTGTTTTTGTTTTTTTTTTTTTTTTTTTAGGTAAATTCCAACAACAACAACAACAACAGCAACAACAAATAATAATTACGTTAATGAACGAAAAAGAAGAAGAAGAAGACACATTGTGTTGTTGGTGTTGTAGTACAACTCTTGTGCTTATTCTATACGCCACTACATACATCATCATCATCATCATATGCCATGATGATGAGAGCACAACACACAAGTATTTTATAATGATGACTTTGGAAGTCATTGTTAAATAAAGGAATGCCCCGTTGGCTGCTGTGTTGCAGATGCCCCACAATGATGCTAATGCTCCAACAGCAGATGATGTGAAATTTAAACTATTCAACCAGTCGTTCCAACACTTCGTCATTCATTCATTCATTCATCCAGTCATTCATTTCAAACTCATGCATTTTTATTGTTGAGTGAGTATCTACTGCCTATTTTTTCTTCCATCTTTCTCTCTGTCTCCCTCTCTCTCACTCTCTCTGGGTCTTTTCAAAAAATTTATTCCATTTTTATGACTTCATATGCATCTTCATATGCTAAATAACGGTTTCTTAATGAAAAAAAAAAATTTTTTTTTGAATGCTTTTTCCATCATTGACAACTCAAAAAAATCTGACACACGATCATTGTGTTTCAACACGATTCATTCGTTTCAAACAAAAGGAGACACTTTCTCTAGAAGTTATTTAGAATTTTGTGGGTAACATACTTGCCATACATACCGTTTCGAGTTTGGGGAAAATTATTATCAAAATCTGTTAGAAATTTTATTTGGTACTTTTTTTTTTGGTAACTGTTTGGTACTTTTTTAAGTACTTTTTGCAACGGAAATAGTACTTCTACCGGCCAGGTCCCTTAGTATCACATTCACTACCATGTCCAGATCTTCACACCTCTGTCACCCAAAAACGATGACATCTATCCTGAAGTGCAGGGCACTCTCATAAAAGGGTGTCTATCGATTTCGTTTCTTTCACATCTTGGCAGCTTCTGCAGTAATACTGGTAAGGAAGACCAGTAGGATGCTAATTCCTCTTGTACTTTGTTCAGTATTTCGTCTCTTAAGGCATCATGTTCTGGAAAATTATCAGTCATGTTATCGAACTCTGGTTGTAAATACGATTTAGAAGAAAAATTATTCCGCTGAACAAAAACTTGCTGTCGACGTTTATATAACATACAAAAGTACTTTATTTTTTTTTTATCAAAAAGTACCTTTTAAGCAAAAAGTACCTTTTTTTTTTAAGAAAAAGAACCTTTTAAACAAAAGTACCTTCTTTTTAAAAAAAGAACTTTTCAAACAAAAATGAACCTTTTTTTTAAGAAAAGGAACTTTTTAAACAAAAAGTACCTTTTAAACAAAAAGTATCTTTTAAATAAAAAGTACCTTTTAAACAAAATGTACCTTTTAAACAAAAAGTACCTTTTAAACAAAAAGTACCTTTTAAACAAAAAGTACCTTTTAAGCAAAAGTACCTTTTAAACAAACAGTACCTTTTAAACGAAAAGTACCTTTCAAACAAAAACTACCGTTGAGAAAAAGCACCAAAAAGTACCTTTTTTTTTAAATAACCTTTTAAACAAAAAGTACCTTTTAAACAGAAAGTACTTTTTAAGCAAAAAATACCTTTTAAACAAAAATTACCCTTTAAACAAAAAGTACCTTTTAAACAAAAAGTATCTTTTAAACAGAAAGTACTTTTTAAATAAAAATTACCTTTTTTAAGAAAAAGTACCTTTAAACAAAAAGTGCCTTTTAAACAAAAAGTACCTTTGAAACAAAAAGTACTTTTAAAACAAAAAAAGTAACTTTAAACCAAAAAGTACCTTTTAAACAAAAAGTACCTTTTAAACAAAAAGTACCTTTTAAACAAAAAGTACCTTTTAAGAAAAACATACTTTTAAAACAAAAACTACCTTTTTTAAGAAAAAGAACCTTTGAAACAAAAAGTACCTTTTTTTATCTTGAAATTTCCAATATCTGTAGATTATAAATATAAGATTATAAGTTTTATTTTGTTTAAGATTTAAATTAAATTCAAATTCAAAATTTGTTAACAACGGTACTTTCTCTCTACAAGGTCTTGTATGCATATCTCATGAGTTTTTTTTCTTCTCTTTTGGTACCATTTGTTTATTGTTTTTTTTTGTTTGCTTTTCAAATTTAAATTCTTTTTAATATTTTTTTTGCAAACAATTAGCTTAAAACAAACAATAAATCTTGTTGTCTTGTATGAAAAAGAGAAAAAAGAAGAAAAAAAACTACACTTTTGTACCGCAATTGCAAATGTTTTGGTACTTTTTTTTTTTTTTTTTGTCTTTCTGTCTTCATTTACAAACTATTGCCAATGGCAGTACATTGAAATCACAGTATAACAACAAAGCAAAAATATCGCCAAGAAACGGAACAAATAAATGCAGTTCTTTTCTTTGCTATTTTTTTGTTTTTGTTTTTGTATGCGAAAATGTAATCCAAAAAAAAATCTTTTTTCTTTTGTCTTCCAACAATTTAGTCCATTTAGACTGTATGGTTGCTTGGTTGGGTTGCTCTTGGTTGGGTGTACAAGACCAACCATAAGCTCTGGCGGGTAACAAACACTGCCAACAAACTAATTGCCTTTATCTTCAGTTAAAAATCTTACAAAACAAAATTCAGCAAAAAACAAAAAAAAACCTCCGAAAACAAATCGAAAAAATAAAGTCTCAGTAAGTAAGTCTCTATCTCTAGCCAGCATTGAATAACCGGGGTAATAAAAATCCATATGCAGCAGCTGCATTAAAATTTAAGTCAGATTTTCTCAGATTTCAATTCAATTTTTGTGACATTTTAAATGGTCAGAGTTTAAACATGGCTTAAATTATTTAAGCCGTAGTATTATTGGTTCAGTTAATAAATCTGGTTTTGTTATGTATATAAAAATAGTGCTATTTTTTTGGTTTAAGCAACCAAGAATACATTGAAAGTTTTTGAAAAAAGTACTTTTTCAAAAAAGGTACTTTCTAATGTATATTTAAATATGGATTTTTATATTTTATTTAGAAACAATTAATAACATTTCTAGTACTTTTGGTACCATTTGGTACTTTTTTTAAAAAAAAAAGTACTTTTCCTTTTGGTACTTTTAAAAAAAAAAAAGTACTTTTTAAAAAATAGCGCAAAGAGGTTATAAAGTAAAGATAATGATTTTGAAAT
>QOCX01000221.1:185421-209377 GCA_005959815.1 Sarcophaga bullata
TAACAATTTATAATTTTATGTGGTACTTTTCCTTTTTCAAAAAAGGTACTTTTTAATAAAATAGTACTAATATTGTTAAATAGCAAAAATATGGATTTTTATATGTTATTTATAAAGAATTAATAATATTTTATGGTACTTTTCCATTTGGTAACTTTTCCATTTGGTACTTTTCGGAAAAGTACTTTCCGAAATAGTACTTTTTTAAAGTAACATAAAAGGCTTAAAAAGTAAAGATAATTATTTTGAAATTTCTGATCTAACAATTTATAATTTTATGTGGTAGTTTCCCTTTTTCAAAAAAAGGTACTTTTTAATAAAATAGTACTTATGGTATTAAATAGGAAAAAATACTGGATTTATATATTTCATTTATAAACAATTAATAATATTTCATGGTACTTTTTCATTTGGTACTTTTTCAAAAAAAAGTACTTACAAAAAAAGTACTTTTTCAAAAAGTACACATAAAGCTATGAATCTTCCATGAAATTTTTATTTCACTATAAGCCATGAACCGCCACTGAAATAGATGCGCAACAGTCGAGCCTTTTTTAGGTAGTGTTCGTACATTTTCTAAGACACTTTATTCCCGTTAAATCGCATGATATTGGTGGCCAATTATACTTTCCGCAAAATTTTTCATGCAATAAACCAAGAATCGATTCTGTTGAGTGGCTCATAGACCGTTCAGTTGTCGTAATGGTTCTTAAAGAAAAGTTTTTTGAAAAAATTTGGGACCCTAATTTGCTATGAACAGTCATTTGTTTTGAATGAAATTGATTTTCCACAATCACTTCTGGTTTCTTCGATCCCCTTAGGCTTTGAAATTTTCATCATCGATGAAATTTTTTTTCGGAAAATTGTCATTGAAAGCCTGTTGCAATGTGTTGCTTGATTGGGAAAATAGACCAAATTGTGGAAAACGACATGTAATGAACAAGCTTCGATTATGCGAACAGAGTTACGCTCCCATGTGATTACATACATACACAATTGATCATTACAACCCTCCAGGCACTTATGCTGGTGTGAGCAACTAGATGTTGTAATCCTGACTGAAGGGTATGTCAATACAAGGGAATTTCTTTTTTGGTTTCAGGACCTATTTCGGCCTGCATTTAATTTCCAGAGGCCTATTTACTAGGTATAAGGAAGTAATAACAGTAAAACGTTTTGAGTAAAATTTAAAGAAAAACTTTCTTTATGCCTGTTTAAAAGCACTGCTGATTTTAATGTTCGAACAATTGTGTTACAAACTGTACTTGAATAGATTTTCTTTTTTTTTTTAATTTTTCTTTTAAAAACAACTGAAACATTAGATGTGTGTGTGTTTAAGTGTTATTGTTATTGTTAAATCTCAGAAAAAAAAAAAAAAAAAAAAAAAAAACTTGAAAAATTGTAACATCATCGTCATCATCATCATCATCATTATCATCATTACACTCTGAGCAGCAGCACTATTAACATCTTTAACATCATTATCTAGAATATAACATCTCTGCACTTGTCGTCATCACAGCAGCATCAGCAGTAGCCTCAGCCTCAGCCCCATTCATCATTAGCATTTGTATGGAGCTTGGCTTCAATTTAGCCTAGCTCAGCTCAGTCAAAAAGGGGGGGGGGTGGTAAATTGCACTTGTTCTACATTTCTTTTCTAAAGAAACATCTCCTTTTGCTGCTTCTTCTTCTTCTTTATCTTGTTATGATTTTTTTTTCTATTTTTCTTTACAATTCTTTGGACTATTTGTCTGTCTGCCGTGATGCTTTTGCTGTAAGCCAAAGTATACCACAAGCATTCGAATAGAGAAGAAACATGTTTGTAGGATGAGCCAGTTTTTTTCTTTCATTTTTTTTTTCTTAATTTACTGGAAAACTATTTTCTGCTACACTATAATGATCATACAAAATACGAGTACACGCAGAGTGATTTGAGTATTTAACAAGGGACAGTGAACTCATGCTAAAACGAATCAAAAAAGAATTTTTTTCTAATTTGAAAAATATTTTCAAATTCTTTGCGTCCTTTCTTCTGATTTATTTTTAAATTCTTCAAATACCGTTTTTCATTATAATGAGACTCTACTGTACATCATATCATGTTTATATCTCTTGCCAACATCATAATGTCTCTGCACATGTGTAAAATGTACAAGATTACACATGTTAAATTAACATTTTACATGTAAAAGTATTTCATTTTCTTTTACTTGTTTATTCTTCTTTCCTTTAATTTTTCTATTCTTACCATTGGTTGGTCCATCTCTGTTTCATTTGGTTGGTCTTCGTCCACCCCCCCCCCTAGTGTTGGCTACTTTAGACCATTTTAACACACGAAAGGTGTATTGCTGTTGTGTGTTGTTGATAAAAAAAAAACACTTTTAAACACACGTCTTTTAAAGATTTCTGATTACGAAAAGCCGATTGCAGCCTTAGGAGCCGAAACAAAAAAAAAATTCTTTAGAAAAGCCTTCGGCGTTATGGATACAATCTTCTGAAGAGTTGTTAACATTCGAAAAGTCACAGAAAGTCTTTGCCGATGCGTAATTAGCTAGGTATGTAGGTTGGTAGCTCATTTGAGCACACATAACGGCCCGCTGTAGGGTCACAGATAAGCCTCTATGGGTCGTGAAGTCAACGCGAAGATATGAAAACATTAAAGAAATTCACTGTCACTTGTAATGTCGGCAGCCGCATGAACCACAGTTCACTTGGGCCCTAGAATAGGTCTTGAGATAATTGCTACCATTGTAAAGGGTGATTTTTTTTTAACTGTTTAGGGTTTTGAAAATTGAAAAAAAAATGCTCATTTAGTTCCAAAGATTGTGACATTCTTGTGCTCTTATTTTGGCATGATTTTTCTACCATTTCGGCTGGTATTTTACTAAACGCCGTCTGTAATGTAATCTTTCTGGACTTAACTTGAGGCTGACATGTCCCTGTAAACAGAGGAATTCACGTATGCCTTTAAAAAATAGTTCAAAACTCGCCCTATCTTAATAGAGCCACGACACTGTGTGTAACGTTTGGCACCGTTCCACATTTCTGGGATTATGTTGGTTTCGAGGGTCGCTGTTGTTTGTATAAACCCAACAAAGAAAGCCTGATGGGGTCAATACGCACGATTCCGATTAGATAGTTCACATCACCTACACTTGAGCCATGACCATGAGGCATGAGCTGTGTGACAGCGTTATACTGTTGAAACCTCATGTCATTGGTGTTCAAATCAGTCGATTCCGGTCTAAAGTGCTCTCCTACAGTACTCGCATAGTGTGAGATAAACTCTCATGTCCATTGTTGCGCGACTTGAACCATCTCGAGCTTCAGATAAAACTGACCAGTTTTCAAAATTTCAAACATTCTGTCACCCAAGAGCCGATGATGTCTGTCTTGCAAAATAGGCCGCTCACATAAAAGGTTGTGTACTGATTCCGTTTCTTCCACATTCAGGCTGCTTCTACGTTAATCCTGGTGGGACAGACAGAACTGGTTAGCGACACGCCAATAGTGCAGTGTCCTATTAGAGTGCGAACCGTTCTCTAATCGAACTCAAGTAGTTTTTTTGGATTTCCCGCTGTCCATTGCTGGACGCAGTAGTTTTTAAATTCGGTAAACAGGTATGTTGGACCATTCACGGTTTGTTGAATTCCATGCTGATTTTTTCCAATTTGAAAAAGTATTCCTATATAGGGCCTCATATATCCCCTCCATCTTATCTTCCTTAAAACATTTCCGATCCTATTCAGTTTGTTTGGCTTTTCGTTTCCTTCTATGCCACAAATTTTCGGAACCCAGTAGAGGCAGGTGTTGGGTCGACATATACGGTGCAGAGAGTCTATGTCCTGACGCCCTTTGATTTGTTGAAGTGGAATGGGTTCACAGCACTTTGATTATTGCTTGACTATTCACACTAGTGCTTAGCTGCAGTGGAGGTATGTTCCCGATTTCGTACGGGCAGCTTGTTTAATAGTTAAAATCTTTACCTGAAATGTGTTGGCATGGTAAGGTAATCTGTATGATCCGTTCAGTGTCATCGGAATAGACCTCAGATCCAGTACCACTTTACAATTTTGAGACATCAGTGAAGATCGTTATATTACCACCGGCGCCGATGACAGTCTCGGTAAACAATTCTTTCCATGTGGGAGTGTTAGTTTTGTAGGTTCCGTCTGTTGGTGGCAGTTGCATCTAAAACCCGGTTATTACAGTTTCTCTTCATGTCGAACACAAGTAATTTCTTGGTTTGCCTATTGTCCACTGCTGGACACAGCAGTTTTGAAATTCGGGAGCCAGGTATGTTGAACGACCCACCGTTTGCCGATTTTTCCAATTTGAAAGAGTATTCTTGTGAGAGCGTGTATATCGTCTCTATCGCCTCTTCCTTAGAAATGTGCAATCCCATGTGTAACAGTTCATACGCCTTTTAAAGCCTGCCCTATCGTATATGACCTACAGAGAGAGAACTTAAGCCTGAGTGCAGTTCTAGCATTCATTGACTGGAGAAAGATGTCCAATGGTTGTAGAAACAAAATGATCTCGAAACCCAGTCTGCAACGTAAGCTTTAGAGCACCCCTGGTGCCCAAGCATGCCGACCTCCGTATTTGCTGCAGCATATCAGAGATGATTAGTCTTTTCAAACTTTTCAACTGTGGGAAGTGGGTTGCGAACCTTTCATAAGGCTTTCGTTGGGTGAAAGTTCAGCCTTAGCGCTTTAATAATCCAGATTTCTATGTTTAGTTTTGAACCTAGGGTGCCTTAGTGGAGCTTATCCAGATTTCTAACAGAATATTACAAAAATTTTTATTTTTTCAAGTTTTTAAATCAAGTTTCCGTTATTTTTTTGGTTTGTTTTGATATCCATAACGGCGTTCATAATGGAACGTTGCCTTCATATACCATTACCCATGAGATTTATTATTAAAAAATTATAAAAAAAAATGAAGAAGAAAACAGAAATATTTTAAAAGGAAGAGATTCATTTTCAATTAATCAACTTGAAATCTTGAAGCCTTTTCCAGTATGATTAACGATTTTTATTCCAAAAATTCGCGTGTGCTTCGCTCAACTTCTTACTTCGAATGCTGCTGCAGATATCAAGTGTAAAATTCTTTAAAAAAAAAAAGAAAAAAACGTTAAAAACAAAATCAAAATAATTAATTAAAGCAAAGCAAAATGAAAACAACAACAACAAAAAATTTATTTATTTGAACAGCTTCTTAGCTTGGCTTGGTGGAAGTAGCAATAGCAGTAGAGGAGAGTCTTTAAGTTTTCTAAGACGCGTAAAGCATTGAAACGCGTTTTAGTATTCAATTAAAGTGTACAACAAATGCAACAACAACAACAACAACAACAACAACAAAAAGAGATATGTTTTGCATTCAAGAATAAAAAAATAAATTAACAACAACAACAACAACAAAAATATAAAAAAATTTACTTCCGCTTTCAAGTAAGATTTTTTGAATTTTTACTGCAGATGTGTTACATCCACTCTCACCATCAGCTTGAATTTACATTTGAAAGTAAAATATTTGAAAAAAAAATAGAAAAACTGTTAGAAAGCATTTGTTTTTAATTAAATTTTAGAACAACATTATGTTCATACAACTTGGAATAAGTTTGAATGCCTGATTTTGTCTACCCATGAAGACTACACTCTGGGCAATGCCTTGATTGTAGTAAACGAAGTTGAATGACAGATTTCCTTAAGAAGTATCTTAAAGGCAAATAAAGCCAAGCTTTTAGCATGAGTCTCATAAGAACATGGATGATCTGTGAAGCTGTTCAGACCTTTAGGTTTCAATCTCTTCAAATATGCTTACGAGATAGCTTTCTTCTCTGATATCGCAGCAAGATCATTCATTCAGTTAAACCATCTCCTTTATTTTTTTATCAATAATCAACAATTTTCTTGCTAAGCAAGTGATTTCTTTGTTCTAGACTTTTTCTAGAATGATAGAGTTGCCATCTGTCTGTGTCTAGGCACAACAGCGTCTGTTTTAAAAGCCTAGCAGCAGGTATAAAATAAATCTTAACCAAAATCACAAGCTCAGTATTCCAGAAAAGGGCTTCATCATCTCCGTAGATCCAATAGCTGCTATTTTGGGCATCAAACCCCGTTTAACAGAGGCACCATTAACAGTCAAGCCGATAGATGACTGAAATCAGAGCCTAGGCTGTACCAACCACCAAACTAGTTTCCTAATTGCTAACAGTCATTGAAGTGGATCGTACATACATTACAAACCTTCAGCCAGGATTATAACCTAGCTTCTCACACACCCATGTTGTGTGTGTGTGTCTTAATTTTATATATGATTGGTGGGATCCTTCAGTTTAATGTCGACTCCGAACTAGAGATTTTTGAAAAAAATTTTCATGGCAATTTTATTTACACTCTCAGAGTTTTTGCCAGAAAACTGCTCAGAGAGGAAGTCGCCGCAGAAATATTTTTTCCCTGAAGAGGATCAATGAAAGTAAAAACTGCATCACCTTCGGCCTTGGACGGCTTTTTACCAAAACATAACAACTTATCTTAAAGGGTCTTCACTACCAGGCATTCTACTTTCAAAACAATGAGTCGTCTAGGCTATATACCGCCCGATGAGAACCCTGTATAAGAGAAAAACTCTCTCTAGTGCTATATAAAGTGTGACTGACACCTCTTCTGATGCAGAGGACCGTCAGTTCAAACCTATTACAGCGACTTAATGGTAGGAACCGAACACAACCTTAATTGAGTTGCCCTGCATTAAATTGTTTTGAGGTTAGGTTGATTGTATATCACAAAATCAGTTCCAAAATGGTCAATTGGGCTCCCAAATGCTCTGAAAATCTTTCTTCTACTACAGCTGGCTACCACCGTGTGTTTCAAAACACCCAGTCAACGTATATAAAATTTTCTTTATGGAAGGGGGGAGGGGTACGTATTTAATGAGAATATTTAGGTTACGAATTGTTTAAAAATTTATTACACACTGAGGCACAAAGAAAAAATAGGAAAGAAAGAAAGAAAAACCATGTAATTTTTATTTCTTTTTTTTCTGCTGCGTACGTAAACTCATAAAAACAGAGGCAGTAACTAACTGAGAAGCTTTTTTTGTTTTTCCTTTTGGCCTCTCACAAGAAAATATTTTGAAATGCAAAGAAAGAAAGAAAGAAATCCCATCATACTGCTGTTACTGGCACATACTTTCATAGACGTTGTGGTGGTTTTTTTCTTTTATAAACAACAAAACTATTTACCAGCATGTGTAATGCCACTTACAGACAGTGTATGATAAAAGTAAACAGATTCTAAAAGAAAAAAAATTTTTGTTTCTAAAACTCATTGAAAATGAGACAATAAATTGGGGAAAATTTAAAAAAATTTGGTTATACCGTGTCAATACTTTTTAGCTGTACTGTATTTCAGCTAGATTGTAGGGAGATTTTAAAGAGAAAACATTTTATGCATCTGTGAGTTGTGCTTTTTTTTTTTTTTTTTTGTAAGTCTATGAATGAGTAAAGTAAAGTTTAATAAAATAACCGCCACTGCCGTTTCACTGCACTGCTGTCTCTACTATCTCCATTTACAGTCTAATGGCACTCGCCGGAAAACCATCAACAGGAAAAGAATATTGGAAAAAAAACAAAGAATTCGACAGCTTTCGTGCAACATTTTAGGGAAAGCAACGTGCAAAACAGTATCTTTAAATGTGACAATATTTGTGCAAATAAAAGAGGAAATAAAACCAAAAGATTGGTTCTAAAGCCGATGGTATTTTCTTACGAATCAAAGACTCTTTGCCACTGAATAGTAGACTAATTGCAAAACGGTTTCACTAAAGACTAAATTTATAACTATGAGCTCGCATCCGGACCTATGAAAATTATTTCAGCGTATTTCCGTATTTATTCGACATTTTATGTCGGCTTGTCAACTTCTAGAATCGTACTTTCGATTTGCTATTGTTAAGACGGCCATTATTAACTGTCAGAATTTGTGTTGAAATACTCTAGACTTTCTTTCAGTGTAGTTGTAATTCTAGGCTTGCTTGAGTGTTTTTTTATTCATTGCAACATGTCTACAAACTCTGGGTTTCATATTAGCCTGAGCTTGACCTAGGGAACCACTTGGTAGTGATTGCATTAAGAGTACAATGCTTTCAAAGCCAGAAAGCTAGTAATTATGGCACGGTATCTTGTTTCATTCACAGAAACGTTGCAATTTATATTGTTCCCGAAGAAGTACAGTCCATTGAAGCCGCTGAAGCCTATAAACCCCACACCCTACCTTTAGCTGCTGTTCACATCAATTTTGGCATTTCCGTTGGTTGACATATAACATAACTTTCGTCGCAAAAGATAATTTTCGGCACGAAAACACATTTCTTCTCAGCATGAGTTTTAAGCATAAAATTCAAAGGTAGGCTAGCTCTATGAGGCTACTAATAGTGAAACATGGGTGCCTGCACATGTCACGAATCTTTTTTATGTTAATAAAAAAATCCACTCAAAAACAAAATGGCAAAATAATCTACCGTTATAGCTCTTTATCCTCTATAGTGCCTCGTACATTAAGTGGCATTTCACAGAAGGCATTTGGAGATTTTATAAATGGGTCCTGACACGTGTTGCGAATCTTTTTTATTTTAAGAAATTTGTGCAAAGCAAAATGTAATCACTTTTTCCTCTATAGTCTTATAAGTGGCAAGATCACGGTTATTTTGCTGATTTTTCATTTTATAAGTATTGACTGTAAATGACTCCCGTATTTAATAATTAAAGTCTTGGCTACAAAACCGCATCCAGGTTCGAATCTGGATGATGACGAAAAAACTTTCTTCATGGTTTTCGAATTTTACAAATTGAGGAAGCCAGTCTGGGTATGTTGATAACCTAGGTTCTTGTCCTGACTAAATTATTAATAATAAGTTAAATAGAGGGTCTTCGTAGTTTAGTAGGTAGTGTGTTGGGTTATTAGACGCAAAGCCACGATCAGACATTTCCAATAAAGTGAAACACGAAAGAATATTTTTTCGTCGACTTTCTCTCAGCAGATTTCTGGCAAAAACTCTGAGAGAAACTCAGCAATTTTCAGGCAAAAACACTGAAAAAAACTCGTCAGTTTTCTAGCAAAAAATTACGATGAAAAGTTTCTCAAAAAAAATCTGTCATACAGATCGACTTTAAACTGCTGTAGGGCCCTCGCCACTCATGTAAAAACTTAACACACACAACAAAAGTGGTGTAAGAAACCTGGCTGAAAGGCCGTAATGACCAATAATGCATGTCTGTATAGTCTTATCCTGTATAGTTACTCGAATATTAAGTGGTCATCCAGAGAAGGCCTTTGAAGGTTTAATAAGTGCTTACTGCAATGAGTCTCGGATTTAAAACGATTCTAAATTGTGTGATGCGTGGCGTAATTAATTAAATTGCTGGGCAATATACCTGAACACTGATTCGAATCTAGAAAATTTTATCATCATCGGGTTGGTGAAGCTAGGTTGTTGTCCTGGCTAAATTATTGGCCAATTAAGTTAAGTAAGAGGATATACAATCGCCACTAAGTAATCCACCAGAGTTGTATCGCCTCATTTATCATTTTTATTCTATTTTCGGCTTATGGGAACAGTTCTTACCCTACTTTACTATGCTAAATTAATAATTTTAATGGCACAACCTCTCTCCTTTCTCATATAATTTTTAACAGTGTAGTAGGCCGTTAACTGAGTCAAAGAATGGATTTTTTTTTTGACTGTAAAATGCAGAAGAACACGACACTGACACTGAAAATAAAAGACCCAATTGGTATTAATGAACCATAGCAGCTGGTGCATCTTGAAATTGAATGGAATTTGGACGTTTTTTTCCGCATTTTTCATAACCAAAATGACTGCCTCTCGAGGCTATTATTGGCACGTATTATTATTTGTCTGTCAGTATGATAAACAAATGCTTTCACATTTCAGTTTCTGCATTCTTTTATTCTTTTATTCTTTTATTCTTTTATTTTCCGTTAGAAATTCTTCCATAATAATTTGATTTTTTATTTCTCAACTGCATTCTTCTTCTTCAGCTTCAGCTTCATCTTCAGCTTCAATTTGAATTTTTCATTCCCATCAAATAAGATTTTCTCAAAATCTTTCTCCCTCTCTCTCCTATAATTATGAAGCAAAACGAAAATTTATTTTTCCAATCCAATTTGTTTCTTTTTAAGCCTGACTTCATGCTTAATACTACTACACTTCAGTCTCTATTCTAATTTAATTAATTTGCATGGCATTTCTTGAATTATTTCTTAGCACAACACAATTCCACAAGATTTCCACACTTAAACTTAAACTTTCTTTTTAAAGTGGCGTGCAAAGTGTAAAGAAGTATGGAAGTTTTAAAGAAATCTTAGGAATTTCTTCACAGTATATCTCCTCACACAGCCACAGGTTTAGAAAATGATATGCAAAATAAATTCTTGCGCCAATTAAATCATCAGCTACCACCCCAAAGAAAAACTCCAAGTTAAGTTTGATAAAAAAGAGAGTTTCAAGGAATTTCACATAAAAAACCGTATCAAGATGTGAAAATAGTTTAATTGCAGATGAAAAATGTTATGAAAACTTAGTGAAATGCATGCCAGTCTATACTGAATGTTTAAACCAAGTTTAGTTAAACGTTTGTTTAATTTTTTTTTTGCTACTAAATTGGTTTAAGTCTTCGCTAAAACGGATCATACCCCTCATATATGAAATACAAGCCAGGGCCGAGCATCGTTCTGTCTGCTCATCAACAATTTTCTTGCCAGTATCATCGTAATTAACAGATCCACAACATAATCAATTGCCATAATCCGATATAAAGGCCCTTAGCAGTATTTTATACTCCCGAGGCCAGATGTAACCTCCAAAAAGTATATCTTCTTAAAGGCCATGCAAATTCTTACTTTGAAAATGTTTTCTGAAGAATTCCTTGGCCTTAATCATAACCATCTAAATCACGCTACATTTTGCAGGAAGACTATACGATGCTCTAGCATTGGTTCCTGGTCCTGTATCGCTACGCATCTTGTATTCGTTAGTGAAAATAACCCAGCCATCGAAGTGTTTTTTTGAATCGTGGCGCTTACCACAGTAGTAAACTTTTGTAGTCATGTAACCCGTCATAATGGCACGGAAAAAGACTTATCACCGTCTTCATATCCTATCGAAGCTGTTTAAACCCAACTTATAAAGACCAAAAAGGCTTCTAGCTGCCACTTTCCTTACATATTCCTCAATTGCCAATAAGGGAAGGATTTTGAAGCGCCTGTGCAGTGCTTCTACTGACAATTGCGAACGTAACAGATGTTATCGCCAAAAATATGTCCCCTAAAAAATCTTCAGTGCTGCCACACAAAATGTTACTCTGCAACTCCTCTGTATATGTTACCCGATAATCGACTACTCGGTGTTAATAAAACCATCGATCAATGGTGCCAATGAACCAGTTTGGTACGAAGTATGATGAGAAATTGTTTCAGTGTTGTTCCAAGTTTTGATACGAAGAACTCTTTGGATTTCCAATAGCAAACTGCAACCCATAGGAAACGTTAGATTAGGAAACGTTAATAACAATGGATTGGGGGGCTCTCACTCTCAGAACAACTCAAGTCGACATAATAAAAAATAGTGTAGAATGGTATCCACTAAGCAGTCGTAGAGGGGACAGGCAGCACATACTTATGAAAGGGAATTTGAAACCGAAATGAAAACTTTGTTTGAGTTCTGTGGAGAGATAAGAACAATGGGTGGGAACATGAGCTGTGTTTACACGATTTTTTAAGGCCTTATGCTCCTTGCAGAATCAAACACAAAGACTATTCCTCTTTGGAGATTTGTTAAACCCGATATAGGTATTTTGAGTTGTTACGAGGCATTGCTGAAAAGAAATCTGGGGAATATATTACGACATCTTCAAGTCTATTAAGTGTCGGCGTGACATTGGGTATTTAAATGATTTGAGTGCACTTTGTGAGTGCAACACTTTGTTAGTGCAACACTTTGTGAGTGCAACACTTTGTCAGTGCAACACTTTGTGAGTGCAACCTTCCACCAACGGGCAAGTACACAAGTTTTTTGCGAAGAATGGTGAGGAATTGTATCACTGTTGTTACAATAATCATAATGGCCTTTAAATGAACCCAGTCTAGAGGGCATTTTTCTTTGTTTTTTATTAAATTTTGAAACTTCATTTTGTTCAGTTCTGCCAACACTGTACGACATGTAGGTTACTATGCCATCAGTTTTGCTTGCCGTAATTTTTTTTTTTTTTAAGAAAAGTTTCCTAAAGATTTCAAAGAGTGTCTGCTAGAGAATAATTTGAAGATTTTAAAAACAAAATGGTCTTTAAATCAACCTGCGACTCTTCTATTATCCAACCACTCTAATATCTCTTCTTCTATTTCTCTTTATCTGTGACATTTGAGCTGATTTTGCAATTTAAATGATTTTTTCTCCTCCTTTGGAATGCCTTTCAATTCGAGCACAAATTTAATTGAATTGTGTGTGTGTGTGTGCCACAAGAAAGGGCAAGTTTTTCCTTTCTTCAGCAACTGCAAGGGTTGCATTTCTTCAACGGTTTTTGAGAACAAAAGAACAAAAACAATAGCAAAGCAGGAGCAGTTTTTAAATGCAATTTATTTGTCTTTCAAAATGCAAATTGAAATTCCAAAATTACCAAAACAAATACAAAAAAAAGGAACCCGAAATTAATAAAAAAAAAAAGATTTCGTTTTAAGCCGGGCCAGCTTAAAATATGGGCCACTATTAAGTTGAAATATTAGATGCGATTTAATTTAAGCACCGGGCACAAGAGCAGCAGCAGCAGCAATAGCGGGCAGCAAAAAAAGTAGTTGAAGTCGTAAGCAGTGAATGTGGTTGCTGTGGTATAACGAGTACTATAACAGGGTGTATTACCGAAAAAAAAACGAAAGAAAAAACGAAAGAAAAAATATGTTCATGTTATCTTTGAAGCCAAGGAAGTAACAGAAAAGAGTGGCAACTTTTTTCCCAACATAGTCTCAGGAAAAGTAAAAATACTATTGCCGCTGCTGCTGCCACTGTAGCTGGCTGTTGCTGCTTTTCGCTTTACAAACAGGAAGTAAATCGTGGTTAACGACAATGATAGCATAACAGAAACTACAACAACAACAACAACAGCAATACACTACGACGTACACCATTATGGTCGCAGACACAGAAATTCATTTGCTTTTAAACTTTGAACTCGTGAGCCAACTCATGAGGCAGCAAAAAAAAAAAAGGCGAAAAAAAACGATGCCAAATATACCAAAAACGAAGGAAAGGCAAACCGTCACTACCACCACCACCACCGTACTCTCCTCCCTCCCTCTCATAAAGATAAAACAGGTCAGGATATAAAATATCGGGTATCAGTAGAGTAGTTAAAACCATCACTGTGTGCAATACTTTATGAAAACTGTTACACGGTGTGTCTAAAGGAATCGAGCGTAACCAACAGCTAACCAACCAACCAACGAATGAATGAACGAATAAACGAACGAAGTTTTTTATTTCTTTTTTTTTGTGTGTATGTGCCTGTGTATTCAACTCATCCATTTCGAAATCTTTAAAGAAGAAAATGATGCCACCTGTAAGCCAGGGAATGGTAAAATATGGGGGGAATGAAGGCTAAATAAGTTGATTTTAAATTGGCTGCTCTCTTACATCAGCCGTAGTAGATGGATGATGGTCTACTATGACGCTACTCCTTTTTGATGAAGTAAAATTACTTTTTAAAAGTCTTTTTTTTTCTTTTTCTTTCTTCTTCCATTATTTAAGAAATTTTTCAATTTACAGCTAGGAGAGGAGGAGGAGGAGGAGGAGGGGGCGAACTGCATTATCTATCATAGGAAGATGTAACTGAAATTGAAATTTTTTTTCGTTTAATTTTTCAGTGAAACAACTGGGTTTAATTAGACCAGCATGGAAGTAAAAGGAATTTTTAAAGCTAAGCGTCTCCTCTCTCTAAAATGAAATAAAGCGTGTGTGTGCGCGAGAAGTCATCGTAATCTAGTAGGTAAAGTGTTGCCTAATCAGACATGAGGCCATGGTTCAAAACCCAAATCAAACGAAACGAAAATCCAAAAAAATATTTCTTAGGCGACTTCCTCTCAGCAGATTTCTGGTAAAAACTCTGGGAGGATAAATTAAATCTGCCATGAAAAGTTTCTCATTCTCTTTCTGTCGTTCGGAGTCGATTTTAAACTGTAGATTCCAGCACACGAATGAATAAAATTAACACGCACACAATATAAGTGATATGAGAAGCTAGGTTAAAGGGTTTTAATGACCAATTATGTATGTAAGTATGTATGAATGTATGTGAGTGATATCAATGAAATTTTCAATTCCTTTTGAAAGACCTATTGATGCCATTGCCAGAGTGGAATATACGTTGTTTAACTATTATCCACAGCTTCTCTGGGATGGAACGCATTTGAAATGTAAAAATTTCCTTGATTCTGGCTCTTAAAATCAGGCTGAATTTGGTTGATGGCATAGGTTATGTTAGCTTTGATAAGCACTGTGGTTTGTGACCTTAGTCCCACAAGAAAAAGTCTAACGAAGTCAAATCGCACGATCTCAGTGGCCAGTTCACATCGCTTTCATTTAAGATGACCATGCCCTCTAATCGATCATGTAGAAAATCCATATATGGCATGTAGTACCAAGTTTAAAACAAATTTTTCTCGCCATAAACAATTTTTCATAGATTTAAAAGGAAAAATATAAGCTTTTGGATTTACGTTTAAGTAACTGTTAATGTTGGCACTGCATTTTACCGTTAACTGTTACAGTTCATTTAAAATCAAAAAAAAGACCACCGTAATGTTCTGTGTCCTTTTGAAATGTAAATTTCTGTGGATTTTTTATTTCTTTTCTTTTCTTTTTAATCCTTTCCTTTGCCTTAATATTACTTTATTCATGAAAATTCTTTTGAAGTGAATTGTAACAGTAAAAAATAATAAAATATTGAAAAAAGATTTGCATACTTTCAGGTAGTAAAGCCATATTTATTACATGGCTTTAAAAGAAAGCATTTTAGGTCACTTAAACTTGCGTTATTTTCTGAAAAATTTAAGTAATTGAAGGGGTTTTATTGAAAATAATTTGAAGTATTAAATGATAATGCAGTAGTTTAAGCAACTTAAGGTGTGCTCCTTAAGGCATGCTCCTTAAGGTATGCTTTAATAATTTTATTGCGCATCTGTAACACTTAGTCGCATGTAATTTCTTTATAATTTCCTCCAACCCTTGCACAGTAGACGGAATATAATGATCATAATAAATGATCATATTCGCCGAAAAGTGGCCACGTTTAAGTCACTCCGAATGTTGGCAGTAGGAACTATTTCGTAAGTGGCAAACCTTTCAGTAAATAACTGATACTTCCTCATGAATGCCATGCCACTCTCCTGGTGCGTACATATATTTTTAACCTGACGTTTCATATATAGTTGTGTGACCTTTCCAGATAACATAAGTTTAATTTCAAATCCACTATTAAAGAGTTGATTGAAGCCTAAACACGCTGGTTCCTATCTGCAGTTGAAGTAACATTTTCCCACCAGTTTGGCTTTTGTAGCAGCGTTGAGTGGCCTACCCTGCACGTACACAGCTTAAAGAGGTTTCTTCTAACTTCTTCTGACTTCTTTATATATTTCTTAATTTCTCAACTCATGGTCTTCAAAACATTTGGATCACAACGGTGTTGAATAAGTTTGTAAGCAGAAGGTTGACTAACTTTTTCCATTATCTCTGCTTTTTGGACTTCATTTAAGTCTCAAGTGTTGACTTACTTATTTAATCAAGATTACTATCTAGCTTCTCACACCATCCATGTTGTGTTGTCATACTTTTATACATAAGTGGCGGGACGCCCAGTTTAAAGTCGTCTACTGAACTACGGCAGAATGATCCATACATACCAACAATGATTGATTAGTACAAGACTTTAATCATGATTACAACCTAGCTTCTCACGCCACTTTCGTTGTGTGTGTAGTAATTTTATTTATGAGCTGCAGAGACCTACAGTTTAAAGTCTACTCCGTCGAAGGCCAGATTTTTGGAGAAAGCTTTTCAAGACAATTTTATTTATTCTTAGAGTTTTTGCCAGAAATCTGCTAAGGGAGGAAGTCGCCCTAAGAAATATTTTTTCATATTTCGTTTCGTTCAAGATGTCTGACCTGCAGTTTGATCTGTGGTCTAATATCTAATAAGCCGAAACTACCGAACTTGTATGGTATCCTACTACATGTCATAAATTACTTGAAGATCATAACAAAATAAAGTTTTGACATTTAAGGAGCTTTAAAATAGAAAACAAACAAAAAAATTCTCTCAAGACTGCCTTCATTTAAAGGCCATTAAGATAATTGTTATAAAACTGATACAATTCGTCACCATTCTTCCTACAAAACTGGTTCACCTAGCCATTGTTGGATGGTTACACTAATAAAGTGTTGCACTCACAAAGTGCACTCAAATCGTTTAAATACCTCAGATAATGATCAACGCTTGCGATATATCCTATTACTTTCAGGTATTCAGAATTTTTTTCAGCAATGCCTCATAACAACTCACACATCGGATTTAACAAATCCCCCCAAAAAGGAATAGTCTTTGTGTCACAGTTTAAAGTCGACTCCGTCCAAGGACAGATTTTTTTGAAGAGTCTTTTCATGGCAATTTTATTTTACTCTGTCAGAGTTTTTGCCAGAAGTCTACTGAGAGGAAATTGCCGAAGGCAATATTTTCGATTTCGTTTGACGTGTCTAAGCCAGATGTTGAATCACGAGTTCTCGACTAATAAGGCAACACGCTACCTACTAGTAGACAACGGCGACTATAAGCCTTTTATGGTAGTTTTTATTTACTCTCAGCGTTTTTGGCAGAAAACTGATGCGAGGAAGTCATGGAAAGAAATGTTTTCGATTTCGTTTGAGGTGTCTAAGCCAGGTCTTGAACCACTAGCTCTTGGCTAATAAGGCAACACACTACCTACTAGTAGACTACGGCGACTACAAACCTTTTATGCCAATTTTTATTGACTCTCAGCGTTTTTGACAGAAAACTGATGAGAGGAGGTCATGGAAAGAAATATTTTCGATTTCGTTTGAGGTGTTTGTGTTAGGGATTGAACCGCGACCTCATGTTTAGTAAGGCAACACACTAAATACTAGACTATGGCCATTTCTTATTTATTGCTGATTGCTTTCTTGTTTTAGCTTTTTAATTAAATTTGCTTGAGTAACGTCAATTTTTTTTTCTTTTTCTTTCAATCTTTTTCAGAATTTCATCATCATTCATTAAATGTGTGAAACGACGCCTTTTTTTAAATCAAATACCACAGGTAAGTTGTTTACAAATGATATCATCAGTATTTCTAAGTATTTGAATTTTATTTGACGTCATTATTAATATTCCAATCGCAGTTTAGCTTTACTTAGATTAATTCCAAGAAAAAAAAATAATTTTTTTGACACTTCATAACTTCTTTAGAAGCGAAAATGTTTTTGCCAAAATGCATTCGTTTTTTTATCTTGAAATCTTGAAATTTAATCGTCAGTCATGTTTCGTTCATTAGAATCGTTTCTTTAAAATTTTAAATGAAAAAAAATTTATTCAAGTTTTTCAAGTCACACCGTTTGTGTGTGGTGATTTTTTTTCTTTCAAAAAACACTTTAAAACGTTTGATTCTTCAAGTTTCTTTAACTTAATGAAGCTTGGAAATTTCAATTTAATTTCCTTCCTTCTGTTTTCGTGTGTTTTTTTATTTTATTTCGTTCTGTCAATTGATTTATTTTCGTATCAGAAATTAATTTTAAAAAAATCTTTCAAATTAAGCTTTGCCAACACAATGACAACAACTTCCCACGCATTAAAAGCATAATGAAGCACTGCCATGTATTGCCAACCACAATTTAAAAAATGATGAAAAAAATTTTGAAAATTATTTAAACATAGGAATCCAATGTAGATCCATCGAGGGTTTAGCAATACTTATCGCAATTTTCTATTAAAAATCATAAAAAAAAACTGCTAATGCCCAGCGAAAGTTCAAAAGAATCGTGAAGTTAGTGGCAAATGGTATCATTGGTCCGAAAATCAGAAAATTACAGTCAATGAAACAAATTGCTTTGACGTTGTTTACTTATTTTCTTTAATTGAGCATTATCAACCTTTATTGAGGATTACAACCTAGCAACCTAGCATCCTATCCATTCTGTGTGTTTTTAATTTTATACATGAGCGATAGCCGGTTAATCTGCAGTGTAATCTCGACTCCTAACAACAGATTCGAAAAACTTTTCTTGGCAATTTCTATTTTACCCTCCAAGTTCTTTTTTTACCGAAGCTCCTTACATCACCCATGTTGTGTGTCTTTACTTTATTCATGAGTTGCTGTACACCTGTCTACAGTTTTACGTCGAAGTCTAGCTGTGAAAAAGTCGTTGAAAGAAATATTTTTCTTTCATCTTTCAGTTTATTCTAGATGTTTGAACTGAGTTTTGAACCAAGAGCTCTTGTCCCATAGGCCAATACACTTCCCACTAGACTCTGGCGATTCTTGACTTTTTTTTGCCAAACTGAAAGCATAAAAATGGCTTGAACTACTCTTCCATCGAACAACTGGTCAACACTGCGCTTAATTCAAATCCCGAATATGGGTGGTATACGGCCAAAATACCGTCTCTAAAGTACGACTTCCTTCGGTGAATCTGTTTCACTTAAAAGTTCTTTATTCTCCAGTTTCTAAGCTCTTTAGGAGTCCATTTACTATACTCAAGCTATTCCTGGATAGTCTTACGGTGGTATGCAGCCGAAATACCGTCTCTAAAGTACGACTGCCTTTGGTGAATCTGTTTCACTTAAAAGTTCTTTATTCTCCAGTTTCTAAGGCCTTTAGGAGTCCATTTTCTATACTCAAGCTATTCTGGGACAGTCTTATGCAGGCTGTAAATTTATTTTTGCTGTATTCCCAATGCCCCGGGGGCGTTGACTATACTTAAGCTAATTCCTGGATTGTGTCTCATGCAAGCCTTGAGTGTCTTCGTACTGTAATTGCCTATCATAAGTTTATAATGTCTGGCTCCTTACCCTACTTGCAAGTTTAACTGCTGACTTGTTACCTTGAAGTCTTATATGACCTTGGACCTAGCAGAATGAGACCCTATTGTCACGTTGTCTAACAAATTGAATTTGCCTAGACAATTTTATAGCGAGTTATCTCTGGTAAGTGTTTGAGTGGCAGTCGGCCTTTGTATAAACTTCCACTTCGTGCAGTCGATCTAATAGGCTAATCTGCCTATTGCTTGAGACGTCTGAGCTTTGGCTTAAGCCAACACACTATCCACTAGACTATGGAGACTTTGTTTGCCACAAAAAAAAAAAAAAAACTCAATTAATTATACTCCCAAAAATATTCTAAAAAATTTCCAAAATTTCCTGAGAAAATTTTTTCCAAATCCTTGGCATGTTTCTCATTACATTCATTGGAATTTCATTTGAATTCCTTAGCTAGTTTAGCATAGCTATTCTCTGTTTATCTGTCTCTGTCCACAAGAGTTCACTAAACTTTCTTATGCACATAGTACCTGCCACCGAGATAAAGGCAAATATAATGCTTGTAAGCATACCGCCCTGCCGTTTAAATATTTACCGAGAGAATTGCCAAGTAAATCTTGTAAATATTCCATTCATAATCACACTTCTTTTATACTTTCCCCTTCCCTAGCTTTCTATTTCTATTTTCGTATTTCATGTGGTTCCAAGAGTTATGAATATAAAATAGATACACTTACACACATATGTATACATACACAGAGTAAATATTAATTCTGTTTTACCTGCTCTCCTCTTTTACTACCTATCTTCCTATGAAATTATTTGTAGCCAGTGAGTGTAGTGTGTTAGCCAGTGAATGAATGAATGAATGAAAATGTGAATAAAATGCATGACGTTTCAACATTTCATTCATGCAATATGAACGAGTGTATACATACTTACATTGTGTATGGGGATAAGGAGTAAGTATTATGCTTAGAAAGGCATTAAATATGACACTTATTCTCTTTTATTCTCATTCTCAGTTTTTATTTTTTTTAGTTTTTCTATGAAAAAATAAAGGGGAAAATGAAATCATTTATTCCCAATCCCCACCCCCACCCCCTTTTTATACCCAATTGGTCTAAACCTGTGAGTGAATGAAATTTCACAAAAAAAAATAGTTTTCCGTGTCTAAAGTAGATAAAATGAGAAGGCATTTTAGGAATTTATGTATTGTTTACATGTGTGTATAGAATTTTTGATTTACTACATACAGTACATGACAAAAGTTAGGGACACAGTCAAGTCATAGTGTATGCAAACACTTCACTCCAGTCCATACAGAACATAATTGATCAAATACAACTCTTTAGTCAGGATAACAATCTAGTTTCTCACACCACCTACATATGTTATGGGGAGGGTGTTAATTTTATATCTGAGTGTAGTGGCTGTCGATTCCGAAGGACAGATTTTTTTTTGGAAACTTTTTCCCGGCAATTTTATTTATTCTCTTGGAATTTTTGCCAGAAATCTGCTGCTGAGAGGAAGTCGCCCTGGAAATATTTTTTTGTAGTTCGTTTTGTTTGGAAATGCCTGACCTGGGACTTGAACCGACTACGGCGATTACTTCAATGGTGCTTGTGAAATTATTACCAACAACAAAAATTATGCAGCAAATCTATGCGCCAAGTCCGTCTTTACAGGGTGTCAAGAAAGTAATGATTCACAGATATTTTGGTTATCGAATTGGCTTTAAAATTCCAACGAACATTCTTGAGCCCCCTTCAAAACGAATAGAACCATTACCATAAACGTGTCTATACAACTGAGAAATAAATTTAAAATTCTCACGAATACTTAAAGCCTTCTAAACTAGGTATGGAGATATACTAGATCGGTCAGTCTCTCACAAACATTTTACTCTCAGGCACTTCCTACTCGTGCTGGGGTACAGTCTCAGTACAGTTGCAGTATTGCGGCTCTTTTGGAGAGCAATTTTGCTGCAATGGATGGCCATGTAATTACGTATATAAGACAACAAGTCCAGTCCCGTGGCTGCATAATTGACATTCATTAGGGATTTGATCGCAACATAGCAATCCGAGTAAATAGAGAGATTTTCATGCATTACACAGCCTTCAAAATAGCCTCTATCTGGCAGCACTACACTTTCACAATTTGAAAGTTTAATAGAAGAACCCTTTACATGCAGCTCAGTCTGCTTGGTCTAGCATTTTGAAGACATCGAGGAACTCCAAAGATCCCACAAAGAACCTCACGATTTTCAAACCAGAAGTCCGTCCCCCAAGAAAATTACAATGTTACAGTGCATGAAGTAAATACTGTGAGATTTGTGGAATAATTAACCACAGTTTCAATGCAATTCGATGACTGTCATGATTATGTGATTTGATTTGATCGTACTAGACCCAACTGTTTTTTGTGGAGATATATGCAGCCCACACGGTCACAGTTAAAACTCTAGACTTGGTGAACAACTTTACTGCTGCTTCTGGTAAAATATCGACTGAAATGCTGGAAGAAGATGACAAAACGAGAACTACATTTACATGAAATAACTTTTAAAGGGCAAGTGACTAACAGTTATCGATTAATCGCCCCCCCAATTAAATATTTCATTCACCTTTTCAGAATTTCTTGCTTTCCTTCAATTTTTTAAAACTCAAACGTTATCATTACAACTTCTGTGGTAATCTTTAGCCGCTGGTTTCCATATCTAATAAACGCATTTACTATCCTGTAAAGGATCGGTCAGATCCTTACATATCGGTTCTAGAGATGAAATGCCATGGGAATGGGGTATCACAACAGGCTTTACTTGGCTTTATTTTCTTGGGTTGACGGTTGCTTGTGTCTCCTACCCAACTTTTCCATTACAACGCGTATGAAGAAAACATCCTTTCTATCTCCTTAGGATACTATCCCCCCCCCTTTTTTTTGTGTTCTGCTGTCTTAATTAAAAAAGAAAATCTGGCGTTTATTTTATGGCCCCAAAATGGTTTATAGGTTTACGTACTTTTCTTCTATTCTTCTTCTTATTCTTCTTCTTCTTCTTTTATAGTTTCTTAATAAATTTCGCATGTGTTCGCATGATGAAAGAAAAGTTTTTTCGAAATGATGTTACAAAACGTGCAGCGTATACGATACGTACGTTTCGGCGGCAACGTTGCAATTGTGTTACGTGACCAGAAATTAATTTTCTAGGCTTCTTTTTTGCGCTCTGCTGTTCTGTTTAGAATCTCAACGAATTATAAAAAGTTTACCGATTAGGTGGCCAGTCAGCCAGTGAGCCAGTTAGCCAGTCAGCCAGTTAGCCAGTCAGTTGAAATTTAATTTTTAAATTGCGTTTCTAATGCAATTGTTTTGGGAATTTCTTCTCGAGCCACAACAAAAATTACCACCTATTTGTGGTGTGGTCAATTATTGTCCCAAGAATTTTTCTGTGTGTTTTGTGTTTTTAATTTCAGTTTGATTTGACACGCACATGACACTTGTTTGAATACTGCCTTGCGAAAGGAAGTTGAAATTTCTTGTAGAAAGGCAGCTAAAATCTTGTAGAGCGTAAAAATTAACAGACAGCAGATAAGGAAAAATAGGCAGCTCAACTCGATTTGAACTCAGGCTCAAACACTCAAACACTTACCACACATAACTCGCTATAAACTTGCCTCAAAAATAGTATGAAACTATCTAAGTCAACTCAATTTGTGAGGCAGAGAGAGAATAGGGTCTCATTCTTCTAAGTTCAAGGTCATAAAAGACTTCAATGCAACACATCAGCAGTTAAACTTGCAAGAAGTGGAAGGTAGGATTAAGTTCGATAGGACTTGTATCTTGTATCAGACACAATTCAGGAACAGCTTGAGTGTAGTAAACGGCCCGGGGGCTTTGTGAACACAGTAAACGAGTTTACAGCCTGCATAAGACTATCCCCGAGTAGCTTGAGTATAGTAAATGGACTCCTAACTGGACATTGGGAACAAAGCAAATGATTTTACCGGACAATATGTAGACTTTGTGATCGTAAGAACAAAACGCCAGAAATCGCCGCAGTCTACTAGGTTACTACCTAGTTGGCTTTCTAGATGATAGATCATGGGGCTCAGCTCAGCTTCCCCTCAGCTGCCTTCTAGCAAAAACTCTGAGATTGAAATAAAATTGCCTTGAAAAGTTTCTCAAAAATCTGTCGTTCGGAGTCGACTGTAGGTATCTCCATTCGTAAATCAAATTAACACACACAACATGGGTGGGTAGCCAGAAGCTAGGTTGTAATCCTGACTAAAGAAATTCCGTATACAAACCAAAATGCAATCCTGGGATTAGAACAAATATGTTGGGAAAGGCGAGACTAATCAAGCTGGGTGATGACAGAAATCCATAGATTCTGCTGAAGTCATGGATGAAAATGCCAAGTCTATAGTCTATACCTTCCAGTAAAGTAGTAATCTGCTGAGTGGTGGTTGGCTCTACTATCCGATCAGTCCATCTAAACCTAGGATGCGAAACTCATGCTGACAACGAAGTAGAATGCCTTTGTGCAACGATCGGAGAATATCTCTAGAATAACTGAGACAGTCAGAACACCTAACGAGTCATGGCTCCTTTAAATACAGGCATGTAAAACAGAAATGTCTCCGATTCCTAAAGGTTCCACGAAGAAACAGAAGAATTAATTGATCATGCTTTAGGTCACCATACGTTAATGAAAGAAAAAAAAACTGCTTTGAAAGCCCCTCCTTCTCATCCCTGAGTGCTGGGTTTTTCTTATGGAAACTTGAAATCGTTCAAAAGTAACGTTGAAAGCTGCGTTGCTTATAAACGTGGGCCCATTGCT
>QOCX01000221.1:209399-275245 GCA_005959815.1 Sarcophaga bullata
TGTTAAACTGTTCCTTTTAGAACAAAGCCAGTTCGTTGGCGTTATTGCAGGGTAGGTAGCTCGTGTAGTACTATTAGGATATGTTGAACTGATTTGGAGAAGAGGATTAATTGTGCGCTTACCTTGAATCGTATGTTCATCAAAACACCACCAGGTCGCGGTTCTTTAACACACACACACACGCACACAGTACAAGTGATGCGAGAAGCTTAGGTGGTAATCCTGATTAAAGGGTTGTAGTGGCCAATTATTTGTGTATGTATGTATGGTAACGGTTAAAAGCATTACTTGTTATCTGAAAAGTATGGAGTCCACTTCAGGCGTCACTTACGCACAACATGGAATCACAAAGGCTTTAAAATCTTCTGGTTTAAGCGGCTAATACTTCATTTTTTTTCTTAACTTTCTGTAGGAGTAGTTTTTCCCTTGTTTCACTGTAAATATTTATTTTAAAATATTTTTGTAAAATTGATTAGTAGCGTTAGTGTATTGTAATATAATCCCTCTGTGTGTGTGTGTGTGATAGACTTTGTTGTAGTTGTTGTTGTAGTCTCTAATCCCTCCCTATTGCTTCATACAAATACTGTCACTGATTTGTTGCGGTTTCGTGTCGTACTGAACTGTCAGCGATCAATAAAACTTTTACTTTAGTTTTCTTGCTTTTTTTTTTGCTGTTTTTGTTTTTCTTCTTCTTCTTTCTCAATTTATTTTAATAATTTCTGCTTTAAAGTTGTTTTCCCACATAATCTTGTTATGAACTCAACTCTAGCAAAAGGCATTGGCTGGGCTGTTAATATTACCAGAGATATTGTATTACAAGCATATGAAAAAAAAAAATTGGATTTCAGAGAAAAAACCAATTGCAAATAAACAAATACGATAATAATTTTCAATAATTAATCATATCACATAGAAAATTACAGTCGCTCAAATTAGTTTACATACTGCTATCATACACTACAAATAGGTCTTTGCAGCATTCAGAGGTTATTCTCCAACACGTTATATATGGTTGGGCTGCTAACCGTGTAGCTCAAACAAGCGTGAATAAAATTTAAGTCCCTATGAACCGATAGAGGCTGTCTGAGGTATACCTCCCATGAATTCTTCAGACAAGAGTTCTTATCACGGGCAATGATTACTAAACACATCGGTCACTATGGCTACTGGCCGTATAGAGGATTTCAAATCCACTTAGTATAGGGACATCGCAACATCGGAGGACTTAGTAAGCCCATTTACTCTATTATCTTAAGTCGATTACTAGCTTAAGACGACTTATAAGACAACTGTTATGCTCTTAGTGTTCTAAATAAGCAGTCTTGTGTTTGCGTATGCAATTTACTCAGCAAGCGCAACGTCTCCTAAACTCGTCTCGAACTGTTTTTAATAGAGAGCCTATTTATGAAGTCACCCAGATTCGATAGATCTGAATCTAGATCAGCAAGCACAACGTCTCCTAATCGGCTGGCATCGTGTTAGACATTGTCTGCTGAAAAATGTCGTATGTAAGCTGATTTGCAATTGTTCGTTCCACATGTTCAATTAGAGGTAAGGGTCCTAAAGCTCTAGGAGTTGTGTAAGTAGCACTTTGGATTAGGTGGCAAACCTATGGCGTATATAGGAATATTCCCAACAGGCACTAAGAAAAAAAAAATTAAAAGAAAAAGTCAGCGATTGACCCAACTTGGGTCGCCTGCAGAGAAGAAGTATTTCGCCAGGACCAAGTAATTTAAATTGCCTCAAGGAAATTTCAGTTCAAACTACGACATCATATAGTACGGAAGAGTTAGTGACCATATTTTGATTCACGAACTTTGTCCACGCTATCAGAGGAGTTAAGATGGAACCTTGATGGAAATTGGTATCTTAAACTAGATTTTGCTAAGGTAAGTGGTGTCTCTAAAATGATCCCCTTACTCTTTGAAAAGTTTTTCTAACAAAAATTTGGAATTCTGTTTGATTCTCTTAAATTCCGAAAGTATAGATTCATAGCTACTCCTGCACTCTTTGCGCAATTTATCACCATCATAAGTGCTAGTCAAACGATAGTCTTGTTTAATTGGCAGGTAAGATAGCTTAGCAACAGCAAGTTTCAAGCCCCTCTACACAGATGTAATACCCTCTGAAGTGCCTAAATTGGAGTTGGAGATTGATTTGAAAGTGCCCCTGGGCGTTAGAAATGTGCCGTTGTAGAATTGTCTTCTGATCTGTCCTGAAATCTTATTCAAAAGTAATATAGGATTGATCGTAGAAGTAGCACCAAAAGGGATTCCCCTTTTTGTTCTTAACATTCGTATTCGTAATCGAATAATTATTTTCGTCGATAAATAAACGCTCATGAGAAATCTTCGCTTATATGTATGTCTTTCGAAGTAGACGGTAAACTATAGATCCCGACCCTCAAGCTGGATTCACCCATATTTTCTGAACAACATTTTTTCTGTGTTATTTGATGGCGCTCTTCTTGAGGGGAGAGAGAAAATATTTCTTACGAACAACTTCGAGTTCGCTTTTGGTTTAATTTTATATTTTGTTTGGAAAAGCTTGAACAAAGCTGCCAATAGGTTATATCGTAGGTTATATAACGTAGAAATCGTGTAAAATTTGAATATGGCAACATGAATATGAAATGTGTCGTATATGGCAACATTGATGTTCCGGACAAGAAATGAGTGTGAATCGTGCTGCAGAAAAGTGTCAGCGATGAATATTTTCATGCGGACAGAAATTTTCGTATATGGCAACTTGGATTTTGCAAAAAAAAAATTTATCGAAATGATTTATTTATCGAAATATTGAACTCTCAATAGAAAATTTCGGAAAAAATTTTTATTGGAAATCCACTTTTAAGGTCAAATTTACATAAAAAAAAAAACAACTGGACTGGTGTGTGAAGCTAGGCCGGATTACAATCAAGGATTATAATCTTCCTTAATTTGTTGTTGAAGTTAATTTGTCATATCGATAACTAACCCCATGACTGCATTATGTATGGCACTTGAGGACCTCAATGCCCTTCTTTGTAATGCATGTCATCATAACATATTGTCTTGTCTTGTTGAAGAGTGCTATTCGAGTTTACGTTTGGGGGTAATTGGTCATATCGATAACTAACCCCGTGACTGCATTATGTATGGCACTTGAGGACCTCAAAGCCTGTTTTGTAATGCATGTCAGCACAACATATTGTCTTGTCTTGTTGAAGAGTGCTATTGGAGTTTACGTTTGTAGGTAATTGGTCATATCGATAACTAACCCCGTGACTGCATTATATATGGCACTTGAGGACCTCAAAGCCTTTTTTGTAATGCATGTCAGCACAACATATTGTCTTCTCGTGAAGAGTGCTATTCGATTTTACGTTTGTAGATAATTGGTCATATCGATAACTAACCCTGTAACTGCATTATATATGGCACTTGAGGACCTCAAAGCCTCTCTTGTAATGCATGTCAGCTCAACATATTGTCTTCTCGTGAAGAGTGCTATTCGAGTTTACGTTTGTAGGTAATTTGTCATATCGATAACTAACCCCGTGACTGCATTATATATGAAATATGAGAACCTCAAAGACCTTTACGCTCTTGTAGGGAGCGTAACTACATTTAATAAACGTCAGCCCAGCACATTTGCTTCTGGTGATGACTGGTATTGCACTTGAATTTACAGAACACTTGTTAAAACAGTTTCATGTAATCGTAATCGTAAACAACAAATCGATGACAAATTGAATGGAAAAACAATGGCAAATAAAACAACAAAAGTACCTGTTTAAAGTTGATTGTCTGTGGGTTATCTCTACAAAGAACATTTTTATTAACAAGTATTCAATAAATATTTATTTTAAATTGTTAACAACAGTTAACATCTATCGATACAATCTCTTACCCTTACTACTAGCGATGGTAGTGGAAATGAATGATTCGTGCTAGAGATAGTCAAGAAAAAAAAAAATTTTTTTTTCTTTATTTTTTTTTTTTTTTTTTTGGTTGATCGGTGTAAATTGTTTTGTAACTTGATTTTTAAGATTCTTAACAACAATTTTCTAAAAACGGAATTGTTGTTGTAATCATCATCTATGCACGCAAATGGTAAAGCAAACCTACCGACCACTTACTTGTTGTTATGATTGATTATCCAGTAAAGTGGCTATAAAAGACTTCCTTAAAAAAATAAATTTTTTTTCTTCTTTTTTGTTTTCTAAAAGGAAATGATAAATTGATAAATCAGACACCCCTCGTGGGTCTTTATAATTAAAAGATAACATGCAAATTCTAAATTCAGTTGTTGTTGTTGTTGTTTTTTTTTCAAATGAAATGAAGATTTAACACGCACATGATTAAACTGGCCATGGCAATGCTATGTTGATGATGACGGTGATGATAACGATGATGATATGAAATTAATTTTATTTTCAAACGATATTCAGCTTCTGCTTAAATTAAAAACAAAAAAAAAAAAAACAAAATTATTATCAACGATTAGTTACAGTTAAATGAGGCTTAAAATAGTTTCGCACAATTAAATTAAAATTTTCGTCTTATTATCGTCGTCGTGCTGGTCAAATCAGTTCATTTATTTTAATTAACAAAAGGAATACCAGATACCCAAACGAACATACATACATATGTATATGTATGTATGGTCGTATGTATGTACGTATGTATGTATATCGACAGTGAAAACTATTTTTGATAAATTGTTTTAAAAAAGTTTATGTGGGGGGCCCCATGTTTGAGGCAAAGCCTTAAATTGCAAATTCAAAATGTGTTAAATGGTGTAGCGAAATAAATTTTTTTTTAATTTAATTTTAGCTTAACACTCAGAACAATTTAGGAGAGTACTTTTTAATTTTTTTCTAAATATTTTTTTAATTTTTTTTAAAATTGAAAAAAAAAAAATTTTTTTTTATTTATTTTTTCTTTCTTAAAAATAAATTTGCCGATAAAACAATTTTCGAAACGTATACTTAAAAACTCTTTAATTGGAATTTAAACCTGAAATGTCTTCTTTTATTCGCAATTTAAATTGTTTAAATCAGTTCACTATTAGGCAAGTTATCGCTCATTTAGTTCTATTACCTTCGAATTAATATCACTCATACGCTACATAGGCGAGTAAAAACACATCTCCAAGCAGAGGCCACAAAAAGTGGAACGTTAATGGAACATGCGTTCATTTATAGCATATAAAACGAATGCATATGCTTAACGAAATTCCCTTACATACATACATACGTCAATAATTGATCATTACAACCCTGCAGTCAGGATTACAACCTAGTTTTTATCACCACTTTTCATTTTATACATGAGGGGCGGGACCTAAAGATTTTTAAGAAACTTTCCATTGCAAATTTATTTATATTAACGCCTCACGGAATCCAAAAATATGTTTTCTGATGAGTTGTTATCCGTTTTTACAGAATCGATATATTGGCCTTAATGCGATTGCTTTGCTTAGCAAGTGCTCTTTGAGATTACAGTGGGCGGTGGGAAGATCGGTTACATTCCTCAAAGTACTGCTGGGTAATCTAATGCACAACTCAAATCTCTTTTCATTGTACGTACACAAGTGCATAAGTTTGGTTATCTCAAATCTGTTTGCCTTGAAAATAAAAGTTCCAATTGTCACCTTCGCATGCAAGCATGCTCTTTCTACTTCGCAATAAGATTGTAGACCTATTTGCTTGCTCATTGCCGTGGACTTTCACATGACCTGGTATCGGCAGAGGGTGACACTGTCTAGCTAATTGTAGTAAATTGCACTGGCAGTACCCAGACATATCTCATGAGTGTGTCCCATTAATGACTGCCACAGTGAGATTAACTATGCTTCTTAGGTACTCAACCAGACACTCCATGCGTTCATTCGTTGGCTCTAGCCACAGCTGTTGCGTTATTTTGTTCCATTTTGAAGCTTCCCAGGTGGCGCTAACGAAGTGTATTCTCTTTTAAAAGTTATCTTGTTCTTGTCTTGGTTAAACTGTAGGTTCCATCAATCAACAAAAATTATCAGCATTTCTATGCTCTCTAATGTAGCACGTGATATTTTATGGATTATGTTATCTTTAATTGAATTAAAAATAAATTTTTTTAAATATTTTTATGAAAACAAAGGTGATGTAGCCAGTTGGAAATTTAAATACAAGATAAGATAAGCATACAAATTCTTTCAAATGCTGCTATTAAGCATATTTTTTCTTTATTGTTTCCTGTGCTAATGGGCATGCGATAAGAAAGTTGTTAAAGTAAAAAAAAAAAATTTTTTTTTGTAGGCTTAGAAATTATTGAGTCAAAAATAAATGTGTTAAGAGTTCTTTTTTGATTTTTTTTTTAATAAAAATTTACCTAAAAATTCTAATTTAATTCAGCATTGCATGTCAAAACTTAAAAGGAAAAATTTTTCTACTTGAAGGCGTATGATTAATATTAATTCACAAATATTTGATGAAAATATACTTACTTACTTACTTAATTGGCCATAACAACCCGATTAACGGATTTCGGCCTGCCGCAACACATCCTTCCAGGCGCCTCTGCTTCTTGCGCGCCTACGCCAGTTGATCACACCAATGGATGACAGGGCTTCCTCGATTTGGTCCTTCCAACGGATACAAGGTCGTCCTCTTCGCCGACTTCCGCAGATCTCCGCATCAAATACCCGTCTCGCCGGAGCATCCTCCTCCATTCGAACGACATGGCCGTGTTAGCGCAGCCGCTGGAGAGCCGCTGCACAACGTCCATGTCGTTGAGGAGCTCATACGCTCACTGTTGTATCGGATGCGAAATCTTCGCCACTCGCACTGGACCGAAGATCTTACGCAGGACTTTCTCTCGAATACTCTCAAGGCTGCTGCTGCATCTGTGCTTAATAGGTCCATGCCTCTGCGCCATAAAGAAGCAGAAGCACGGGTAAGATGAGCGTCTTGTAGAGTATTAGTTTCGTCGCACGAGAGAGGTCTCTGTTATTTAATTGCCTATTGAGACCATAGTAGCACCTGTTGGCAAGAGTGATCCTGCGCTTGATCTCCAGACTGACATCATTTTTGGTGGTAACGGTGGAGCCAAGATAGATGAATCCCTTGACTTCTCTTGATGAAAATATAAGAGAAGTTTAATAGAAAGTAAAATTCTTTTAACTTTAAGAGAATTGTAAGACATTTTGTTTGATTATGCAATGGAAAGAATATTTAAAATTTCTTTCTAAACAATAACAAGAGCTTAGTCTTATACGTACATATGCATGCATATGCATTTAAAGATTCTCTGAAAATTATTTAAAATATGTCAGGGTTATAATTTAATTATAAACAATAAAGAAAGCTGTTAAACAATTCTAATTTTTTTTTTTTTTTTTTTTTTTTTTTTTTTTTTTGTTTGTTTTATAAACAGAAAAACCTTCTATGGAAAGCGAAATTATCGCCAACCACCCGCTAGACATTTTTCCATTTGGCCTTGACATCAAAAAAAAACTGAATTTAAACGCATATCTTGAGAAAGAAAAAAAATTTAAAAGAAAACAAAAAATAAAAGAAAAAAAAATTTTTATAAAACAAAAGAAATTCAAAACGTTCGCAATTGTAAGAACCAGGCTAGGCGATAAGCGACTTGTTATTTTAGTTCAAAAAAAAAGCCCCTGCATGTGATTCATAAATTAAGAAAACGATAAGCGCCTGCTTATAAAGAAAGCTTTGCTGGGCCACACACTAATAACGGTGACTATAACGTGCTGCGTATTTAAACTGATAATATTTTATGACCTAGACCACCAATACTACTTTATGAATATGAAAATAAAATTTATTATCTTGAAAGTTTTACAGTCTAGTGGCCAATAATAAAAAGTGGCCAAAAAAATCTTTAATACTCTGGCTATAAAGAAATAATTTTTTTTGCAATTAAAAACAACTCAAGTCCATAGACTTGACTGCATAAGAACACACCAGCATATCGTACTTCAGTAATTAAAAATTAATAATCAATTGATAAGAAATATTAAGGACTTTACCCTTGATTTGCCAAATTTTCCAAAAGATTTTTAGCCACAATTTTATGTTGCTTTAAAAATCTAAGATTATGGCCATTGATTGCTTTTAATAATAAAATTTAGTCAGTTTTATGCGAAGGCGCAGGTAAAACCTCTGAGAATAAATAAAATCTGTCGTTGAAGTCGCCGTAGTCTAGTGGGTAGTGTGTTGGCTTATTAGACGAAAGGCCAGGGATCGTATCCCCCGGTCAGACATGAAAAACGAAATATGAAAAAATATTTCTTCAGCGACTTCCTCTCAGCAGATTTCTAGCAAAAACTTTGGGAATGAAATAAAATTGCCATGAAAAGTTTCTCAAAAAAATCTGTCGTTCGGAGCCGACTTTAAACTGTAGGTCCCGCCACTCATGTACAAAAATGAACACACACAACATAAGTGGTGTGAGAACCTAGGCCGTAATCCTGACTGAAGGGTTGTAATGGCCAATTATGTATGTATGTATATCGTTCAGAATGGACCTTAAACTGTAGGTCCTGCCCGCCACTTATGGATAAAATTAACACAAACTACCTAAGTGGGTGGTGAAAGAAATTAGGTTGTAATCCTGACTAAAAGATTGTAAATTATCAATTATTTGTGTATGCATGTGAGTGTTCAGTGGCAAAATATTAATTTTCTAAACAAAATTTTGCGTAAATTTTCTGTCCTTATCTATGATTTCTGACAGCTGTCAACTAAAACATCTTCTTGTCAAATCATACAATGAATGTGTTCGTCCATACTTCATAGCTTTAACATTCACAATCCCCTAGATTTTGTTTATTTTATTTGAATTGTTCACTTGTCATAGAGACAAACGTTAGAATAAAGCATAAGGTACTAAAGATGCAATGACAGACAGACTCCGTCCGTTATCTGCGATACAAAATCAATTTTACATCCTCTTCTGCGTAGACACAATGTCAGCGGCAACATGATGGCATCAAGCACTTAACGTATGTAATTTATGTCGTGAAATTTAAATGAAATTTATTTTCATTTTCTTTCCGTACAATGTTTGTTTTTTTTTACGGTAATTTAAACGAAAATTAAATGAATTTAAAGTTTTTTGTTGTTTTTTTTTTAAATAAATTTAAAATAAATTCATATGAGGGGGAGAGTACCTACTTTTTTTTTTTGTTTTGAACGTAAATTTCATTTCATATTTGTCTCGTTTTAAAACAGTTGTCAGTGGAGGTCAATGTGATTGTGACTGTGTTTGTGAATGTGTTTTTATGTGTGTGTGTGTGTGTGTGTGTGAGTTATTATATGCGATAAACGCATATTTATTATAATCGCTTATGCTTTTATATTGTTTACGGCCACAAATTGCTTCTTTGCTGTTATATGCTCAGGAAAAAAAAGCAAGTCTCTTCAATTACTGTGAGAAATGCCCTCCCGATTTAATGTTCATTTGCATTTTATTTATGACCAGCATAATTTTGTTGTTGTATCATTATTTAATTTAAAAATTTTGTCGTTTTATAAACAATTTAAACAATTTTTTTTAAACTTTTTTTTTTTTTTTAAATCGTTAAAGAACTTTACAAAGCAAGGATTGTATGCGTAATTTGTATATGTAAACAGTATTCGGAGCGGAGATTAGGCTTTTTCTGTAGATGACTTCGCTACTCTTACGCTAAAAAAAAGTCAAGTTTTTGAAAAAACTCTTCTGATCATTTTGTGCCCGCTTTTCTCAGCTGTATTTGACCACGCATCCAAAATCCTAAAAATCATGATAAAACCGCTAAAAAAACCGATGCTCTAAACACGACTAAACACTTCAAAATCTGATCCTGATCTGATATTGCAGCAATTAATCACAAGCAATGTTAGTGCCACAGCTGGACAATGCTTTGGAAGAGAAATCGTTAAAAAAAAGATCAAGCAAAGCATTGCATTGAACCACCTTGGGCATTAGAACTAACCGTTGTCTAGTAGTAGGTAATGTGTCGGCTTATTAGACGAGAGTCAATGGTCCAAACGTCAGCATCAGACGTCTCGTACAAAATACAAATTTCTATCTGAATTGTCATGACAAGTTTCTCAAAACTGTTGTCCGACAGTCGACTACAAACTGTACATCTGGCCACTCATGTATAAAATTGATACTTACAACATGGGTTGTGGGAGAATCTAGGTTGTAATCTAGACTAAAGTATCGCAATTCTGATCAATTAAGTAAAATATCATTATAATATGGAAGCCATGTTAAAAACCTGGCAATGACCTGGCTTTTCTCATCATGCCTAGGAAAACCACAAGATTAGTTTAAGGATGGCATTCTCTTATGGTGCTACACCTAATGTGGATAGCTGTCTGTTATATGTTGCTGTTAGCAGTGAATTTTTCGTCTGAAATAGCCTCTTTATGTTGTTAGCTTTATGTTGTGTTGTGTAGCATGTCCTGAACCAGAAATTTTATGTTTATTTCAGTATCGCAAGCCTTAAAAGCTCTTCTGGTCTTTGATGGCTAAACCTCGTTAGTAAATTGGTTGTAGATTTCTCATATGGCTCTACAAGCAACATTAGGTATCTACTTTGATGGTGCAATAATTATGAGGTTATAACGAATAGGTATTAATGCTCGCTTGTCTAAACGTCCCTTTTGTATTGGATTAGCGGTACCGAACGAACCGTTAGGGCTTAATTGGTTGACTTTTGGCAATGAAAAGTGAATGACGTGAGTGAAGTGAGTGACAATAAGCGGAAAAAATTCAAGGACTATGTAAAGTGAAACTTCGCAACTGGTTACAAAGTCCAGATTGAATCCAAGAAAGCTCAGCGTTACTTTCCAAACGATTTACTTTGATCTTAACGAGGGTTGATGGAAGCAATTCATTTAAAAATAACCAGCATTGATCAACAAGTAAGCCGTGTTGTTATGAATGATCAGCTTTGCTAATTCAGTAAAAAATTGTGAGAGCAGGACTGGGAAGTTTTAATGCATACACCATGTACTGGGATCTGACGCCTTCGGACTATCTCAGAACCCTCTTAATCTAATAAAATTTAATTCCATAAAGATGTGTAAAACGAAATTAAATCGCTTTTTAGCCTAGGCAACCTAGAAGTCAGTTGTATGCTTATGGCATTATTGCTTGATTCCAAAAATGGCCAAAATGGCACTTTTTAGGTTTGAAGTTCATTTCGAACTCAAGAAAAATGTGTGATTAATTTTTGGTGAACTATTAAACCGAATAGACGAAGGTGGTAACTTTGCATACTTAGCGGCCCGTTGTGCTACCACTTGTAGCTCATGTGTCTCAGAGAGTAACTTGCATATCTCTTGACAAACACCGAGTTAGGGCTTTGCATTAAAAGTCTAACCACCTTAGAGCTAAGCTACAAACCTGGCTGAAAGTTTAATAATTTTAGGGATCGATACGGATCGATAACATGTGTAATACGGTTTCTAGCTTGTTTGGTGATTTTTGATGGAGAAAACCGTTTACTTTTGTCGCAACATGTCTGCTGTTGTGTCAAAAGAGGGAACCCCTAGTTACGTTACAATTGTGTAATCACAATAATTTTTAGTTAATTAAACGTCACAAATTTTAATGTTTTAAATTATTTAATGATTATGAAACAATTTTTGTTCGTTAAAAAAAATTATTTTTAGACTCTAACAGGCGAGCATTAATAAATAAAAAAAAAAAAAAAAATGCCAAGCAATTTATTACAAATTTTTTTTTTTTTTTTTTTTTGTAATTCCAAATGAACATTTTATTTAATAATTAATGAGACTAATTTGTTATTGCAAAAAAAGAAAAAAGGGGGAAAAAGCCACGCAGTAATATTTTTCTTTCTTTTCATTTGAAGTTTTTGTTCGTTAAAAAAAATTATTTTTAGACTCTAACAGGCGAGCATTAATAAATAAAAAAAAAAAAAAAATGCCAAGCAATTTATTACAATATTTTTTTTTTTTTTTTTTTTTGTATTCCAAATGAACATTTTTTTTAATAATTAATGAGACTAATTTGTTATTGCAAAAAAAAAAAAAGGGGGAAAAAGCCACGCAGTAATATTTTTTCTTTCTTTTTTCATTTGAATTTTTTTTTTTTTTTTTTTTGCCACAAACAATTAAATGGATTTTGTTAATAATTTAATGGTAATTGGCATTATTAGTTTTAACAAAAGCATTAAAAACAGTATTTTCATGAAAAAAATTTCCATAAAAAAATTTTTTTTTTTTTTGCATGAAAAAAAATTCCATTTCACGGTCCCAAGGGCCTATCACATTTGCTATAAATTATCGAATCAAAGACAATATTGTGTTTAAAATAAAATGTTATTTATTGAAAAAAAAAAAAAAACAATTTAAATAACTAACATAATAGTTAATTGAAAAAAAACTTTTTAAACTTATTAAAATTAATCATACGTCACATGTTGCGAAGACAAAAAAAAATTTTTTTTTTTTTTATTTAAACGCCTTAAATTCAAGCCGATTTATAAAGAACTCCTGTTTGAAGATGTTTTATTAACTTGCATGCCTTAAAAACACGCCCTAATTTTATTTATGTTCTTGAGAAATAACTTGCAACATAAGCTACCAACCCAACCTATACCATCATAGGACAGTTTATGAACTCGAATTTTCTGTGCCATTTTTCATTTGATGGCCTAGGCCATTAAACATCAAATGTTAGTTAGTGCATGACAGTAAAATACAATTTTTGTTCAGTCATTCACTCAGTCAGTCACTCATTCATTCATTCACTCACTCACTACACTGTCCATCACTCACTCACTCACATTTAAATGTAATTCTAACATATGACTTTGCTTGTGTGTGTGTGTGTGTGTGTCACTCTTTCATGTGACATATTAAACTTCAAAATAGCACAGACCTTCTAACTGTCAGACTGTATGATGGTGTGTGTGTTTCTTTGTGTGTGCTTGTCTGAAACTTAAAATTGAAAACAAAAAAAAAAAAAAATATTTTCACAGGCTGTTGTAATGGACCTTTCGCTTTAACACTCTAGAAATGCATTATGTGAGGTTAGAAACACCATAATTTGTATGAGGTTATCCGTTTAGGGGTTTCAAACAAAAAGTCTTTCAGCTGTTCAATGTCCTTCATTTAAAATCGTTGTCCATATGGCTCATCATGTCATCCCCGATCATTACACGTTATTGCTGAGTGTGAACCAAGTTTCAAATGAAACGAGATACTTTCCTGAAAGACACGTTCGCCACTATGATCAGATCTTCAAACGTTTTGTCACCCAAAAACCGATGACGTCTGTTTTGAATAAAAGGTGTTCGTCAGTCTGTTAATACTAGTGGTTCAGATCGAGCTTGTCAGCGAAACTGCCAATAATATAGTGACCCCCCCCCCCCCCCCATTAGAATTTCTGTTCTAGTGCGAACCGTTCTCTTATCGAACTCAAGTGGATCCTTGGTTTTCCTGCTGTCCCCTGCTGGACATAACAGTTTTGAAATTCTACAACCACATATGTTGGGATAGTCACGAATACCATGCTGCTTGTTCCAATTTGAAAAGGCATACTTGTAGGGGCGCATATATACTCTCTCTATTGTCTCTTTCTCAGATATTTCCGAACCCTTCCGTGCCTGTGCTTCTGCCTTTTTGTTTCCTTTTATAACACAGTGGCCCGAAACCCAGTAGTGATGGGTGTTATGGAGACGTATACCGCGTACGAAATTTATGTAACTCCTGATGCCCTTTGATTTGACGAAGTGGGATGTGATTCTAGCGCTTTGATTGCTGCTTAACTGTCCATACATTTGATTAAATTCGAAGATGGTACGTCCCCGATTTCAACTATGCATGCAGCTTGTCCAATAGCAAAAATCTCCGTTTGAAATACACTGGCCTGGTTAGATAATCGGTATCCGTTGCGGGCCTGCTTATCGGAATAAATCCCAAATTCCAATCGTTTTATCACCGTCACCGGATATCTGCTTCAACAACCTATTCTTTCCATGAGAGGGAGGGTGAGTTTGTATGTTCGTTCGAAAACAGTCTCTGTTACAATGTGGTTGCCTCTAAAACCTGGGTGATTTTGGTTCGACTGCATGCAGTATTGAAGCGTAACCTACCGTACATGGCCTAAATATATCTTAGAACTTAAACCACAGTGCAGTTCTAGCGCCCATTGTAGAGACAAGATGACCTAGAGACCAGATCGCGTCATGGGCTTCAGAACATCCTCTGTACTTTGTTCAACTTCAAGGATTACTGAGTAACAAACGTTTCACTGAATGCATGTGTTCTGTTTCATTTTTCTTTTGAAATCCCAAAATGAATAACCATTTACAAACATCCCAGCCCTGACACCCTGAAGCATAATTAAATTGGTGAAAATGAGATGAAAAAATAATTTTTTTTTAATTTTTTGTTAAAAACAAACCTAAAACTTAAACTAGAATAAAAACTAAACTAAACTAAACTAAACATATTAAATGACAACAAAAACAACAACAATAATTTGCAATGTTGCACATAAACTAGGTCAAAAACTCATTGGGTCTAGAAGTTGTAAAAAAAAAATTTTTTTTTTCACATTTTTTTCTTCTTCCAACACATTTAATTACAACTTTGAACTGCTGATGTTGTTGCTGCTGCATTTAATAAAAAAAATATTCTTTTGACTCAGCAAATATAGTATTTTAAGAGGTTAACAATGCGTTTCATGAATACAGCGACAAATGAGAATTTTTCAAGTTAATACATTTTGGGTAAAGGTTTGCTGGCAATTTCTCTGTTCTCTCATGAGAAAACTAATCAAAATTGTTCTCGAGTAATATGCTTGAGTATTCAAGTCTTCAAGCGTTCCCTAGACCGACCATAAACCGTTTGTCCATTTAAATTCGTGGCATTGAATTCCAAATTTCAAAGAAATTGAATAAGATTTTGACTCACGTTCCAATATTCTTTAGTTGACATAAGCATGTTGCGTATGTGCATGTTCCGAGAGGTACAGAGGATACAACAATCAGTATCGAGGTATAAGGGCCTATTGAAATCTGGCAATCTCATTGTTATTAGGTTTGCCTACTACTTCAGTAGAAGCTCAGGTCAGGAAGTCAATTCTAATGGACAATGATTGCTCTCTATTGAAATGAGAAGTCAATTCAAAGGGAATCTTTGACCTTGGCAACCTGATAGTTTGTTAGAATTGCCTGCTGCTTCAGTAGAAGCTCAGGTCAGGAAGTCAATTCTAATGGACATAGTTGCTCTCTATTGAAATGAAATATCAATTCAAAAAAGGACTTGGTTTTGATCTCCATTGAAATGAGAAGTCAATTCAAAAGGAATCTATGAGCCTGGCATCCTGATAGTTTGTTAGCATTGCCTGCTACTTCAGTCGGAAGTCAATTTGAAATCTTGTTTGATCGCTGTTGAAATGAGAGGCTCTGCTTCGCCGTAAAAGCAAAATACAAGAGCTGTTGAACAATAACTCGTCTTTAGTAGGAGAATCTTATGGTTCCACGACTAATTTCTTCGTGTAGAAGCAAGGCGATACACTACAGTGTTGCCAGACTGAAAATCTTTTTTATGCCCATAAGCACTCTTTGTTTTTTCTTTTGCCCATTTGATCTTCAATCATACGCCTGTTACTTTCCTACTCTCCACAGCAGCAGCATGGGAACGTTAATTGAATTGAAACTTTAAATTGCTTAAATAGCGCTCTTAAATAGCATAGCAGAGGCCTATTTAACCAAGGCAATATGAAATGAAATGAAATGATGAGCGATTCATTTTTGGAAAACTTTAAAATCAACAAAACACACACTGAAACTGTTTGTTGTACATGCAACATGTACGTACGTAGTACGTATGTATGTATGTGCGGTACGGTCAGCATGTTTTTTTGTATTTAATTATTGAATTTCGTGTATTTTTCTTTATTTTTTATTGTTGTTGTTGTTGTTTGTTAACATTTTTATTTCATTTTTCACATACATTTGCCACACACACAATTTATTTTAAACAGGCAACAACCAGCAACCAGCGTATTTGTTTTTTTTATTCTTTTTTGTTGCACAATATGTTGCTTGGGTTGGTTTTTGGTATTCATTCGTTCATTTCGTTTTGCATGGTTTTTGTTATTGTTTATTTAGGATCGAAGCATACAGCAGGCAGGCAGGCAGGCAGGCAGCATGTGTTGCACGTTTTGTGCGTATGTGTGTGTTTGTGCTACTTTAACGCAAAAATTCAATTCAATTTTTTATTGTTGTTGTTGTTGTTGCTGCTGTTAGTAGTTTTTTCCCCCGACTTTTCTTTCTTTCTTCTTTTTATAGGTTTTTATGCCACTCATTTCGTTTTTAGTATTCACCAAAGAAAAAAAGAAAACAAAAACAAACAAAAACAAACGAAAAAAACACACACAAAAAAAAAAATAAGAAATGCCGTGAAAAACGGAAACACAATGGATCTGTTAAACAATTGTTTAAACAACCAACAATGTTTTGTTTGACTTCTATAGTAGTACCCTACACCATGCCAGGATGGGTATTCGTACAGCAAGGCATATTCAAATGCAGTTTTTTTCCCCCAAATATGCGTGAACATTTGGAAAATTTTTTGAAACAAAATTGTGTCAGAATCGTTAAAAAAAATCGATGGCCACCTTATCCGCTCGCTATGAGGCTTTATATTCCATTAATCCGTTAAACATTGAAGTGAACAATACTGTATGGCATTGAGCCATAAATTCTAAGTATCAGGTTGACGGTCAAATGAAGTGAACGAAACTGGATGGTCTTTAGTCATAAATCCTAAGCACCAGGGTTGATCGTAGTCTATGTATGAAGCTTTGTTTTAATGGAGGACAAGATCATATCAACATAAGACCCATACTACGTCTATAGTTATCCCTTCAATCTATAGAAGCCACTGCCTTGAATACAGTACATCGTGGCCTCGTAGATACTCGGATCCAAGATCTGTTTCAATATTTTTCAATTAACTCTTGACAAGGACTAAGGTCATGACTATATGGAACGTGGCACCATGCTTGTTGTAGTTGCAGTAGTAATCGTTGTAGTCTAGTAGGTAGTGTGATGGCTTATTAGCAGTGAGGCTTAGGTTCAAACCCTAGGTCAGATATCTCGAGCAAAACGAATTATGAAAAAATATTGCTACGGCGACTTCCTCTCAGCAGATTTCTGGCAAAAACTCGCAGAATCAAAAAAAAATTGCCATGAAAAGTTTCTCAAAAATCTATCGCTCACCATCGATAGATACTCAGATACTCAATGAATTATTGTTAGTAACCGATCTGTTGTAATGAACTATTCCAGTTTCCATAAACACATAACATCGACTGAGATCATGACTATTTTGCAAGCGACTCAAGCGCGTTTGTTGGGTGCCCAGATTTTCTCTGAATATTCCTTGTTTTACTCAGACAGCCATGCTTAAGTGATTAAGGCCCCAACAAACGAAGTTCCGCAATCGGTTCTTATCAATGAAAACAGAAGATATTCCAGGAAAATTTCGACTCAATCGAAGGTAGCTTTTTATGGGTTCTGGTACTGCTGAACTCATCGGGATCGGTTCGAAGCTCGCTATCTACTACGACTTACAAAGCATAGGTATTCCAAGGGCCCCAATTAATATTGTCCACTCGTTTTACAGAGAAGTTCAATATCGTCGGCAGCACTGTAGATTCTGCTGGATTGGTATGGAAAGGACTCAGACTCATTACTATCCTTAAATCGCATTTACCGTGCATCCCGCAGTATCGTCTCTTAAGGGCCACAATATTCTTTTGCCGAAAAACTTTCTGCATTCCTGCGAATGACTTCTACAGGCTTCAGAGACTATCTATCACACTGCTTTTATCATAAAGACACGAAGGTATTTAACCTCTTAACTTCCGATATCCGTAATTAAGCTTTCTAATATAAAAACTGCTACATTAGCAAGATTTATTTTGGACTTGGCCTGGTTTCCTGCTCAACACGTATAGATAAGAAGAGGGCCAACTTATTATTGTCCTTAAATCGCAATTTGCCATGCATCGCACAGTAGTGGTTCTTACGGGTCACACTGTCCTTTTGGTAAGCATGCCGATAAACTAGGCATTGCTGCAAATGACTTCTACAGCAGGAAGAGACTCTCTATCACCTTGTGCGTTATAGTGTCCTGTTCTTGTCATCAAGCTTTCACAATATGATATAAAAATTGTCGCAAGATAGCAAGATTTCTTTTGGACTCGGTTTGGCTACTTCTAGAGAATGTTTGTTCTCATTTACTTACGTAATTGATCATTGCAACCCTTTAGTTAGGTTTACAATCTAGCTTCCCTCCCACACCGCTTATGTCGTATTGAATCACTTTTATTCGTGACTAACAGAGCCTATGGATTTAACTTTTCATGGCAATTTGATTTACTCTCTAGAGTTTTTGCCCGAAAGCCTGCTGCTGAGAGGAAGTCGCCCACGAAAGATATTTTTATTATATTTCGTTTTGTTCGAAATGTCCGGGCTGGCCTTTGAATCACGGCCTTACGTCTATTAAGCCAAAGCACTGCCTACGAGACTACGGCAACTTTTGATGCCCGAGTTAAATATTGACTGCAGTTACCTTATGCAGTTACTAAGTGCGGGCCAAAGTGGACCCTTTCCTAGAAGAGACGACCGAAACCTTACCTAACCTAACCTCAAACGCGTGAACCTTACATCGATAGATCGAAAATGGGCACATAAACATTGTCAAGTCATCTACAAGCCTATAACTCCAGGTTTATACTCTTGTTCACGATAAGATTTACGTTTTAAGTGGAACATTTTGATTTACTATTAAGGTTGGCATAAAGTACCCACTATAGGGATGCATTGTGCCCTACATTCTGTACATTTATGTTCGAATTTTAAAAGTTTTTTTTTTTCTGTCCTACAGTACGTATGATTATTATTAATTCATGAGTTATTTTCGTAAATTGCCCATAACTTAGGCAAATAATGGAATATTTTTCCAAATTAAATTGCTTATGAAAGCCAAGACATTAGGGAATAGAATGTATGATAAATATTTATACCGTATTTAACAGTAAATATGTTTTATGTCCGTCTGAAGACATGCATTATAATTGTAATTATAAGTGTTTGTGCTATTTGTATACAAAAATTTTCTTCTATTTGTTTAAGTAATTAGTTAAACAAACAAATAATTTATTAATAATTATTATAATAATGTTTTTGTTATTGTGTATTCTTATTCTCTTTTCTCCTTTCTTTTCTTTACAGGCTAAACAAGCTGTTGTTTTCACAGATAATGGCCACCCACACATAAAATAGCCAGAGGTACGAAACCTGCAAGCCAACTCAATTAAAAATGTTTACACGACGACGAAAGCAAATGGCGTGCATTTCTGCAACAACAATTAAATAAAAATTACGAACTAATAACAACAACAACAAGAACAAAGAGAAATAATAAAGTAACGATAAACAAATTTATTAATTAAACAAAAGGAGGAAGAAACAAAAACAAAAACAAAAACAGAATAACCCAAGAAACATATTAAAACGAATAATTAAGAAGAACAAAGAAACATTTTCAGTATTTGAAAGCACTTCGTAACAAGTGAAATAAAAAAAAAGAAAACTTTTGTGTTTAAATATCAAAATCAACAACAAATTAAAAAAAAAAAGAAAATTTAAAAAAAAAATTTTTTTTATTTTTTTTCCTGTGGGGTATCATTCCCCCCCCCCTAACCACCATTTCAATTGTGAAACTGTTAGTATAAGAAAAACATTCAAAATTACGGCGTATCACCCACCCACACCGAAAGTCAAACAAAACCCGGCCAACATGGACAATAGTTCAGGGCCGGGATTTGATGATGAACCACCGCCAGAGCCACGGGACGGTTGGCTACTGGTGCGCATTCATGTGCCCGAGCTGAATGTCTACAAATGTCTACAATTTCCCTCCGACAAATTGGTCTGGGATGTTAAACAACAAGTATTAGCCTCATTACCAAAGGTATGTTTTCCTTTTTCTTTTCTTTTCTTTTTCTTTCTAATTTTTTATGAAATTTTTTTTTTCAAATTAGTTGGAATGATTTAGTGCGTGTGCGTGTATGTACATATGTATGTGTATGATAACAATTTTAGGCAATAAAAACAAAATCAGCATTTTGTATATGAGACATTAAAACAATCCCTTAAGCATTTTGTGTAATTTTTTTCCCCGTTTTTTAAATTTTTTTTAACGGTTTTTACTCTTTTACAGTGAGTGCAAATAGTAAAGCAATTTTTTTTTTTGTTCCATTATTGGCAGATAATTTTAAATTCTGTGTTCATCATTCCTATGTAATGAAATATTTTTGATTTTAATCCACAATCTTTGGAACTTTTTCGCCTCTTCTTCTTAATATACCGGCAGGTTCCAAACCAAGGCACTGCGTTGTCATTTAAATTCTTCACCACTTCCTCCAAAGCCTAAACACAACTTTACAGTCATACATTCACAATTGGTCATTATAATCCTTCAGTCAGGATTACAATCTAGCTTCTCACACCACTTATGTCGCGTGTGTTAAATTTTATACAAGAAAGTCGTGACCTACAGTTTGATAAACCTTTCTTATCAATTTTTTTTTTTTATTGATTTTCAAAGTTTTTGCCAGAAATCTGCTAAGAGGGGAAGTCGCCTACGAAGGCGGATGCAGATGTCTGAGCTAGGGTTTGAATCTTGGCCTCACGTCTTATAAGCCAACCCAATACCTACTTAAATACTGCGACTTCACTCCACAGCAATAGACTCGACTAATCACATTGTAGGCTAATCTGTCAATTGCTTTTAGGAATCTATATTAACCTCGCATAGGCACGATTACCCTTCTTCTGGCTGCTCAATGCAGTAATTCATATACGATGAATCGAATCTATTCTTGATAACTCCCAATAAACGGTACCCATTGTTGAGTTCATCGATCTCTCTCCTAACGTTATATCCTTAGGTGACCGCGATCTTGCCAATTCGTTTGTAACTCTGTTGCCTATGATATTACAATGACCAGGTACCCAGTACATTCTAATTTGATAACCCCATGAAGGTCACTAAGCAAACTTTTGTACTACCAAACTAGATGTAAACCAACAACATTTCTCTTCATTGCTGTCCAACTGTCTATAACGTACCCATCCTGAGCTTCGTAAATTTCCATCTGAAAGATAATGTATGCCGCAGAAAGACCACAGAGCAGGGCACTTGCTTCAGTACGCATTCTGAAGCAGTCATTTATTGAAACCTTTGAACTCTATTCGCAAGTCCCTGTCATACTACCTGATTTATGGCCATGTAATCTTTCATATCGACAGTTTTGGTACTTCCAGCAGCATTGAGTGATCTACCCTGCACATGCTCACTAGATCTAACTCACGCTCCGTAAAAAGGCTTCCCCTTCTACTTTCTTTACATATTTCTCAGCAATTAGTCTTAAAAACATCGAAATCGTGTTCAAAATATTGGGCTATATTCGAGACAGAGCACGGCTTTAACTTAGAAGGTTTTCCATACTCTACACTCTGTCATCTTCGCCGCTGCGGCATAAGCCATTATAGGTTAAGTCCAAACTCTGCGATTGTAGCCCTATGATTCAATGTACAGTAATCACAAATACAAGTAAAGCCCTCATCCCGTTCCTATTCAAACTTCGCCCATCAAATTAAGTTCGGGTAGAACTAGTCCTGGCCAGTTCGTCTGCCCTTATAGTCCGCCGTATGTTCCTATATACGAGTATATACAACTCTTCATCATCATCACTTTACTATACAAGAGTAGTCGAGACTCGAGTCTGTACTAGTGCTCGGAAACAAGGATTTCAAAGCTTAAAACAAAGCATGAAAGAATATTTCTTTGGTAACTTGCTCTCAGCAGATTTCTGGCAAAAAACTCTGAAAGTAAATAAAAAATTCTGTAGGCCCCGCCACACTCAAGTCTAAAATCAACAGACACAGCTAGATTGTAATCCTAACTGAAGGATTGTAATGACCAATTATGTGTGTGTGTGTGAGAGAGAGATCTCATAAATTTTTATTTCGTTTGCAAGACTTGCTGCCACAGCTTTTCGAGGATACCTCACAACTGTCAAATGTCCAAAGTCATTTTTGTGCATTTGCTATTTTCACTCACTGTCAAATAAAAATTTCTCATTTTCAATTGGTAATAGTATGCCAGACAACAACAAAAATAGAATTTAATTTTATTTTTTTTATTATTTCCTGTAAATATTTGTTGTTGTGAAATATGAAAACAATTAGAAAACAGAAAAATATTCCACTTGACTACATACACATATCCCTCGTGTAAAAAGCGTGACTCAGTTCATAATATTTTTTTTTGTTTATCATTTTTTGTAAATTCTTTGCTGCTACTTTATTGTTTATAATATAAATTTTATTCAATTTATTTTATTTATCAACATAAAAACAAAAATTTATCATGAATATTGTAATTTCAAGAATTTAAATCAACATTGCAATACGACCATAACAAGAAAAAATTCCAAAACATTGTGCAATCGCTATAGATTCTGGTGTAAATTGTAAATAATCGGTTATCGAATGCATTATTTTTTATTTTTTCAAACGTACATATACGTACATGACGTATATATACGACTAAAATAAATCAAACAATACAATCCCACGTACGTGACGTATGTATACGTCTACAATAAATCAAACAATGCAATTCCACGTACGTGACGTATATATACGTTTACAATAAATCAAACAATGCAATTCCACGTAAATGACGTATATATACGTCTACAATAAATCAAACAATGCAATCCCACGTACATGACGTATATATGCGCCTTAAATAAATCAAACAATGCAATCCCACGTACATGACGTATATATACGTCCAAAATAAATCAAACAATGCAATCCCACGTAAATGACGTATATATACGTCTACAATAAATCAAACAATGCGATCCCACGTACATGACGTATATATGCGCCTTAAATAAATCAAACAATGCAATCCCACGTACATGACGTATTTATACGACTAAAATACATCAAACAATGCAGTCCCACGTACATGACGTATATATACGCCTTAAATAAATCAAACAATGCAATCCTACATACATGACGTATATATACGTCCAAAATAAATCAAACAATGCAATCCTAAGTACATGACGTTTATATACGTCTATAATAAATGAAACATTATACCAGTTTTATACGTCTTGAGATTTTTTTATTTATTTTGATTTTTTTTTTACCATTTTCACGACCCTTTATGCATTTGAAATATTTTACGCATGTATTTACATCTTGTAATACTCCCCCCCCTCCCCCTTTCCACTTTATTTCATCATGTCCGTATGTGCGTGGTATATGCTATAATTTATTAATTTATTTGGTTGGTTAGTTGATTGAGTGTGTGAATGAATGCTTGACTAATTGATTGATAAGATTATTTAATTTTCATTTCAATCAAATCATGCACACACACATAATAATTTCCCCATGCCAGCTGTATTATTCCAATGTGACTGACAAAAATTTAATTTATGCCATCGCAGTGATAATAAAAAGATAAGCCGTCAATCGATAATGAACCAATAAGTCTAAGCCACATGGGATTTAATTCAATTAACAATCGGCAGAAGCCGATTAATTTAATTTAAAATAATTCAGAAAAGTAAAAAAAAAAATGTTCAAAGATTTCTTAGAGATTGTTGAGCCATTGTGCTAAAAATTACAGTCTAGATATGTGGAACTCTTGACTGAACAGAGGCAATAAATCGATATTCACCCTAGCAGAACATTGCATACTCATATCAGTCTCTAGTGCTAGATTTTTTCCTTTCTCCTTATGTCATGTAGTCATGATTGTCCTACTCATGCATAATGTGTACCCAGCTTGCCAACAAATTTAAGAAGAGTACAACTGAAAGATGCCTGCTGACAGGATCTGTATGTCTCTTGCACCCAAAAAAAGGTGAAATTAAAAAATCCGTGAATTTATTGACCCCCCTTTGCATTTATTAACAGAGAGAAAATCCTGTGTAATAATAATCGAAATTATTGAAGCCTTACTTTGGCTGTATTACAAAAATTGTGGCACACTCTCTAGAAGTCTTATAAGCTTTCTTGGTCATTATTTATTAAGTACTCAATACCTCCCGATGTGATTTTTGTTAAAGCTTCCATTTAGAAGTAGAAAAAGATCATTACACTTGTGTGAACTCGTGTAACAATGCTGAGAATCCCATTTGAAACTTCATTGTCTCAAATGTTTACATTTAGGACAAGTGACGTCACCCGGTATGGCCCACACCACAGTCTAAAAAACTACTTTCTTTGCCATTGTTTACAACGGTCTTAACGCCTCTTAACATAATTTTTACTCAAGTTTTCACTCTTAAAATGAGGAGGAGATCGTTGTCTACCATTTAGTGTATTACACTTGCGTGAATTTGTGTGAAAATTCGGTGAAACTTCATTCATAACCTCTTTAGCGCAACTCTTTAGAATTTACGAATAGGGACGTTATCCCGTTTAGGTTAAAGTATTCTTCCTAATGGATGGTATACCTTGTCGCCTTTTGAATTTATTGAAATTTATTATCAAGTCGCCTTAGTCTAGCAGGTAGTATAATGGTTTATGTGGGCGAGGAGTCCGTGGTTCAAATCCCAGCTCATACATCTCAATTAAAATATAAAAAAAAAAATATTTCCTCTCAGCAGTCTTCTGACAAAATGTCTGAGAAAATTGCCTTGAAAAGTTTCTTAAAAATCTACCGCTCGGAGTCGACGTTAAACTATAGGTTCCATCACTCTTGGGTAAACTAAACATTTGGCATCGCGAACAGAACAAAGAAAATACCATGAAAAGTGGGAGTCCATAATTGAAATTATCATACACAACATGGGTAGTGGGTGAAACTAGGTCGTAATCCCGACCAAATGGTTGTAATGACCAATTGCATGTAATAATGCAATGGGTTTAATATATTGGCCTAAAGGTAAACCTCACGCACTTTTACGTGTCTTGACTCTACCTAACCTTACTTTCTGATCATTTGGTGAATCAGTAGTGTGTCTTGAACTATAAAAAGTACTCTTGACGAACCTTTAAAAGTAGGGCAATATTTTAAAATTCACAATGAAGAGGACGACACCTGAAAGCTCTGAGGTAACACAGTTTTAAAGCCCAGGTTCTACTTGGACCTGGTGAATAAAAAAAAAAAAAATTTTTTTTTTTTTTTTTTTTTTTTTGTTAAATTTGTGACAGGCAAGCCAAATTGGAAGCAAGGTATGGTAGGTTCATGTGTCTTGGCTGTCAGGGTGTCATATAGTCGTTCATGACTAACTGCAACCTGGTAGTTTTCTTGTGGAATTTTTGCTTTAATTTTGTATAGGCCGTTCAATAACAATTTGTTGCGGGCATTTAAATATTTTTCATTTGATGTTTTGCCGCTCGTAATTTTTTTTTTTTTTTTGATTCATTTTGTAATGATTTTTGTTTTGTTAACCAAAATCTGAGATTTTTTTTTTTTTTTTTTTTTTCGAAACAAATCTTGAGTGTTTGTTGTTCAGGGGGGTTCTTGTCTATTGCGTTCATGCTTGCATGTGATGGATTTTTTTTTTCTTCACTTCATTTCATGCAAGATTGTTTACGACTTTAATTTGCTGTCGTTTGTGGGTGGTTTGAATAAAATTTAATTTTTTTTTATTTTTTTTTAACAAAATTGTTGTGTTGTTTTTAAGAAAAAAAGAAAAAAAAAGTTTTTTGAGTTGGCGTCCTGTACATACCGGTTTCTCAATTGTCAATCGTGTTTTCGGAATAATTTTTTTAAAAAAGTCTACTGGAATTATTTTTTTTCTTTCTTTTTATTATGAAAACATTAAAAAAAACAACAACAACAACAATAAATTGTTTAGAAAAGTTTATTTATTTTTTTGTTTATTATTTTTATAAAAACGATTGCGTTTATTTTCCTCTCTCTCTCTCTCCTCTCTTATTCAATTTAGCAAATAAACAGTAACAACAAAACAGTAAACAAATATTTGTAATACAATTTGTTTTTTTTTAACGTTAATTTTAATTTAATTATTTAAACGTGTTTTACCATCCCTCGTTGTATAATTTGTAAAAAAAAAAATTTAAAAAAAAAAGTTTTCAAAGATATGGGGAGCATGAGTTGTTTTACAACAAATGATTGTCAAACTTGTTAAAAATCATGTTCAACACAATGTTGCCACCGTTTCATATCTTTTAAATGAACTTTAAACGCCTCTTAATTGAATATTTTAATGATAAACGCGTAAGAAATTTAAGTAATCAAGTAATGAAGTGCATTTAGCAATGTACTCGACTGTAAAGAAAAATTGTTTTAATTTACAAAGAACCCACAGACAACTCACAATCTATTATACTGCCTTCAATCTGTAATGAAGACCACTTAACTGTGTGCCATAATCTTCTGGGCCTAATTAACTTTAGAAAGCTATTCGATGTGAGTAAAGCTAACTTCCTTTATAGAACTTGATAAGCCCTCAAGTACTTCATACTGTTATGGTTCCAAGTATGCATTCTGGTAATTGCTTTTTGCATTCCCGAATCTATATAATGGATTTGAAGCCAACTCTCTTATCAATCAAAATATTATCATCCTGTCAGGCTATCTTTACATAACGTAACGTATCACAAACGTCTTCTCATTAAAGTTGACAAAAGTGACGATTATCTCATACCAATTTGGCTTTAAAAGAGTCTTTCTCTCTCTCCATATACTCTTTCAAACTGTTCTTTCTACTTCACGCAAAATTCTGGCCCTATAAGCGGCATGAAAGCAATCCTTCCTCATTACCGTAGGGACCCTATATCTTCCGTCCAGCCATATTACTTCCGACTCAAACTTAAACAAGACAAGTGCTCGAATAGCTTTCTAACTGTTCGATAGTTTGACTAAGTGGCATGAAAGCAAGCCTCATTACCGTAGGGACCCTATATCTTCCGTCCAGCCATATTACTTCCGACTCAAACTTAAACAAGACAAGTGCTCGAATAGCCTTCTAACTGTTCGTTCGATAGTTTGACTAAGTAATTTGGCCCTTCGCTACTATGGCCCTTCCTATCGTTGTTGAATTTCTTCGCATATGTTTTGATAGCGTAAAGTCCCAATACATCTCGCTCAGAAACGAAGCAATCACGCTTTTGTCCTACTATTTATCGCTTAAACGAATATCATATAATGGTCCTTCTCTTAAAGGTGTAAGGTTACGATGTCCCCTGACGAATACCGTACCCGACTTTCCTGTTATAATTCTAAGCGCAGTGTCCTTATGTATCTCCGGTCTCCACTATATGTAAAACGAGCTTTAATTCAACAGAGCCTTCAGCCTGTAGAACTGTTTCTCATTGTCCCGGTTATTTGCATAACAAGTTCTTACACTTGCTTGATTAGCAGTGTCTGTCATTCACAAAATCAGCTGAAGGTTCTCCGCTTGTAAAGCTTAACTTCAATAAGATCAAGTTGTTGTTGTTGTTGTATCACAGTATACTTGTAAGTTAGCTGAATAACACTCTAAAAGCTTCCAGTGATACTTTGCGAAAACCAGGAAATTTTAATAAGGACTAGAACCTAGATTCTCACATGTTGTGTGTGTGTGGGTGTTAATTTTATCCATGTGCGGTGGAACCTACAGTTTAACGTCGGCTCCCAACAAAAAAAAAACTTTTCATACTTGCTTTTAGAGCTTTTATCAGAAGACTTCTGACAGAAAGCGGCTTTCTAAGCTAGATTTGTATCACGTGCTCTCCATTTAATGTAAGCCCGCATATCCACTATCTGCTAAACTACATCACCTTCTATGATGACGCTTAATCGAAACAAAACTTTCATAGTTCCGACTTAAATTCTACTATCCAAGAAGCAAGGCAAGCATTAACTATTAAAGGGCGCAGCAACAGCATCAATGCTTGTTGAGACGCTGCATTTAAAATAATGATTTCTATACGCACGCATGTATTCTGTTTTTGATAGGTTGTATCATAGCACATCGAGAGTTGAAGGCGTTTAGTTTGTTAATGAGTATGCATCATGCTTGAAAGTAGGTTAGGGTAGGGGAGGGCCGTTTAAGGGGTTTAAAAACAATTGTTTAACAACTTGGCATCGTTTTGCAAATATTTTTCTTCATTTGTTTATTTTTTTTTTATTTATTTATTCAATACAGTTTGTTTTAAAAAATTTCCGTTATTCTCCGATAAACAATTTAAAACATACGCATGCTATCAAGGTCAACATAATACAGAATTTATTTAAATTTTATTCATTTTCATAATTTGTTTTTAATAACAAAACGTTGTTAATTTATTAATGTAAACATATACCAACCACACTCAATTAGTCTAGTCAATCATTTACACAAACAACCAAGCAAAATAATCAATCAAACAATCCATTAATCAATCAATCAATCATTCATTTGTATTGTATCAATCATAGACATTCATTGCATTGCTTGTGCCTCATTTGTGTTCTAATTTTTCTAATTTCTCTCAGAATAATGAGGTTTGTTGTCAATATCATATGATTGTCAATGTAGCTGGTGTCTGCCGCGCCGCTCTGCTCCGCCCCGTCTTTATATATTTTTCCTCTTTATTTATGGCTTTTATTTAGCCAGTGGGTTGTTTTATGTCTCTTAAATATAACTTCCGTTAGTGGCAATAGTTTTTTTTTTTTCTGTTGTTGTTATTATTATTGTGTTATTGGCTGCTGTGTCTAGCATCGTTTTAAGCAAAATATTAAGGATATTCAAATGCAACAGCAAAGGTCAATCAAGCATGATATTTAAGCCAATCAAAAAAATTTGCTTACAGGGTCGGGTTATGTGGAGGACTTTAATTTATTATTCATTGTATATAGGCAGTGCCACCAGTTGCTAGTGAATACCCCTACTATTGCTACTTTATTACTTTGACTCAATTAATATTACTTGAGCCGTAGTTTTTTTTTTTTTCTTCATTTGCCTTTGCAATTAACCATAACTTTATGCAAATTTCTCTCTGTAAAGTGTGGGGTTAAAAGATATAAAACTTGTAAGAAAGCAGACTAGAGGAGTGAGGTTACAAAGTTTATATGGAACTGAACTTGTTTTTTTTTATCACAAAATTATGTATGAATTACACGAGCAATCAATTAAAAATTACATCCATTAAATCCAAGAAGGGGGAGGGGGGGTGGTGGTAAGCAGTAGTCGAACAAGTTTAATAATAACGGCCAACTGCCAACTGCCAACTGGTAACTGCATAAAGATAATTAGATAAGGTCTGGCCATGGACAATGGCAACAACAGAAAGAAATTGTTTTTCCATAAGAATTTCATTTTTTTTTATTTTTTATCTTAATTTCGATTACATCAAATTGTATTAATTTTCCCATAAATCTTGTGTTATCGTTTTCAATTTTTCTTTTCGATTATTTTTTTTTTTCTTTCCTTTCCTTTTCATTTCATTTTTATTTCAATCGATTTCGTTCATTTCCTATGTGTTAAATCACGTTTTCAATTACATTTTAATTAAATCCTCCTAAAAATAACAGTAAAAATTAGAAAATTTATTTGAAATTATTTTTTTTTTTTTTTTTTTTTTTTTTTTGATTAAAAAAGTCTCATCTCTCATAAGCAGAAAAAAAATTGAAATAAATTATCCCATGAGAGATAAAACCTTACTTATTTTGCTCACCAAGATATTCTTCCACTAGGCTTTGAAAAACAAATGGTTTCTTCTGTCACTTATAAACATACTTTATGCTTGAAGGCTTGAAAGCTAAAAACATACGTCAAATTTAATTTTTTTTCATCAGATTTATCAACGTCATATATCGTATCATTCACTAAACGTTTCCTATTGTTAAACGTAAATAAAGCAAAGTGTGAGTGTGATATCATCGTAATCTCTTATTTGTTTGAAGGATTGATGCCGTGATTGATGGAATACATCTTCATTCTATTGTTTATCATGGCTTCTCTTAGTGAAACGCATTCAAACTGTCCACTTCACTACAACTTTGTCGTACATAAATAAGGTAAAATTTGTGCGATGTTGATCCTCAAGGCCGCTGTGGTTTATGGCTTAGCTTTGGTTAGGTTAGCGGATAGTTTGCCGTTTAAAAATTTGACGGTTGAGGCTGGTTTTAAGTTTGGTGAGCTTAAATTATAGCTTGCTGTTGATATGGCTTATTGTGATACTCAGTGTATCAAGCCTCTTTACAATGATCACCACGAGTGTCGGATGAAACCGCCCAGTTCCCTTAGTGGCACGTTTGCCAACATGCCCAGATCTTTAAACATTCTGTCAACCAAAGGTTGGGTTAAGTTACCGGGTGATTTGCTTTTTACAGGCAAGTTCATTTGGAGGTCCACGTGGACCATTATGTTACCCCCGTATGAGCTAAGCACCTTGCCATGATCCGTTAGTGTTAGATTTGAACCACACACCGGCTTAGAATGGAGTCTGTTCGCTAACATGCCCAGATCTTCAAACGTTCTATCACGCCAGAAACCGATAATGTCTGTTCTGAAGTGCATGGTACGTGCATAATAGGTGTTGTAACGATTCCAACTTCTTAACTTCATGGCAGCTTCTGCAAATAATCCTGTTGGAGCAGGCCGAGACTGTCAGCGAAACTGATCATCTAATCATCTAATTCATGCCAAAAGAAGTTTTAAATCATAGTGATGACCTGGCCAACGTCGTTCTAAAAGAAATATCAACAGGGGACGCTGGAAGCACAAAATCCACACCAAACAGTGGCTATTCATGTACTCCATCAAGAAAAAATAAAAATAAAATGCCTTGAGCCTGCTCTGAAGTATTCCATGCTCTATTTTCCAAATTGTTTTTAACTAGATTCGCATAGACGTAACCAAGCGTTGTCAGAAAGGAAAATTCCGTCTTCGTGTCTCCCGCGATGAAATTGCCCGGTTTTAGCAGATCACTCTTATTCTTCCGATGCCACCAAATACAGAGCATTGCCTTGACACAATGCATATATTTTACCAGGTGGTCGCGCTTCCCATATATATTGCGCTTGATTCTGTCGTAATGAATCCATTGCATTTCAGCACCAAAAATCTTTGCTTTTGAATGATTCATGCTGCTGTTAAAGTCTTCCAAGTGACTGCTTAAGTCACGTTAAAAGATTGCACAAGCTTTTCTTGCATTAGACACGAATTGTGATCGGTAATGTTTCCAATTCATGGTCTTCAAACGTTTTCGGCTGAGGCGCGAATCTGTGTGGTGAAACCGCAACATTGGTTTCAATTTCAATATTTTTTCCAATTAATATTCGTTTGTTGTTTTTGTTTAAGTAATGTCAACACAACATTATTGTTATATCAGGGTTGTTATCGATAGTATTGTAAGGTATGAAATCGAATGGTTTTCTTTTAAATAGTTTTTTAGCAACAAATTTTTGTGGGAAAATAAAGAATTCCAATCACATTTTAAATTCAAAAAAAAAATCTTTAAAGTGTACTTTAATGTATGTTTAGCACCTGGTAATAGACTTTAAAGTACACTTTAAATTCCCCTATTTTTGTTATTTCCATTAATAAAAGCCACCAGACACTTCAAGACACTAAATATACCCGCTTAGTGTCACTTTAATCTCCCTCCTAATTCCCCTTTCTAAAAAAAAACCTTCTTTCACTTTAATTTGCAAAATGTTGCTGGACTCGACTTAATTTCCTTTGTCATTAACAAGAGCAGCCGCAACACAATCATTCATTTGAAGGGCAATTTTGGCCTAAACAATGCCTTGCCAATTGAAAGTGTTTTGTGGCCAATTGATGACAATCCAACAAAAGAGAAAAAGAAAACAACAACAAAGAAAAACAAAAAAGAAAAACTCTTTCTAAGTCTCGTGGCCACTAAGACAATCTAATCGTCCAGGGCCATATGCCATTTGCTTAAGAAGTGTTGTTGAAAAAAAATTTTTTTTTTATTGTTTTCAATGATTTCAACACTCAAATTAAAATCGACAAAGAAAGAAAACACAATGTAAACTGCAATAGAAGTGAACTAATTTCCCAAAAGAGAAATAAAAAAAAACCAAACGAAATAATTACTCGCCCATTAAGCTTACAATAGAAGGCCAATCGTAATAGAGGCAATAAAGACAAGAACAAGTAGGTCATAATGTGGCTTAAAGCCGGTCAACAAAAAATTGAACGTAGTAAAGCAAAAACTAAAAGTATTTATCGCAATAGTAACATAGAGTGTCTAGGGCAACGTTTTGCTGCAGTTGAGCTGCTGACCTACTTCTTCAAGTCCTTAGTGAATGTTATATGCCTTCGGGGGCCTAATAATCGACTAAGGTTTAAACCTTAAGGTTGAGCCTTAAATATCGGTTGCATTTTTTTCTATTACTCAAGCAAATTCATTAGCAAAGCACCATAACATCCTTTGAAATATTGATTGATGCAGTTTGCACACTTGCGGTATCAATGCGGATTCCGCTGCATTTAATTGCGAGCACTATCAGGCCATGTTGACTAAATTTTTGTTTCTTAAAGTTATTCAGTTAAGCATCTTATAAGTCAATTGAAAAATGTGATTCTCGAATCCAAATGAGAATGTTTGTTGAAGACGAGAGCAGTATCGGCGGTGTTATGAAGAGGACTTGATAGTCATTTTCTGCTTCGAACTCAAGTTTCGAATGGATTGTAGACTGGGAACATTTGTTTTTAAGAACTCTTCTCTTCAACTCATTAGATTCCTCGTTAAGGAATGAATCCAAGTGTTTTCAACTGTTTTAGAATCGTAAATCAAGCGAAGCTGCATATGCCTTATCTTTAGAAAACTAAGATACTGACAGCAACTTTACATAGGACTGAGTGTCAATTGAAAAAATCCGTCTCAAGCAGTCCAACTCTAACGAATACAATTCATGCTTGAAACCGTCTAATCCAGTCCACCTTTGACGAATACAATTCATGCTTGAAGCCGTCTAATCCAGTCCTGCCTCAACTAATATAACTTACGCTTGAAGCCGTCTATTCCAGTCATGCCTTAACGAATACAATTCATGCTTGAAGCCGTCTAATCAAGTCCTGCTTTAACGAATACAATTCATGCTTAAAGCCATATAATCCAGTCCTACCTTAACGAATACAATTCATGCTTAAAGCCGTCTAATCCAGTCCTGCCTTAACGAATACAATTCATGCTTGAAGCCATCTAATCCAGTCCTACCTTAACGAATACAATTCATGCTTGAAGCCGTCTAATCCAGTCCTGCTTTAACGAATAGAATTCATGCTTGAAGCTGTCTAATCCAGTCCACCTTTAACGAATACAATTCATGCTTGAAGCCAATATAAGCAAGTCATATGTCTACAACATAGTTTTCTTCATTTTTTCCACAAGTTCATCGATTGCCTGATAAAAGAAAAACTCCATCGATTAACTGTTATTAGATGTATTAAGTAAACCAGTTTAATTCGAATAATTAATGGCCCGTCATAACATTTTAGCCAAATCACTGGCATAATTCATCATTTATCGTTAAGAAATTGTTTCTTACAACTTAATACGCTTTAATTATCGATAAACTTTCTTTTCTTTCTTTTTTTTTTTTTTTTTTTTTTTTATAACAATAATGGAATATAAAAACAAAAACAAAAAGCAAATGTAGTTGCACTAGAATTGAACTCAAGTTCTTGTTTTCTTTTGTTTTTTCTTTCTAAACGTTGAATGTCTGATTGAAATTGTGTCGATGCCGCAAGTGCCCCCTTTAAATGAAAATCTCTTTTGCAATTGTTGTTGTAATAATTGTTTCCCCCCCCCGTGGCCCCTTATTTAGCTAGTTTCTCCTATCGATAGTGTTTATTGGTGTTGTTTAGTTTTAATTAAAGTTTCTTTTTTTCTTTTCTTCTTTTTTTTTTTTGTTTCTCCTTTTTCTTTTTCGGTTTCTTTATTCAAGTCGAATACAAAGTAATGAGAATGTAGAGAGGAGAGAAGAGTCTCTGTTGTTCTTATTAATTAATTTCTGTTATTTATTGTTGCTGTTGTTGTTATTTATTGTTGTTGTTGTTGTTGTTGTTGTTGTTGTTTTATCACTCGACTGACAGTGGTAGTGCGCGGTAGTGCTCTGTTAATGGCAGCCTGTATGTGGCAGTGTTGGCTAATAAACTCTCTTATAATAAAAGTTTATTGCTCTGCTATCGCTGTGATATGATTTAATCAGCGGCAGCAATTGTTTGATAAGAACTACTAATCGAAAATGAAAAAATAATTGTTTATCGATAAAGTTAATAAAAATCGATAAAAAAAAATAGTAAAAACAAGCGTGAAGTATTTATGAAGCAATCAAATGAACCGCAGATTATAAGAACCCATAGAGTCAAGTATCTCAAAGACTTCATGTTAGTCGATCCAAACAGATGAGCAATTTGTCGTCTACTTCTCTACGTATGCCACAGCTTAAAAAAGATACTTGAAGCCATAGGCTCCTGATTAGTCGGTCGAAATAGTCAAGCAATTTGTCATCTGCTTCTCTACATCTGCCTTAAATAACTTAATGTTGAATCTACGTATCATTCATTCATTCATTCATTCATTCATTCATTCATTCATTCATTCATTCATTCATTCATTCATTCATCCCAATGACAGCTTCCCAATGACAGCTCCTTGCTTAGCTTTGAAGAAATATGGATCAATAAGGCCGTCAGTCAATCGTAATGCGACTCAAACAATGCTTCAATTGTTGTACAAGCTGTAGAAGAGTATAACTAATGAGCAAATAATCGATAACTGCACATAGTATTTGCCCACTCAATTGATTACATACATATTTTGCGCGCAAAATGTAGGAAGAGCTCTACTCAAACAAAATAAAGCTGCACAATTGGAAGTGTTGGCCGGGTGATAAACGATTCATGTTGGCTTGTCAAACTTCACTTAACAGAAATGTCAACACAGTTTGACATTTACAGTCCTCGTTATCGATAGTTTGCATGCAACTAAAAAAAAATACAGACGATATATGGTATCATCATTTTCTACCTTTGATTCAGTCCTGCTTTTCCTTTTGTTAGATTCCAGATAACCCTGTATTTGATGGTGTTGAGTCAAAAATTTTTTGCTTTCAACTCAGAGGCTCTTACTGGTAAAGGCCTTTAAAATATAGTGGTGGCTTGTCGTGGTTTAAAAGGCTTCAAAGGGTTTAAAAGGCTTCTGACGCATATAGGGTTCTTACGAGCGTATTATGTGAACGATTGAAGCGCCACTTGCCATTGCACTGCCAGAGCCTTATCAGTGTGGCTTAGATCTGGTAACTTTATCATCGGCTAGATACTTTTATTACGACAAATCCAGTATTCGATAGGCCAACATTTTTGTTGCAATGTCGGAACTCCATATTCCTGAGAAGCTAATAAGACTAGGTACTATGATGTTGAGCAACTTTCTGCATATCCGTCAAACTATGGAAACATTTTCTACTATACGAGGTTTGAGACGCACCAAACGACATCTTATCATGCGAACTCTTTAACTGCATAATGGAGAGTTTTCGTCAGAAAGCGGGAGTTAGTCACAATGCCACTATTTCCTAAAAAACTGTGCCTTTGCTAGCTAGCATATGCAGACGACATCGACATCAGTAGGCGACGCATCAAGTCAGAAGTTACTGTTTCGTATAGTGCCGTAGAATAGGAATTCTTAAAGGCAGGTCTGAGAGCAAAACGAAGTATATGTTTGCGTTACACCAGTCAACAATACCTACGATGTTGTTAATGACTTTAATTCTCTTCGCTCTAATGTTAGAAGCGAAAATGATGTCAATCTGGAGATCAAGCGTAGGATTAGTTCTGCTTAAAGGTGCTGTTATCAGTCTCAATAGAAAGTTTCGTAGCGCATACCACTCCTTCCGCTTCCCAGAAACATTTACAGTTTTACGCAACGATCCAGCTATAATGAGTACTGGGAGCGAGTATTACCGTACGTCGGCGAAGATGACAATCTTGCTTGCGTTTTAACGACCAAAGATAAGAAAACCTATCCATTGCAGTTGACGTTTATTTGACGTGAAGCCGCGAATCAAAGCCCAAGTCAGATATTTTTAGCAAAAGAAAATACGAGGAAAATATTTCCTAGGCAACTAACTCTCAGCAGATTTCTGGCAAAAACTCGTCATGAAAAATTTCTCAAAAATCTGTCATTCAAAATCGACTTTAAACTGTAGGTCCCGGCACTCATGTTTTAAATTAACACAAACCAACATAAGTGATGTTGAGAAGCTAGGGCGTGATCCTAACTGAAGGGTTGTATTAGTCAATTACGTATGTAAGTGTCTTGGATTGCTGTGGCAAAGGCGCTCGCGAAGCATAAGATTCTGGAATAAGGGTTGCCTTTTGTTAAGGCAAATTACGGCAATTTAAACTGAGTGCCTTAGCAACACCTCTTGTTCTTTTTTTCTTTTAATTTGAAAAGAAGCTTATTTTTGAAGCAACTTTTCTTAAATTTTGCCTGTGAAATCATACAAAAATTAGGCGACTTTCAAATTTATAACCAAATTAAGGCCACGTGGCCAAGGAAAAAACGCTCTATTTTTCGGCTCATGGAAAACCTGTAAACTTAAATTCGTGTTGTGTTGTCAAAGTCACCGCCACAATTTAATGAACCCTGAAAGAAAACCACCAAGAAAAAGAAGTTCAACATTTAAAAACTTGCAATACCACAGCATACAACAACAACAACAACAAAATTACCAAAAGATCTAAAGAAAAAAACTCTTGGAAAAACTGTAGTTTTCTTTCTAGGGAGGCAAACACCAAAAAAAAAACAGCAAAAAATCAAAATCGTGACTCCAAATAAACAGAGAGACAGACAGACATTCAAACTAGAAAATGATAATCGCCCTCAATAAACAATAGCGTTGAAGTTTTCTTTCCGCCAAAACATTGAAAAACAGAAAGAAAAAAAATCGAAAAAAAAACCGAAATTAACCGCAACATGGTAATAAAAAAAAATACTGTTAATGCAACTACAACAACAACAATGGCAATAAACAATTGCCAAAAAAAAACACAAAGAATTGCAAAAAAACCGTTACACAGTATCACGAGAGGTGCTAGTGCTTGCTGGTGGTGGTGGTGGTGGCATAACCATCAAAAAAAACAAAGTTCAAGAATACGATGTAACCGTTCACGTTAGTGTTGCTGCTGCTGCTGAAACCTACCTTCATTTGCCAAAAAAAAAAAATTTTTTTTTGTTTATTTTCTAACGTTAGCAGCAGTTTTCCTTTAAATGGAAATTTTTCCATATTTTTTTTGAAGTTTTTTTTGTTTTTTTTTCGACTTTCCTTCATTCTTTTGTTTCGTTTGCTTTTTCATGTTTTACTTTCGTTTTAAATACACTCACATTTACAACAACAACAACAAAGAGAAAATGAAGAAAAAAGAAGCAAAAAAAAACGTTACAATGGCGCCCCATTGTTAATGACAAACAGAATTTTTTTTTTAAACTTACCGTTAACCGCTAACATCCAATTGAAGGATTGTGAATGTGTCTGTGTGTTTATATAACCTAACCGAAATGATTGATATCCTACACTCGTAAACCGGGCAGTGAACAAGGATTATCGGGAAGACAAATTTCTTTTCCAAGTAGCAGCTGGCGACCGATGCAGGCCAAATATTTTCAATCTAACCTCAACTGTATACAGAATCAGCATATTGACTGATTTTAGTATAATATTTTAGCGGTTGGGGGGCGGGCAGATTATAAACAATCTGATCTAATCTGACTCAAATTGCGGATCAATATGTTTCAAGCGGCTTAAAAATCTAAGAATTACTGCCAGAATTTTGAATGACAAGTCTTAGTAGCACACTAAAACACAAAGTGCACTCAGAGGCCAACAATAGATCTCCATTAACACTATAATAAATGAATTGCGTGCTTTATTCCCCGCCCCTAAAGCCTAGTACATTGCTAAGTAAATAAGCTCATCAAGCCTTTTTAACAATACTCGGCCGTATTCTCCATCCTAAACGGAATCTTACTGAACATCAAGGGCAAACTTGTCATGGAGCAACTCAAAAATGATGTAACGGATGTATGGCAAGGCAGTAAGAGCATCCTTGGAGTCAGGTCTAACACAACACTTCATTGGATGGTATCAAGACGTGATACACAAGTTAGCAGACAGTTTCCTCCTTAACGTTCCATCAATTGGCTCAAAAACAAATAGTAGAATAGGGCCACATAGGGTCCATTGTGTTACCCCCAGTTCTCTGCTATCCCTTAGTCTCGAAACCATTCGAAACCAATCGCACCAGATGAAGCGACTTAAGCTACCAGTGCCAATCTTCTTCTTTGACAAGCAGGTGAAGCATAGTCTCCTCATTTCTGCAGTTTCTGCAAAAATCATTAGCAAGATATTCACGATCAATGCGCCTCGCAAGCATACCCATAATGCAATGCTCTGTAGTGACCCCGACAACCACACTGAGCTTGTCTCTTTAGCGTGCCTTTATCTAGCCTTGGCCAGACTTTACACGCCGTTCTAGCCATGTCCGAGGCCGCCCATCTGTTGTTGGCGGAATCGACGTTCGCATTTAGAAACCCATGGTAAACTCGCGGTTACTTTTCAAACTAAAGTTTATACGATCGGCAGATGTGCTTATCTCAACTTGGTAAAGAAAAGTCCACAGGATGGGGCCTAGCAATTTTGTCTCACAGTCTGATCGAGATGATGGCGCTGTAGTCTAGTAGGTAGTGTATTGGCTTATTAGGCTTGAGGCCACAGTTCAAATGCCAGAGCAGACATCTTCAACAGACTGAAATATGAAAAACATTTCATAGGCGATTTCCTCTCATCTGTTCAAAGTTTCTTTTGAATTTCATAAACACGTCATAACTCATCGATGAATTCGAATGCAAATATTCGCAGGGTTTCATGACTTAAGTTGCCGGGGCATAGGGGCATACCTGCACGATATATGAAGTCACCATAGTTTAATAAGTAGTGTATTGGCTTATTAGGCGTGAGGCCACAGTTCAAACCCCAGGGCAGGCATCTCGAACAGATTGAAATATGAAAAGAAAATATTCCATAGGCGACTTCCTCTCAACAAATTTCAAGAACTCTGAGTGTAAATAAAAAATCGCCATGAAAGGTTTCTCAAAGAACTGTCATTAACACACACAACATGGTTAGTGTGGGAAGCTAGGTTTTGTAATCCTGGCTAAAGGATTATAATCACAATTCCGGTAAATAAAAATCGACCCCCCCTCTAACTTATATCTCTCAAGTTGAACAAACTCTTGTAGTAGAGCAGAAAACCTACCAACATGGTAGTTACACTCAGTCACAGTATTTTTTTGCTGAATCATTGTGTCATTATTAAACACTGAATTCATTTAAAATTCCCTTCTTTTATTAAACATTTCATCTGAACAATAAGAAAAAAAACTCTGAAATTCCATTAAAAACTTTTATTTTTTTTTAATGCAAAACCAAATAAAAACAGAATTAAAACCCCAAAAAGCTTTTAATTGCTTTTATAACCCACTGTTTTTATGACCTCACATACACACACACACAGCCATAGTCATGCAAGTAATTTAATGTAGATTGAGTAAATTTTCCAAAAATTAAATCGTATTAATCGGCTTAAAAGAGCAACACATGAACAGAGAGCGAGCGAACGTTTGGGCGGTTGAAATTATAAGTTGACCCCTCACTTACTTTAAGCAGCAGTGATCATCATTATGTATGTTATAATGGCGCTTTAATGGTCATCATATAAATACAATCAGGAGAGAAGAGGTATCACGAAAATGCCCCGCAAGCAGATGCTTTCTATTGTGAATGCCAAGAACTTCAAATGTTCAAGTATTTGTAAGATATACTACACGAGCTTAGCTTGCTTCCCAATTTATCTTTCGAAAAATCTCTAGTTCACCAACTTTGAATAGAGCCAGTATCCCAATCGAAACAGACATCACACGCGTTGCTTGATTAGTTTGGATGTGATCAAAGCATTTCAAATCTTTCCAATAGACTACGGGCGTCCATACATACATAATTGGTCATTACAACCCTTCAGTCAGGATTACAACCTAGAGTCTCACATCACTTATGTTGCGTTTGTTAATTTTATACACGAGCACAGTTATAGTCGACTTCGAATGACAGTTTTTTTAGAGAAACTTTTCATGGCAATTTTATTTATTCTCTCAAAGTCGTTGTTAGAGATCTGTTGCGGGGAAGTCGCCGATGAAATATTTTTTCATATTTCTTTTAGAGTTAATACCTCTTCTTAGAGCACGTTATCCAAGTATTCACTGATCACACCGTGTGATAATGGGGAAGAGTTTCTCTACAGTTGAGTCTTAGTTTGTTCTTTGGACTACCCGATTGCTGTCGTACTATTCAGGATGAAATAATAACTATAAAGGCAGCCAGCCCCTATGTCCGAATCCGAATCATAATTTTTCATTACAACCCTTCAGTCAGGATTACAACCTAGTTGCCCACACTATTGTGTATGTTAATTTGTATACATGAGTGCCGAAACCTGCAGTTTAATGTCGTCTGCGAACGACAGAGTTTCTAATTTTATTTACTTTCACGTCTAACAAGCCAACACACTACGTAGTAGAGACTATGGCGACTTCAACTCCACTCCACCCATGTTGTATGAGTTAGATTTGAATCCCACTAGTGATCCACTGTAAGTACTAATTTAATGGCGATTTCGAACGATTAAAGTTTGAAAAACTTTTCATAGCAATTTTATTTTACTCTCAGAGTTCTTGCCGGAAATCTGTTGAGAGGAAGTCCCCAAAGATATATTTCTTTTCATAATTCGTTTTAATCGAGAGAGTCTGAGCTGGGGTTTGAACCAAGGCCTCACGTCTAATATAAGCCAACATATTACCTTCTATTCTACGACCACTGCCATCCATTATAGTTTAAAGAAAAAAATAGCGTTAAAGGCACTCTAACTTACATACTTAGTTGGTTATTACAACATTTTAGTCAGGACTACAACCTAGTCTTGCACACGAACCATGTTGTGTGTGTTAATTTTATTTATTAGTGGTTGTTGATCTACAGTTTAACGTCGACACCGAACATTGTGTTGAAAAACTGTTACTCTTCAAGTTTTTTGTCAGAAGTGGTTGGTCGAAAGAAATATTTGTTTTCATATTTTCAGGCCTGCAGTTCGAATTACGGACCCGCATATAATAAGCCAACGTACTACCTACTAGACTATGAGCACTTTAAGCATACTATTGCGATCAAATATTTAACTTTGTTACCGCGTTAACAAAAGTACTGGTTGAACAGCTAACACTAAGAACTAGAACGAGTCGACAAACTTGGTTGAACAGGGAACACATGCCTAAACTAAGCGTTGGAACTGGGCTCAATGCCTGTGTAATAGAACGAGAAGTGTCTGTGGGCCTATAGTTTAACGTCGAAAACTGTTGAGAGAAAGTCACCGAAAAAAAATATTGTTTCTGGGATTTCATCCACGAACTCAACTCTCGTTTGGTAAAGCCTTACACTACCTTCTAGGTTAGGACCACCCAAAAAGCACTTTGTGTGCACAAATTTGCTAAAGAATAAAGTGCAAAGGTATCCTAAAAAGTGTCACAGAAATCATGTCGGTTGCTTTTATTATTTTCTAGCCCCCCTCAACCGACGCATGATAACATATTTCATTTCAGTACTCGCAAAACATAATGGAATGCTTGCTGTGCTACCTTTTCATCAAAGCAAATAAGCAAAAACAATCGTTTAAAAAGCGGCCAATTGAATAGAGGCTCCATTAACAAAAAAAAAAAAAAAAAAAATTGCTGCGGTTTGTTTCTTTCACTTACTCTCTCTCTCTTTCTCTCTCCTTAAAATATACGTTTATTATGATGAATGTATGAGAGTGTGTACCTACTTTATTAAGAATTAAAAAATCAAACAAAATCGTTTAACTTTTACACTTTAAAGCTTTTAATCACGCACATAAATTCCTCTGTTCCTCGTTCTCAACTACATTTTCCTTCTTTTCATGGCATAAATAGAAAAAACAAATTTCAACAACTACAACACCAGCTACAGGCAGCAACAACAGCAATTTTTAATACAATTTCCTACCTTTGATAGATTCATTCAATAGAGTTTAATACCCCATACCAATAGCATACCATACCATACCATACCGATAACCAATACCGATAACCAACACCATACCTTTTGCTATACAAAGAGCATCAGACAGCAAGAGAGAGAGAGAGAGAGAGCGAATCGGAGAATGTACAGGATATTTACGCATACAAACGATTTACTTTATAAAGCTCTCGTTGCTGTTGTTGTTGTTATTGCTTTATAATATAATTTTGACCAATCACTATTTTAATAACTCCCTGGCAATGCCAATAACCGTTATATACTGAAATAAACACACACACATACACAAACAAACAAATACACTCGCTCACTCATCTCTTAATGCTTAACTATCATCCTTGTTGTGTATGTAACACACTCGTTTAAATGCATAAGTCAGTGGCATGCATGCAAATACTCTGTAGGGAGATAAGTGTGGTGTGTATTCAATAACCGCTAACGAGAACCAATAAACCGGTTTTTAGTTTCTTAAAAGTTTGAACGAAGTACGAATACTTATATTCTTTTTTCTTATTTATTCGATTAACCAGTTCTTCGATGGTTTAATTATTCGAAGTTCGAATATTTATGTTCTTTTTTAATTTTTTAATCGATTAATCGGTTCTTTAGCTATTCGAAATTCGAGTACTTCTATACTTGTTTTCTTTTTTAATTGATTAAGCGGTTTCTGGACGGTTTAACTATCCCCTGTTCGATTATTTATATTCTTTTTTTCTTATTTAATCGATTAACCGGTTCTTCGAAGTTCAAATTTTTGTTTTTTTTTTTTCTTATTTAATCGATTAATAGGTTCTTTAGCTGTTCGAAATTCGAATACTTCTGTACTTGTTTTATTACAACAATTAAAAAGAAACCAATTTTTTAATCGATTAATCGGTTATTTTATTGAGTCGCCATAGTCTAGTAGATAGTGAGACAAAAGTCCATGGTACAAACCTCTACACAGACATCTCGAAGAATACGGAATATGAAGAAAATATCTCTTACTGTGACTTCCTGTCAGCAGCAGTCTTCTGGCAATAACTCTGACAGTAAATAAAAATTGTCATGAAAAGTTTGTCAAATCGGTCTCTCGGAGTTGATATTAAACTGTAGTATACTTTCACATTATAATTTCCATATCTAATCAGTTTCGAAAATTTATTTATTCGAATAATTTCATGAATTATTATTTTTTTAATCGGTTAACCGGTTATTCATGTATTCTTGTCAGGATCCTACATTTATATTAACGCTGAATATTTAATTTGTTTAACCTACTATTCATTTAAGAAACGGGTAAATTTCTTGTTAATCGATTAATCGGTTTTTTGTTATAACTATAAACACGTTATATCTTAGATCAATATTCAACCGATTACGCTTATATTTAATTTATTTCATAAAGGACAATTTTAACGATTAAATGTTTTCGAATATACATTGAAATTTTTGAAAAATTTTTTTATTCATAGTAGTGAACCGGTTCTTTCGTCAAGAATCGTGTCTTTAAATTCTACTGTTTCAATTCGATATGCTTATAAGATTTATTCTGTCCAAGAACAGTGCTTATGCCATGTTTTTACTTCCGTTTTTTCGAAAACCGACAGTTGTTTAAGCGATTAATCGCTCGAAGACTACGAATATTCATATTTCAAACCTTCAAAAGCCAACCAATTACACGATTATTCGTGCTAGTTTTTCGAGCAGCAGTTCTCTAAAATTCCATTGTTTCCACATGATGTGTTTTACTCGTTTTTTTTTCATTACCCACGAATTGTTGGCGAACCCTGGTTTTTATAATTCCCCGCTTGCAATACCCTAGTGTATCTTCCCTTTTATAAATAATAATGCATGTTCATGGGGTTACACATACACACCTGTATGTTACATTTTAATAGTTTATTCCTGTTATATTCCAAATTGAGTAGAAGTGTGTGTGTGTGTGTGTGTTGAGAGCAATTGCAAGCATGTGCTTGTCTCGTATGGCGTAGTTTAAGCTGTATTTTGAGATTTTGTATTTTTAAGTTAAGTGTTTCGATTGTGTGTGTGTGTGCTAGTATGTGTTTTATAGGCATTAATAATAATAACAACAACAACAACAACAACAATAACAATAACTATAGCAACACCAACAATGAGGTTAATTTTTCATGTCAATGAAATAACAAAGTGAGTGAATTGTTTTCTCTTTTTTTTCTGTTTTTCTGTTATTCATCTTCATCTCGATTGTTTATATTTGATGGAGAGAGAGAGGGAGAGAGTGCACAATTAAATATTCACGTTGAAAAGTGTGTGTGTGTGTGCGAGTGAGTGATGTAAATTCATCAAGTGCAGTAGAAGAGTGTTTCTCTCAATTATTCTTTGTGTTTCAAACAGCATTAGCAATTGATTTTCTCAAAAGAAATGCAAAATAATATTAACCTTTGAACAGAGAGGATAGAGGAGGAGAGTAAGGAGTCCTAAATTAAATTAATTGATCAATTAATATTTTTTTAGTTCAGTTATGAGATTTAAATCTGAATTGGGTTTCCTAAGTTTATCTCTTGTGATCCTGAGGATTATTCGTCTCTTTATTACAAATTACTTTCTGACGTCTTTGTTTTCAAATAATACTCACCGTGTCTTCCTCGCAATAAATCGGGCATCGCTTATAAAATAGTTTTAGAACTTGTGTCGCTGGACGCCAGAACTCTAATTACACTCTGACTATCATAATCAAATTTGCACAATCCTTTATTACAAGCTTAGTCTGATTTCTGGTTCTACAATACAGGCCCTCAGTCCAGTCCCAACGCCTAGTAGCTCCTAGTTCTTACAGGCAGTTGTTCAGCCCAAACTATCGACTCGATACCGTAGTTATGAATTATTTAAAGCCTTCATAGTTTAGTAGGTAGTACGTTGGCTTATTTTTTGTACGAGTCCGTAGTTCAAACTGCAGCTCAGACAACATGACAACACATAGTTCTTTCGGCCACTTTCTCTCAGTAGTCTTCGTGCAAAAACTCGGAGAATAAAAGGTTTTCAAATCAAGGTTCGAAGTTGACTTTAAACCGTAGGTTCCTGCACTCTTGGATAAAATTATCTCACACAACATGGATGGCATGACGAGATAGGTTGTGATCATGACTAAATTAATGTAATAACCGATTAAGTAAGTAACTTGGTATTCTGTCAGCTATCTCATCATTATACAAATGACGTTCCAGGCAAATATATTTTATGGCAACGTCCAAACTTCATTGTACGAAGCCGTGAAGTCTGAAATATACTCTCCAAATATACTCTTCTCTGGTATCTCCCTAGTCATCAAATATACTTTATGGCCCTGACCTGTCTGAAGCCGTCAGGACGTCAGGACGTCAGGATCGCATCCTCTCCTCAATGGTTAGATAGATGGGTCACGTTTTTAATGTCGTAGCGACTGTGATTCTCTTTGCATGGCTTATTCCTAGGCAGCACGTCCTTAGGATCTTTTACAGTATTCTGGTGCTGCATCATTCTATTCAATAATTTCCACACACACCTTTGAGCCCTAATTTTATTAGCAAATATCCAACTACACTTCTATAGAGCCTGCATATTAACCTTGTAATGAGATCCCGTACCTCTCCTCCATGTGCACCCATATTCATATGCTTTCATTAGCTCTTTCTCTTGGTGTTAGTTTCGTACCAGGATAACATTTAATTCAATGTTAGGTTCCTTGCCTAGGAATCTCGGGGCACGCAATCACCACAACTTTTAATTTTGCAATTGAGTATGGTAGGCGTAAGAGAGAAAATACAATGTTATCTCTGCTGTGAATAGATTATTAAAAATTCTATTGTAATAAATTCTGCATACTTTTAGGGAAACTTTTCTTATACACAAAACTGAGTTGCTTTTATTCCTTTAACAGTAGAGTTTATCAAGTCATTTTACATGATTAACTTTGTTTTGTTTTAGCAAAAAAAAAACAAAAGAAGAATCTAAAGAATACAAGAAATACATTTGTTAGCCTACTTTTAGGCAACACTTAACAACTTATTTTGTGTTGCCTACTTTTTTGGTTATTTGAGAACAAAAACTGTATATTTTGCATAATTCTTAACAATGTTAACTCGTTGACAGACAAAATACATGAATATGTCATATAAAAAAGATTATTTTGTTTCATTTCTTCTTTATTATTTGCAAAAACATAAAACAAATATAAAGAATACTTTTAGGCAAAAAACAAAAAAAAATTGTGTCAATTATGCTGCTAACAATACATTCTTTTTAAACTAATTTAACTTTTTAATGAGTTTTGAAATGTTTTTTCTCTACAATTTTAAAATAGATTGCAAAGCATACTTTAAGGCACAAAATCTACTCTTGATTCAAAACTATACTTTTGCCTACTTTCAGGCTGTTTTTTTTTTAATAATTGCAAATTGTCATCTATTTTAATGCAATAAATTTTCACATTTGTCTCTCTCTCTCTCTCTCTTGCTCTCTCTCTCTCTCTCTCTCTCTCTGTCTGTCTATTAAAATTTTGTGATTTTATTTATTTGTCTCACGTTTCCCTATGAAAATTAATGCCTGATGCCACAAATTTTCAATTAATTTTACCAACTCCTAAAAACATGCACAAACTTTTGTTTTTACTGTTGTTGTTACCATGTTAATATTAATGTTGGTTTCTCACAAGGATCCTTGTACAAGTATACCCAGCAGCAGGGCTGACATGTGTATGTATGTGCGTGCATGAATTTGTCTAAGAGTAAAATTAAAACATGATTTCAGAGATGTGTTAATATGTTTATGGTTATTTAGAGGCCTGCTGGTGTATTTGGTAGAGGATATATCATTCAAATTGAGTCTACATACATACATACGTACATAGTTTCTAATGCATAACAAAATATTGTCAAAATATCCTTGAGTAAATTAGAGGAATAAATTTAAATGTACATGAGAAACAAGTGCCATAAGTATGTTTTGTAAGCATATTGGCGTATTACATCATACGAAGAGGAAAGGAAATTTCTAAGAGACTTCTATGCTTACTTAGAATAGACTTTGTATTAAGCCCCGGTTAGCCAAACGTTCTTGGAATGTACGTTTGTTTATAGACTACGCAAAGCAATGAGAGCACTTACCGAATCGTATTATAATTTCGATAAGCACTTACATTCGCTCTTCATGTGCTGAAAACAAAAGTAATTTCGGTTAAGTTCCGTGTACGTTTGGCTAACCGGAACTTTAGCCTCTCTCTAATCTAAATCTCATATTCATAAAAATTTTCGATTTATGGTGGATTATAAAAGATAATTTGTATGAAAATCCATTCAAAAACCTTATAAATCGCAAAAAATTAATTTTAAATGATATTGGAAAGCAATAGCTATAGTTATGGCCTAGGGGGTTTGTACTTTGCACCCTAGTTCAGTTTGAGATAAGTTGTTTGAAACTCAGGTATTCTTTTAGCGTTTCCAAAGTCATCTATTGTAAATTGAGTTGGAAAGTAGAAATCTGGATTCGGATACTAGATTGTGTTAAATTCTGGGTTCGAGCGATAATAGTTGCAGAACACTCTATTCAAACCTTCTGTGGAATCGAACTTCTACACGTTCTTGGTTCCTGTAAAGTAAAGCACAAACAAATGCTTTCATTCACTCACAAATTTTACAGTGCCCTAGAATTCCCTTCTGGCCTATAGAAAGATAAGAAGATTTTTGAATATTGTGGAGAAAGATCTCTCCTCAATTGATTTGTATCGGTAGGAGCCTGCATTAATTGGTTCCTTAAAACGCATTGTTAGTTTACTTGAAAGTAAACTTTGCTCTACGAAGTGATACAGGACCTCCTCAATCGATTTGTATCGGTAGGAGGCTGCATTAAGTGATTCCTTAAGTAGCATTGAAAGTAAACTTTAGTCTACAAAGTGCTGTTGGACCTCCTCAATCGATTCGTATCGGTAGGGTTGCTTAAGTGGCATTATTGGTTTGCTTATAAGAAAACTTTAAATTTCTTTTTTGGTCCACGAAGAGTTACCGGAGTTTTTGGGTGCTTAGAGAGAAGTCCTCTTAAACGATGTTTATTGTAACTTTAAGTATTTCTCCTATCTTTTTTAAGTTTATAAACTGATCGGGTTATTTTATCGAAAAATAAAACTGTTTGAGTTTTTATGGAACCTAAGTTCAATTCTTACTCAATTTGCTTCCTTTTTTTCATTTTTTTAAGTTATTTTTTTTAAATTTTTTCATTATTTTTCATGCATTTTTTATTCAATTTGCCGGTAAGAAAATCCTTTAAGAAATATGTATCCATTAAACCATAACACCCCCCGTCATGGAGTCAATCAGCATATATTTTGATTGCCTGTGCTGCCGCCTGTGCCTGTTGTAGCTTGTATATGCTGTTACTTTACCATACCTTTCTCTTTCCCGAGCATTTGTACAACATTTGTATGGAAATTAAAATATAGCCTGGGAATGCAAAGAAAATTTAAATAAAAAAAAAAAATTAAAAATTTAATTTGAATTTTCAATTGAAAATTAATTCAAACAAAAACGTTTTTTTTTCTCTTCACCTCTTTTTTTTTCTTTCTTTTTCAATTACAATTATCAACTGCAAATTAATATTTGAAATTAAACGAAAAATATTACATACAACAACAACAAAAAAACAAAACAACAACAACAACACACCTCAAAAAACAACAACAACAATAAACGACAATGGAAATGTTATAACATGTGGCAACATTTGACGAATGTGATGTATGGTATGCCTTTGCCTTGGCAACAAATGTATCCTGTGGCATGTATGCTGCTGCTGCTGCTGCTGCTGCCTTAAAATACAATTTAACACGTTCCTGATTTCGTCTTTTCTTTGTGTTATCACACACACCTATTACTGATGCCATATGCTTATTTAAAATGCTCCACCAAAAAAAAAATCAACACATGTGGCATATTTAACAACAATTTGATGAATTCCCCCATGTTCCACCAAACGAAACAACAAAACAAAATGAATTTTATCATATTTGGGGCTTCATAATTATCCTGGGGGTTTTTTTCTGTTTGTTATGCCTAAAAATATACACCAAAAATGCCATAAAATGAAACACGCTAACATATGCAATGGTACTGTATGCCACGGTTAATTTGCTAATAATGATGGTTGGCAATGCTATAATGGTAATGCTCATGCTGATGGTGATGTTGCTGATGCTGTCGTGCTGCTGATGGTGTTGGTCTCTAATGCTTTCATTGTTTGCTTAATGATTTATGATGCCTACACTACCACAACAAAATATGTTCGGATTCGTTTTCGTGTTCGCGTGTGCCCGCAATACCCACTCCTGCATCACACAATTAAACACACATAAATAACAACGTCTAAATGAACGGTTGGTTAATTTCGTATATAACCTAACGCATCAATGGTGTTGCCATATAAAATTTTAAAAATGATTTTAATTGCCGCAAATAATTTAAAAAACAAAATGATTTTAAATTGAAAAAACAAAAAAACAAAACGAAAATAAATTAAATTTTTTTAATTATTACTGCTGCTGATAATTTTAACAACCGTTAACTGCTGCTACTGCCTGCCATCAACCATTACTAACGAACTACTAAACAAATACAACTCTGTTCCGTATTACATATTTATTAACAACACCATCACAAATTGCTTCACTAATTGTGATTATTTATGAACACCAATCAACAATTATGATTTGAAAAAATTTATTTTTTTTTTTGTTTTAAACAAACATCAGGTGGCTTTTTGGTTTAAGGTTAGTGTTGTGAATTTATTATCATTTTCTATCACACAATATTTATTTGTATTATTATTATAAACACTTTCTCTCTCTCTCTCTCTCTCTCTCTCTCTGTTTATATAAGTTTATTTACAGCTATTTTTCATTAATTAATATCGTTTGAAAAAATATTTTTTTTATTTCCAATAATTTATTGGAACATTGGACAACATTCATCCATTTTCTGTACGTTGGAATCAATTGAAATAATTAATAATAGAAAAGGTTTATGTCTCGGCTAAATATCGCATTAGTTTTGAAATGGTTTTCAACTGCATAATTCCCTCAGGCGCGCCGAAAGGCTCTCTTAGCTAGTTTAAACTCAATTACCCTAAAAAAAAGCGTAAGGCAGCCTTTCCACAAAAATCTGTCATAAATTCATGTCATTCATGTTAATTAGTCAAGATCAGAACCTAGTTTCGTACAGAACTTATGTTGCGTTTGTTAATTTCATTGATGACTGCCAGGACCTACAGTTTAACGTCGACTTTGAATGACAGATTTTTGAGAAAGTTTTCTTAGCAAATTTTTTTCTCAAAGTTTTTACCACAAAACTGCTAAGAGAAAATCGTCTGAGCTAGGGTTTGAATCACGGCTACCCATCTAATCCACTGAAGCAATTCTCCTACCGCTACAAATCTATTGAGGTGGTTTTTCTCCACAATATCCAAAAATCTCCATGAACTTTCCATAGATCAGAAGGTAACTTTAGAGCGCTGTAAACCTATGGGTGAATGAAAGCAGTTTTAGATGCTTTACTATACCAGAAACAATGACGGGGTAGTTTGATACCACGCATTAGTGAATGAAGTGACTGCAACTATCATATTCAAACCAGACTCCCAGTAATCCAGAATCAGCAGTAATTTCCACTTTCCAAGTCAATTATATTTGGTGAAGACTTTCAAGTATGTGCAGTAATAGATTGGAAATGTTGGGAACGTACTCGGACGAAAACTACATAACTAGGCAAACTAAAGCTATTGCTCCTTTAGAGAATGTTACTCCACAATATTCTTAAAAATTATTTCTATGTCTCTGAAACAGAAGTCGGTGAACTCTAGTTGGTAGTGTGTTTGCTTATTAGACCCAAGGACACGGTTCAAACCGCAAAACGAAATATGAAAAAATATTTCTAGGGCGACTTCCCCTCAACAGGTTTCTGACAAATACTCTGAGAGAGTAAATAAAATTGCCATGAAAAGTTACTCTAAAAAAACCTGGAGTCGACTTTAAACTGTAGTTTCCACAACTTGTTATAAATTAACGCACACAACAGAAGTGGTGTGAGAAGCTAGGTCGTAGTCCTGACTAAAGTGTTGTAATGATTAATTATGCATATATTTGCATTCAATATACTCTGATACCGGATTCGGACACAGGAGCTGCCTTTATAGTTATTATTTCATCCTGAATAGTACGACAGCAAACGGGTAGTGCAAGGAACAAACTAAGACTCAACTGTTGAGAAACTCTTCCCCATTATCACACGGTGTGATCAGTGAATACTTGGGTAACGTCCTCCAATAGGTATTAACCGTTAGCAGAATAGGAGTTAAGACATCTCCAACTAAAAAGAAATATAAAAAAATATTTCATCGGCGACTTCCCCTCAATAGATATCTAACAAACACTCTGAGAGGGTAATAAAATTTGCCATGAAAAGTTTCTCTAAAAAAAACTGTCGTTCGGAGACGACTTCAAACTGTACTCGTGTATAAAATTAACAAACGCAACATAAGTAGTGTGAGACTCTAGGTTGTAATCCTCACTGAAGGGTTGTAATGACCAATTCTGAATGTATGTATGTATGTAGAATAGGTAGTTCTATCCTATTTGATTTTGTCTTTAGAATTTTATTTTCAATTTCTAAACATGTAGAGCAACTTGTTTACGTTTTCACCTCATTTTGCTAAAATTAGAAAAAAACAAATCAGAAAAAACTAATCACATCAAGTTAAATTGCGCTCTTAATTACTGAACACAATTCCGTTGTTCGTATTTCCGTTTTATTTACTGAATTTTTTTGTACTCCCGTTAAAAGCTTTTCAAAATTATTTTCATGTCGGCGGCCCTAATAATTGCAACCGGAAACAAGTTGTTTATCGTGTTTGGCATTTAGGGCTTTAGCAATAAAAAAATATAACGGCAGTTTAGTTTACTTTCGAAAACATAATCATAGAAATGCATTTGTATTTAACACTCTATGAACGGCCTTAATATTTTGCTCTCAAAATAAAGTGACTAAGAAGTGACACATACCCCTAGAAATTGCACATTTAATCGGTGTCATCAAATGATTTCATTTCACACAAAAGCAGCCCAATAAAGTTGTAAAAATAACTGTGACAATAATAATGAAAAACTAAATGTATTTACCGCTAGAAATGCATTTAAAAAATATAAAATAATAAAAATTACAACAACTACAACCATAAAAAACAGTAAAAACAGGAAAAATTGTTTATATTAAGCAAACATTGAGGTTAAATTGAAAGAAAAAAACACACGTTGCATGTTTTTATATGTGCAGGTTTCATCACTGAGTGTCACTTGTACAGGGGTTTTGTTTTTTTTCGACAAGTGACTAATTGGCAATCGTGATGATACAGTTCATGCAACAACAACAATAAAAAAATAAATAAAAAGAACATCATCATTATGACGATCGCAACAATTGTCTGCCAAATGCCCTCTTTACAGTCAAATTCATTGATGCCGAAAATTACCGGCAATTATTTGCAAATTTTTTTTCGTTTTTTGTTTTGTTTTTGTTTCTTTACAAAATTTAAAATCAACCGTTTTGTTTTAAACAAATTCATCCATCTGTTGTCTGTGTCTAAACGAGTCTTATTGTCTATAAACGCTGTCAGTCAGTCAGTTCCGCCGTTCTGTTGCTTATTGTTTAAATAAATATGGGAGTGTTACTATTTGCGGTTGCATGTCTCTCTGACTTCTATTGCAATCTTTTGTTTACATTTTTTTCCCTCTGCTGTTGTTTAAATTATTTTAATTTGTTTATTTCAAAAAAAAAAAAAACAATTCAATTCAATGTCAAGGTTCTCTTGCAACCGATTATTTGCATAAAAATTATTGGATGCCACAACATCATAAGGAAATCAATTGAAGCAGGAATTGCTTTTAAAGACTTAAAATGTTTAAACAAAAATACAAAAAAAAAAAAATTAAATATAATGGATCGATAACTTTTTTTAAATGATCGATTTTCTGTCTTTGATAATCAGTATCTGTAATCCTCTTAGAGAACGTAATTAATCGATATTTCTTATGCTAAACAATCCGTATTAATCAATGCCCTTGGAATCAAATAGTCGATTATCGATAACTCTTCTATTGGAAACATATACGTACACATTACAACCCTTCAGAAACGATTACGATCTAGCTTTCTCATGCCACTTATGTTGTATGCGTTAATTTTATATTTGAGTGGCAATACCGAATGACACGAATGAAACTTATCATGGCAATTTTATTTACTCTCTCATAGTTTTTGCCAGAAATCTAATTAGAAGACTATGGCGGCTTCAATTAGAAACATATTGCTATCGATAAAATTGAAAAGTTATCAAAAAAAAGTTAGAGCTATGAAAATGATCAATATTGATCAGACAACTGTAGGAATTTGTAAATATCGATAAATTTTTTTATAAAAAATAATCTATATCGAAAAAGGTTTCATAGAAAATAATCGATATCAATAAATTTTTTATAGGAAATAATCGAGTCTATCTATAAATTTCCAATAGAAAATAATCGATATCGATAAATTTCCAATAAGAAAATAATCGATATCGATAAAATTTCCAATAGAAAATAATCGATATGCGCTAATTCCAATCGAAAATAATCGATTCGATAATGTTTTTATAGAAAATAATCGATTTCGATAATTTTTTTCTTAATATAGGAAATAATTGATATCGTAAATTTCTTAAATAAAATCAATATCCATAAATTTCTATATAAAAAATAATCGATATCGATAATTTCCGCGTAGGGAGAGGAGATCAGGGGGAGTTGAAGTCGATAAACTCTTCCGTTATAAGAGAATAGGTCGATATCGATAAATTTGCTTGTTAGACAATAATAAATCGGATAAATTCCTATAGCATAAATCGATACTCGATAAATTTTCTATAGACATCAATCTGATTATTGGTATTCAATAATTATTAAAGAGTATAGACATGGCTATCTTACTTCATGCTGATTTCAGCATAAGTTACTTTCTATAGGAAACTTTATCGATCAGCTCGATTCTCGGATATACAAGCGGATATATTTATTATCTATATCGAAAAAAACGTTACCGTTATTATTTTCTGTAGGAAAAAAACGTTATCGATATCGATTATCGATATATATGTATCGATATCGATAAATTTCCTATAGAAATAATCGATACCGATAAATTTCCTTAGAAATAATCGATAAATTTCCTTAGAAATAATCGATAAATTTCCTTAGAAATAATCGATATCAATTATTTCTATAGGAAATTATAGGAATTATAGGAAATTATTTCCGTAGGAAATATATCGATATCGATAAATTTCCTATAGAAATAATCGATATCGATAAATTTTCTACAAAAAATAATAACGATAACGTTTTTTTTTCTTTCTTTCTTTTTCCTTTCGTGATCGATATTTATTTATTTCTACATAAAATTTATCGATACCAACTCATTTCAATTTGTACGTTAATTTATTAAATAAGAGCTCATTAGTTTAAACAACAGAAATATGATAAAAAAAAATGTTTCTTTCTCTTCAATTGTTTTGTTTTTCTTTTAATTTTCCTAAAAACTTTAAATCTCCTCCCACACTATATCGTTATAATTTTCGTATTTGTTACTCCTTCTCATTTGCCCAGAGAAAAAGTAAAAAAAAATGTAATTTTCTGTATTATCCTTTCTGGAACTTTTTATTACATCGCTGTCTGCCTCAATGTCTGCTAGAGAACTATAAAAAGAAATCCAAATGGCGACCTACGTTTTTTCTTTTTGGCTTTTTAATGTTAACATCTCCGCAAAATATTAAATTTCCCTTTAAAAAGTACAAACTTTGATCCGCAAAGTAAATGTTGATTTTGCCATCAATTTTTATTTGAAATCCTTAATAAACTTTAATAGTGTGGAATTGAAAATGGCAGAATGGAATAACAACGCAATTATTTGTTAAAATGACGTTATTAAGATGACAACTTTTAAGTGGGCAACATTCAGTTGCCTTTAGGACTGGAGTGAAAAATTACAATCGTAATGTTAATTCAAAAAATTTAATTTTTATTGTACATTTTCCGTTTAACTTGCGTATTACCGGGGATAATGGCTTCAAAGAATAATAATTTTTTTTAGCAATTTTGGCAAATTATTAAGGAGAACATGGTCTTTCTCTTGCCAGGACCTAAGCAGTTGTCAACTCATTGCATCCTGTTAAAAGTTTAGAATATCAGCAGAATTGTTATCGTATCGTCTACATAAAGGTTTAGGGAAATTATTACGTGACCAAAGAGAGGATTTTAAAGGGCAGATAAATTGTTTGTTGTCAGTATTATAAGTGGACAATAAGATAGAAGTAAGTGTTAAGCTAAGGCAGGGTCATAGTAAACTAACTTAACTTTTAAAGTTAAATTTATGTTTGAACTTGCTTCAAATATAAATAATTACTTCAAATATAAATAATATGAGCAAATACAACAAAAACAAAGAGGCCCTTCGTTGCCACTGCGCTTAAAATAAACTTGTTTAATGAAGCAGTTTTATCGACATTGCTTCGGCACTGTCATATTTTTGAAATAGTTAACTTTATTTTATCATTAGATTGTAATAACGAAAAGAATCTAAAGGTGACTTTAAAGTTCACTTTAGCTAAAGTTAGCTTTAACTAAATCCAACTTTAACGGCAGATTGTAATAATTACCCTTAGCGGGTTTTGAAAATATCCCTAAGTGTTCTCATGTTGATAGCTGATATTTGTTTTTGAATACACTAAATGGGTAACTCGATTATGTGTGTTATATGCACATGTTGGAGGCAAGTGTTTTCTTAATTTCTGAGCCGTTACTAATGCATACGTAATGCAATTGCGATTTTGCCAAAACTACTCAACTGTAACTCGGTGACTTTAAACGTTTTTTTTCTTTTTGTTTTTACAATAAAATTGTTTTGGAAGCTAATTTTTCGATTCACAATATTCGATTGTGTTCATAATATTCGCTGCAATTGTGTTAACGACCGACCACCCTCCTTTTAACTAACGTAAGCCATTTAACGTTTTTCTTGATAAATATTGTGCCCTTTTTTCTATCGTTTTGATTTGTAAACCAATATTCAATTGCTGGGATCAATTTACTCCATGTTTGTTTTGTTTTATTTGGAAAAAAATTAAATTTTTTTTTTGTTGCTGCAACAAAATTTATCGCTCTTATGCTGTTAATGCCAGTGTTGAGTGTTTTTTTCTTTTTCTTTTCTATTCTGTAACTGACTGTTGTTGCCTGTATTAAGTTGTGCTTGTTAATGTACGTACGTGTTGCCATTTTGACCATGTGTCACGTTAATTTCTTACATCTTCAATACATTTTGCTACAAAAAAAAAAAAAAAAAAAAAAAATAAAGCAAAAAAAAAACAATAAGTTCAGCTTGTAAACATTTAAAATAGAAATACAGTTATTTTTCAAATTTTTTATTTATTTTTCTTTTTTTGTATTCAATAAAAATTAAAAACGGTAGAGGAACAGCAATTGTTTAAACAATTATCCACACACACTCACACTCTGCATAAACAAATTGACAATTTCCAACACCACCAGCAATCCGCTACTACATATTTACACCAACACTCTCATTCGTTTGTTTTATTTACCGTGTACTCGTGTATTTGCATTTCTATTTGCGTAGTAAATGTTGCAGTATTGTATAACGTTCTTAACACTCTAGTGTTGTAAAATGTTATTTTTTTTTTCTTTGCTTTTCATTCTAATTTTGTTTATTTAGTCACTCGTATGATTGTTGCTGTTTCTATTGTATTGTTTGTAAGTCAGTGTTCGTTTTATGAATTGTTTTTGGGTGGGAAACTTCAATAAAATTTTTACTTTATTTTTTCGTTATTGTTGTTGTTGTTGTTAGAACATGAAATAAATTATTCAATTACAATATGACAACAACAACAACAACACGCATACATACACACATGACGAGTAATTTATACAAATCAACGCCCATAAGGAATGTTTTTTTTGCATATTTGAATAGCAAGCAGGCAAGAAAAAATTCACAAATTTTGAAAAGAATTTTTGACACACATTTACATATTTAAACAGTTACATTAGTTACAGTTACATAGACTTACTATGTATGTATATTTTGAATATAACAAAGGTTTTCATCTCAGAAAAATCTTATCATCCCATAAGGATAAGAACGAAACTAGAGCCTGCCTGGTGAGATATGTTAACAAATTTCAGATGAGGCATAGGCAAACTTAGGTTAGATTGGGTTGTTGCGGTCTTACCTTAAAGGACGAGGTCCCTTTTGGGCCAGCGTTTAAGGTCTATAAGTCGTCATAGTCTAGTACTAAGTATGTGTGGCTTATTAGACGTAAAGCCACGGCTGAAGCCCCAAGGCGTCAGTCATCAAAAGAAAATATGAGAAAATATTTCTTCGGCGACAGATTTGTGGCAAAAACTCATGTATAAAATCAACACACCCAACATAAGACGTGTGAGGAGCTAGGTTGTAATCCCGACTGAAGGGTTGTAATGTATGTGATGGCGATTCCATGGGCCCTTCTCACAGCACATTATGGCATATTAAGCAATTGAATTTGCTCCTCCCTTCATACAACGTCGTAATCATACAATTTGTAAACAGACTAGCTATGCTGATCTATATTTACAACAAAATTGTTCTTCTTCCGACTACGCCAGCCATTAGGGCTCGGAGATACCAGATGGTAAAAGCTACAGCCTGTGTAAAAACTGTTAGTTTGCTGCGAATTATGGTCTGAATATGGCCGTATGACTATTGAATTGACATTTGTGCTTATTATCAACAGGGCGGTATATGGCCTCCAAGAAGACAGTGCCACGTTCCAATAATATCACAGCTTTTGATTTTTTTGTATGAAAACATGTCAAAGGTCTTTCATGATAAAAAGCAATGTCTTGGCGGATAATCCTCTAACTTTAGAGCATTTGAAAACCAATAATCGTTATTTTTGTCAGACCAAAACTCGGGGGATGGCCCTTACACATGAAGTCCATTTGTATTTGAATTAGGAAAATAGTTTATGGTAATGAGAACAGAGGGAGTAGTGTTTGTGGACAGTAGATTTGAATTATTTTTAATTTATAAATGAGAGGAAAGACCTTTCCTAGTAAGGAGTTCCACATACGGATAGTTCAACTAAATGACGAATTCTGTCTGTGCAATTCAGAGAAAAACCTGCGAGAAAGACAGACTTCACGTAAGAATAAACGATTTTTGGGAACAAGTCGGCTTACCTCGCTAGAGTTAAATCTGTAGTAATGGCGATAGAACAGTATGAACAGTGTTTTCGCCAACATATCACTCGGAATGAGGAATTTCCCTGGTGAGGAATTTCAATCCCTCCACTTATGAATTCATTTGAATTTTCCATTATTCTGGGTCTTTTACAAAGTCCCTAAATGCCCCCCATGACTTCTCTGGATGGAACACGTCCAGAATGTTTACTTTTCCATGATTCTAGCGAATAAATCAAACAGAATTTGAACGATGACGTGGGTCAGTTCGGCTTATTCGCATACAACTGAAATTTAAAATGACTTCACAAGAAAAAATCTAATGAGGTTGAATCGTCAGTGCTCCTCCAATAACTTGCCCAGTATACTGAATGCGACATGAACTGTGTGGCATGTAGGGTGCATTTTGTTGAAAACACATGTCGTTGTCGTGTCCAGAGCATACAATTCAGACCATAAGAACTTCGTAATCGCAGATCTATAGTGCACGCAATTGATAGTGATGGCCTGAAGAGGAAGTTCATCCCTCCACGTATGAATTTATTTGAATTTTCCATTATTCTGGGTCTTTTACAAAGTCCCTAAATGCCCCCATGACTTCTCTGGGTGAAACACATCCGGAATGTTTACTTTTCCATTATTCTGGCTCAAAAATCAAGCAGAATTTGAACGATGACGTGGGGCCGTTGGCGGCATTGATAGTTCATGGCCTAGCCAATATTGTTTTCAAAAAAATATGAGCTGCTAACGTCGCAAGATCTAAATCCACACTAAACAGTATCTTTTTTCCTCGAATATCTGGAACGAACGGTCTTGGTAGGTTGGAATGGTAGCTTTGATATCAAAAACTCACTTGAGCACGTATAGCGGCCCTTTGTGACGCCACAGGTAAACGCAATCCCTGTACAGACCAAATTCCTCTAAACCAGGCAGGAAGGAGTTGGTCAGCGCAAGGGCTTTTGTGACTTAGTATCGTCCAAGTTTTGAAAATTTTATTTGTTCATGTACGTACCCATTGCTTAAACTCTTTCGCACACAAATACTTACAAATTCAAGTCCAAACAACATCAAATATTTTAGGGTGACTTTAGGAAAAAAAAATTTGAAAATTCCAATTAATTGCAACGAAGTTTTTTTTTTTTTATAAAAAAAAATTGCAACAAAATCTATAAAGTCTGCAACAACAAAATTAAAAAAAAAATCATTTGGCTTGACTGCAATAAAAAAAAAAAAACTTGGAGAAGTCGTCGTCGTCGTCGTCGTGGTCATGTATGAAAAATATTCAAAATTTTAAATGAACTTGAGCTGGAAAAACAAGACAGACACACACACAATAACTGTTCAAAAAAAAAAAAAAAAACTCCCACTTTTTTAAGCAAGTTTACATACACCTATGCATAGTAACATGCATGTACAGATTTATTGACATACGTACACATGTACACATCCATGTATGGTGTGTATGAATATATGTAGGAGAGTAGATTAAATCGAAATGTTTATGTCAACATTTACCAGATTTTTGTTGCAACAAATTTTTATTACCAAGAAAAAAATCAAAAAAAAAATGGAAAAAAAAATTTTTTAAACAAAACATGATCAAGCTTGCATTGACATGTTAAACATTTCATGTACCAAACAATGTTTTTTATTTTTTTTTTATCTTGTCTAGATTCTTTACTTTTTTTTTGTCGTTTTTCTTTTTCTTATTTTTCTTTTAAGTTTTGTTGTGTAGACCTAACTAAAACCATGTAAAATGCCATGATTTTCTCAAAAAAACGTATAAAAAAAGTAACAAAAAAAAATTCTTTTTTTTTATTTTCTATTCCTTCGTTTTATTACTTGTTTTGCTTTGTATTATTTTCTTCTTCTAATTTTCCTCTTCTCTAACTTTTCTTCAATCTTTTCTTTTTTCTATTTCTCTCCCATAATCCAGTTTTTCTTTTGGAGGGAGGAGAGGACTTGTCCATTGTTGTAATGCCTAATCAAATTTTGTTTGCCTTGATTTAACTGAATATTGTTGGCCTCTTCGTCTGTCTGCCTGTATAAGTCTGTCTTTGTAATGTGAAACTATTTTAGGAAAAAATTTTGTTTTTTTTTTTGTTTTTCTATAATTTTTTTTATCCACACAGATATTTACAACATCTAACCCTAAAGCAATTGTTTTTTCTTTTTTCTATTTTGCTTCATAAGAAATTCTAATTTAAAATGGTGCAAAATGTTGCCGAAGATAAGAAATAAAAACTTTTTGACACCATACTCTACACCAGTGGTGTAGACCTCTTTTAATGGGCGTGTTAGAAAAATGATTTTAAATTTTCTCATGATCTTAGAAAGAATATGAGTCCGTTCTAGTGTTTAAAATATTTCCTTTCAATTCCACACCATTTTAGGTGTTGAAAACATAGGAAATTTCTGTCATAACCCATAATAATCATAATCCTTCGCCCATAATAACTGTTAAGGCCTTCAGAATAAGAAAAACGCCTGGTGTCCTTGACATTATTTTTGTAACCTAAGTACAGTTCCCAACTAGGTTAATAGATTAAATAGAGGTAACCTTTATATAGTAGTAATAGTAACACTAGTAGTAGCAGTAGCACTAGTAGTATTAGTGTTAGTAGTAGTAGTAATAGTAGCAGTNNNAATAGTAATAGTAATAGTAATAGTAGTAGTAGTAATAGTAGTGGTAGTAGTATCAGTGGTGGTAGTAGTAGCAGTAGTAGTATTAGTGTTATTAGTAGTAGTAGTAGCAGTAGTAGTAGTAGTAGTAGTAGCACTAGTACTATTAGTATTAGTAGCAGAAGTAGTAGTAGTAGTAGTAGTAGCACTAGTACTATTAGTATTAGTAGCAGTAGCAGTAGTAGTAATAGTAGTAGTAGCAGTTTTAGTATTAGTAGTAGCAGTAGTAGTAGTAATAGTAGTAGTAGCACTAGTAGTAATAGTAGTAGCAGTGGTGGTAGTAGTACCACTAGTAGTATTAGTATTAGTAGTAGCAGTAGTAGTAATAGTAGTGGTAGTAGTAGTAGTAGTAGTGTTAGTAGTAGCCGTAGTAATAATAGTAGTAGTAGTAGTAGTAATAATAGTAGTAGTAGTAGTAGTAGTAGTAATATTAGTAGTAGTAGTAGCACTAGTAGTATTAGTATTAGCAGTAGCAGTAGTAGTAATAGTAGTAGTAGCAGTTGTTGTAATAGTAGTAGTAGTGGTAGTAGTAGTAATAGTAGTAGTAGCAATTGTAGTAGTAATAGTAATAGTAATAGTAGCAGTGGTGGTAGTAGTAGCACTAGTAGTATTAGTATTAGTAGTAGCAGTAATAGTAATAGTAGTAGTAGCAATTGTAGTAGTAGTAGTAGTCGATTATAAGGTAGTGTGTTGGTTTATTAGACGTGAGGCCACGCTTCAAACTCCAGGTCAGACATCTCAAACAACGTATTTGAATGGATAATTAAAAAAAAACTCCCATAGTAAATATAACATAAGAATTTCGGAAACAAGTCGCCTTATCACGACCACTTCTTGACTAAAAGTTGAACCCTATGAGCACAGTCTTCAATTTCATTCATCATAGACTCTGCAATACACCGTCAAACACAGTACAAATGTCCTCACAACATTGAAAAAATAAAAAGCGGCATTACACTTAGAACGAACGTCATGAGAAATTGTTATGTTTTCATAAATGAATGTCGATATCTGGGAAGTTTAGGTTCTAATAATGATCCAACCTATTAACGCGAGTAAGATTTAAGGCAGGCTTATCGTAACAGACCACACAATCCAAATTAAAAATTTCCGAGTACCAATTTAAGCAGACTCAATAGGTTTTTTCCATTCAGAGAATGAACTTCCCAGGTTCCGTAATGGTATATATTGGGCATCAATGGTTCGAGATACAGTTTATCATCATCATTTTCAGGTTTTAATGAACTCCCATAGAAGTAGCGATGGTCTTAAAACAAAAGTATTTCCCTACAGGAGAAGATTCCAAAGATGCCTCTACCAATGTATGCTTAAAAATTACTGCCTCACGTTGTGTGTGTGAATAATGTCTGCTTTGCCTCCTGCAGTTTAGTGTTGTAACTTTGCTGGAGTTCAAACAACTTTTAACTTTTTCTGCCAATATTGTTACGAATGAAATTTAAATTGTAACGAAACGACGAATATAATTTCCAATGGCTTGAGGGTGTTTTAGAAGAAAAATAAAGTTACGTACGCTCGATACGCTATGATGCTGTCTTAGCAACAGCAGCAGCCGAAGCTATTTCTAACCGAAATTCTTGTTCTTGTGTCTTCTTATATTATTACAAAATGTTTTATCTCTTCTTCAGCTCTCCAATTCACTCCTCTCCTCTTTTCTTACTGTTTTTTGAAGTTAAAACGATACTTTGGCTTCAACTTCAATTGAGTGCAGAGCCTTTAAGCATTTACTCTTAGAGAGTATACAGGAGGACGTATATTCCATGGGACAGACGAAATATTTTGTAACTTTAAGAAGTATTTCCTGATTCGTTCTACCTATTTGATGTTCCTTATCCACCTTCTTCTCCTGCTTTTTAATTTTTCTTTTCATTTTGTTTGTAATAAAAAAATCTTAAGAAATGTTTGTCTGTCTGTCTGTCTATCTGTCTACATGACTGTCTGTTTGCCTATTTGTCTGTCTGTCGGTCGGTCCGTCCGTCTGTTGCAAACAAAGCTTATGGTTAAGATAGAAAATCAAAAATTATCTTCGGTTTCAGTGCATCATCATCGTCATCCCCCATTATACTTGTGGCCACCAACCATCCAGTATTTTCTGTGTTTGTTTCCAACGTCATGTGCGTTAAACGAACGTGTTTCAACGTTAATTTTCTTCTTCTTTTTACAGCTAAAGTTGTTATTAAGCAGGGCGTCTGTATATGCCACCACACGATTTAAAATTCTAGAAGTTTGTCTGTTTTTCAGTGCTTTTGCAATGCATTCTCTTTGAGTATAGAAGATGAAGTCGTAGTCGTAGTCGTAGTCGCATTCGCGTTGAGCACAATACTTTACTTTTAACAATAACTGTCTGATGATTTTAAGTACTCTTCTAAAGTGTTCATCATCGCATATACTTTTCTCCACAATTGCTCTGGAATATGATATACACGTACTCGTCGGGTGTCTGATAATACTCTTTCTGTCAGTTAAAGACTTCCTTATGCAAGCTGTAGGTATACTCTAGGGGAAAAGTAATTGAACAGTAAGAAATGGAAATTTTTAGATTCTTGTTCTTACTTTTAAAATCCTTAAGATGTCTTTAATAAATGAAAATGACCTTCGAACTTTTAAGCGATTTGTCATAAAATCACTTTTTCCCCAAATGTAAGAGACCTTTTAAGCCAAGGTTACGTCCTAGCTTCTGGCATAACTAATGTTGTGTGTGTTAATTTTTATACATGCGTGACGGGACCTGCAGTTTAAATTTGTCTACGAACAATAGACTTTTGAGAAACTTCCCATGGCAATTTCATTTACCCTCAGAGTTTCTTCCAGAAATCTGCTGAGATGAAGTCCTCGAAGAAATATTTTTTTTTATTGAACAATGTCTTCAGGTGTAAATTTTATACATGAGTGTCACGAATCTACACTTTAAAGTCGACTACGAGCAATATACTGCAGAGTATTTCCCTTAAAACTGCTGAGAGGAAGGCCCCTAAGAAATATTCTTCTTCTTTAATTGAACCACGGCCTCATGTTTAATAAGTTCACACACTATTTACTACAGACTACGGAGGATTCCTTTACTGGTGCTTACCAACTTATTTAAGTGGTCATTACATAACTTCAATCAGGATTACGACCTAACTTCTCATCACACTTGTGTTGGGTGCGTTAATTTTATACATGAGTGGCGGGACCTAGAGTTTAAAATCGCCTCCGAACAACACTTTTTTGAGAAACTTTTCATGGAAATTTTATTTACTCTTACAGAGTTTTTGCCAGAACTCTGCTGAGAGAAATTCTCCCCGAAGATTATGACCTAGTTTCTCCCATAACTCATGTTGTGTGCGCCAATTTTTATTCATATGTAGCGGGGCACCTTTGGTTTAAGTTCGACTACGAATAACAGATTTTTGAGAAACTTTTCATGGCAGTTTTTATTTACTCTCAGAGTTTTCCCCAGAAAAATACTGAGAGGAAGGCTCCCCGAAAAAAATTTTTTTTTTATTCGAGATGTCTAGGTTGGGTTTGAAAAGACGACGGGTTTAGAAAAGACGACGGCTTCCTATACTGGTACTTTGTATGGTACTCTCTTGTGGGTTTTTACTTTTTCCTTAGATTGTAAGTAAATATTCTCTTTCATTTATTTGCTTTTTTTTTTGCTTGTTTTTTGTTTGCCTCTTAAATATCTTCATTCTTGCGCGAGTTGATGATTTTTGATTTGAAAGTGGTTGATGCTGATGCTGATGCTGATGCTGTCATCGGTACTCATGTGCTATTGTACTGGCACCTAAAGTTGCCATATCCGTCTTTGGGGTGCATGGCTGCCTACTGTACCCCAGTGGAGAAATGGAGAAATGGCAAGAGGGGGAAAAAAGTTTAAAATAATATTATGCTTGTTTACGCGCTTCAATTGCACTTTGATTGCAATTGAAACTTTTCTTTCTTTCTTCTTCTTCTTCTTCTTCTCCACTTTGCTTTTCTTCAATTTATTTCCTTATTTTCTGTGGAATTTTGAAATCTTTTTTGTTTTTGTTTTCAATACAAAAATATTTTAAATGATTTAAACAAATGAAATGACATTTAAATGCGTTTAAATTGTTTACATTTTGCAAAATAATTTTTGTAGGCAATTCTTATATTTTATTTGCCTTTAGCTGGGACACAAACCATGTTGAAATTTTAAATCGCTTTTGTTTCAAAAAAAATCTTTTAATTATACAAACATACGTTGTTTGTTTTTGTTTTTATCAAATTAAAATAACAATCTTGCAAACAAATGTTCAATTAATTGCTTTGCAATTGAAATACTCGTTTATAATGACAAGGCGGTGGCCTAGACTGGCCTTAAGTCGTTATACTAAAACGTCAATAATTGTTGGTATAAGAAAGAAAAATTAACAATAATTTACATTTGAACTACAACAACAACAACAAATTAAATAATTTTTTTTTTTTTTTTTTTTTTTGTCCACGATAAGAAACAAATTTTAAAACAAAAAAAAAAAAAGAAATAGTTTTCACAATTGGCCTGCCTGTACTGCTACCGACTATGGCAATACATTCGTTGGTAGGTACTCGATCAACACTTTATATGGGTGTGTCTTACTTACTTACGCAGCAGCAACAACAACAACAGAAATTATTTTCAACTACTGA
>QOCX01000221.1:280867-317185 GCA_005959815.1 Sarcophaga bullata
CTATGATTATAAAATCCTGGATATTCTCTTCTAATACAGTCAAACAAAAAAGTTTACATACACCAACTTTTTTCCCGGTTTAAAGCACATACAATTACGAAAGTTTGAAGACAAAAACGAATATAAAAAATATCACCTAGAAATTATTAGAAGACAACAAAAATAACCCACTGTATGCAGACTTTTTTCTGTGACTGTATAATCTAATGATGAACGAGCTGCTAGTGATGTTAAAATAATTTGGCCTATGCGGATAAAACTTTCGATTAGATTTGTATACTTTATATAAGGGGGCAGCCTGGAACTTGATAAAAGTTTAAACATTTGACCGCATATTGGCTGTAAATTACAGTAGAGCGGAAGGTTGCTACTTTTTACAGAAATTTCAGTTTCTATTCAATGAGACTGTACGGAGCGAATAGTGAATTTCCCTATTGAGACCGTCATGCAAAGCAAGTGAAGAAAGCAAGAAGTGTTGGCGTACTCTAGTAGGTAGTGTGTTGGCATATTAGACGTAAGAACACGGTTCAAATCCCAGTTCAGATATCATCAACAAAACGAAAAATGAAAAAATGTTTCTTCAGCGACTTTGTCTCTGGCAAAAACTCTGTAAGAGTAAATAAAATTGCCATGAAAAGTTACTCAAAAACGTGTCTACTTTAAATTGTAGGACCCCCGCCACTCATGTATAAAATTAACACACACACAACATAAGGCTAGATCGTATTACTGATCCGTGCTACATCTATCTAAGCATTATGCATATGGTTGCACAGTTTATGTCGTCGGCCCAATCCGCCTATTGTAGCGTCCATATCTCAATTAGCTAGTCACGTAGCAAAGTTTTTTATGAGCTATGCCATACAGCTTGTTGTTCTTAGCATATAATACAGAAGCGTATGTTCTGAAAACCAGTGTGTCATTTTTGAACTTAGACCTGATTCTCAGTGCTATTCTTGAACTTATAGAGACCAACATTTTGTATCACAGGCATTTGACCCAGACCTTGATCTTATTCCCGTCTTAGTTTCCGATACAGCATAACACTTTTTTATTTTAACCGTTTTGATATTTTGATTTTCTTGTCAAGGATCTGGGCTTAATACCTGCTTGGATTCACAATTGTTTACCCAATTTTACCAGAACACCAATGTATTCCCAATAAGTATCCTGCTTTTGGTATTTCTTTAACTTGTTTTCAAAGGACCCACTTACTTAGATATGACATGATATGATCAGGGGGACCACCATACTCTGTAGTGTTCACATAAATAGTTGATATTGCATAAGCACTCCCCTGCATATTTTTATAGCTGCAGCTTAGTCCTATTAATTAATAACTTATGGTAGCCCTGGTTCTAAGTTGTCATTTGCATGGCATAGCCAGCAATTGAAGTGTAAATAATAATTGGGTGGAGATAACGTTTAGCAACCAAAACTGTGTGACAACAATTTAAACTCCAACTAATGAAAGTGAAAAAGCCAGGTGGTGTTGATTTTTCTTTTAAATTCAGTTTTTTTTTTTTACTGGGCTGTGCATTTTGTTATAAATTATAAATGTAAACATTAAATATTTTTGTTGTTGTTGTCGTCATAAATAATATGCAGTTGACAACATTTTTTGCATGAATAACGAAAGACAAGGTAAAAACCTGTGCTATTTTCCCAATATCCGTTCTGTACATTTCCATTGAAAAACTAAACCCCAATATTTCCTGCCGATTTAAAACACAACTTTGTCGAATACAATCGTACAACAACAAATACAATACATGCATAATAAAAGTGCTTAAATATGGATGCCCTACACTACTTTACATGGTAGTGTTGGTGGTGAATTTAAGTTCCTGGTGAATTTAGTGAAGAAACAGTTTCAGAATGCTTACGTAATTGATCATTACAACCCTTCAGTTAGGATTACAACCTAGTTTCTTACATCACTTATGCAGTGTGAAATAATTTTTATACATGAGTGCCGAAACTAGCAGTTTAGACGACAGATTTTTGAAAAACTTTACATGACAATTTTTTATTTACTATTTGGCGGGACCTGCAGTTAAAAGTTGATTCCAAACGACAAATTTTTTGAGAAACTTTCCATGGCAATTTTATTTACTTTAGGATTTTGCCGGAATTCTACTGAGGGGAAGTCGCCGTAGAAATATGCGGTCATATTTCGTTTCGTTTTGGAGCTGTCTGACCTGAGTTTTGAACCTAGGCCTCACGTCTAATAAGCCAACGTACCTACATACCCACTGGACTACTACAATTGACTCAAAATCTCATTTCTGTTAAAAAAATTTATCGCGTAATCTAATGTCCTTTACATGCCCTCTATTGCACTGTTTCCATGAGAAGATTTACAGTGGTGGTCAGCTATTTAGAAACAGTATCTTATATTATACATTCAGTTTCTAAATTTATTTTCTAATTCGTATTTTTTTATTTATTTTTCATTTCAGGTAAGTCGAGACAAGAAATCAAAGAAAACTTAGTACTTTACTGCTACTGTAAGTATTTCAAGCCAAAATTTCTAGCTTTCTGACCTCTGCAACACCAATCAATCAAGAATTTTGATTGAAATAGGGAAAAAAGTATGTTTCTAGGTTAAGTAAGGTTAGATCAAAGTGGGTAGCTTTGATTACCAAAGTTCACTTGAGCCCGCAAAGCGGCCCGTTGTGATGCCACAAGTAAACACAGTACGTGTACTGACCGAGCTCCATCAAACTAGAGAAGAAGTTGGTCAGCGCAAGGATTGTATATTTCTAACATGATATAAATATTGTGTTTTAAGGGTCGACTTTGTTCAATTCAATTTTCAATTTAATTTACATTTCAAACACTAGGCAGAAAGCCGGGCAAAAAATATAAATCCTGTGTTAATATTTACTAAAAGAGAAAAAAAATTATTGACAAGCTAAAGACCATTACAACTGTCATTGGGGTGTTAAAAATATATGACAGCCAACGATTTAAAAAAAAAATAAAAAAAATTTTTTTTGTGCCAGAAATAAAAGACCATTACCCTGGCACCCTAGCCTACCTCATAACTATATAATAGCAGTTGTTAATAGTGGGCAAAAACCTTCCTATTGAAAATGGAAGACAATAAAATGACCAGCCAGTTGTTTTTCCTATTAAAAAAAATTATTGTGAATCAATAAAAAATCCATAAAAAAAATATTGAAATTTTCATGTGAACTTTACAGCAAATAGCTTTAGCACTAGGGGAAATTAAATTTCTTAAAAAAAAATATGATTTTCCAATGGAAACTGTATTTATTATACTGTAGTATGTATGTATCCTACGTACGTCATTAACACCTACCGCCTTCAGTTCAATAATCAGCTTAAAAGTTACCAACTGATTCGTGTAATCGTCTTTTTATAGCATGATAGAGAAAAGTCAGATTTGTGTGTGTAGTACGTATGTATGTATCCTACGTATGTCGTTAACGCTACCGCCTTCAGTTCAATAATCAGCTTAAAAGTTACCAACTGAGTCGTAATCGTCTTTTTTATAGCATGATAGAGAAAAGTCAGATTTGTGGTGTGATAGTACGTATGTATGTATCCTACGTATGTCATTAACGCCTATCGGTTTTGGTGTAGTAATCAGCTTAAAAGTTAACGATTAAGTCGTAATCGACTTTTTTTATAGCATGACAGAGAAAAGTCAGCAGTATGTGTGTGGCGTTAACACTTAACAGCTTTAGTTCAATAATCAGCTTAAAAGTTACCAATTGAGTCGTCATAATACACTTTTTGATAGCATGATAGAGAAAAGTCAGAATTGTGTGTGTAGTACGTATGTATCCTACGTATGTCATTAACACCTATCGGTTTTGATGTAATAATCAGCTTAAAAGTTACCAATTGAGTCGTAATCGTCTTTTTTATAGCATGATAGAGAAAAGTCAGAAGTGTGAACTCTTTTCTTCACTGGCAAACTTTAAATTGTTAGTACAAATTCAAAACCTCTTACAATCATATCTTTACGATGTATAAAATTAGACGCAGAATTATAGAAATCGAGTACCAAGAGCATGGGCTGTTAACCTAATATTAAATTTTTTTGTCGCATTGAGGACTTCAGCTTAAAATCTCAATAGGATGCGTTTTGTAAGAGATGGATGTCCTTAATTTTCCTCAAGTTCTGGCATCCAGATAGTCATCGTAGTCTAGTAGATAGTGTTTTGCTTATTAGACATCATAAGGCCTCTGTTCAAACGCCAGGCCAGGCAGTTCTCAGTCATTAGGCCATTTAACATCTTCAGGCTGCTCTTGGATTGCCTGATGTATGCCTTAAATATCTTCGCATTATAATACCCCAACAAGCCCATATAGTTTCAGGAGAATCTTCGTCTCTTCATCATCCCTATCACCAACTTTAACTTTCCAAACATCTGTTTCCAATCCACAGAGAAGGTTCTGGCCCTATAGCGGGGCGAATGTCCTAGGATCCAGCAGAGAGTTACTTTAGTCGAGGAGGGAAGACGGTACTGTTTGAAGATTACATTGTTAAATGGTGTTGGTGGGTGACTTTGTAGGTTCGTCGTTATATTTGCTGAGAGATAATCGTGTGGTTTATTATTGGGACACTATAGTCACCACATGTTTGTGCATCCTACGGCTTACCCTTGTCTCACGTCAGGCCCTCTACATTCCTATACTAAAATGCATTCCGAAGAAGTGAACACATCCTTTCTATTAGGAGAACATTTGAGTGGAATGATAGCGGTACAGGCATGTGATTTACTGGGTACCTTCTGGAATATCGTACTGATAATTCTGTAGAGGGGATCATGTGATTTATCATTCGTGATAAAAGAGGGACACAAGAGCCCCTATATAGGGCTGCGTACTGAGTATAAAAGGAACACTTTTATGCATCACTGTTGACTATAAAGTTTGTTCAAAACGAAATTTCTTTCAGTGCATTTGTCAAATATTTTCCAAAAGCAAATATTTTCCGTTTTTTTTTTTTGTTTAAATTGGGAGAAGAGAGTAATAAAAAACCAACAACAAATACAGGCATTTTATTTATTTACTCGTTCACTTGTAGTCGATATAAAAAAAAGTAGCATTCCACTCGCATACCAGGGAAACTGTTTTCTTTGTGAATTTTACGATGAGCTTTTTTACCGTTTCTTTCCATTTGTACTGTTGCTACTGTAAATATGGACACTGCAGAGCGTTGCCAATCGGATTTAAGGCAAATAGCAACTGTTTCTGTAGAGCTTGACTCATAAGTTAGCTAAAAGAAAATTGCCATAGAAGAATTGGGCATCACCTTTATCGTATGGACTCTCCAAAGAGTTCACGATTTTTATTTAAAAAAAAAACTTTTATAATCTGGCATCCCTCTATTGTATTTATTTGTTCCACTTTTGTATTCCATTTTTATATTTATTTTCCAATGCCTTACTTTCTTTCCTGCTCCACATATTTTAACAGACTCTTTGGTTTTTTTTATTGTTTTATTTTATTTTTATTTCATTTCTTGTTGTTGTTTTAGTGGACCTGGACTGAGTAGTTATTATTTCATTTTTCTCTGACTTTTTACAACAGCTTGTCTTGTTTACTTTTTATGTACAATTGTTGGAAATATTTCAAATGGTTTTCAAAAACCCATACAAACAGTGCAACATAAAAATCGAACAGCGCCCATTACTTAGCTCACTTTATTGCATTAGAAAGTTAAAACATTGTTTAAAAAAAAAAGTCGAATATCTTAAGCATGCTTATTGTAAATAATTTTCGATTAATTGTTTTACTTTTATTACCCACTACATTTGTTTTCATGTACTATACCTGCATGGTTGTTGGTTTGTTTGTTTGAGAGCTATAGATACAGTTTAAAATTTCTTCGTGTCACCCTGTTGGGAAAAATAAAGTTTAAGTGTGGGCACCTTAAATGGGTGTGGCACCTTCCACTCTAAGTAAATATTAATTACTGAGGGGGTCAGTAATTTGGTACTCAAACTACACTGTTAGAGTAAAAAAATGTCATTTGAAGTAAAGGGTACCACGCCCCTTACACACACACGTATAATATAAAATGTTAGTTCCATAAATCCGTTTTTTTTTTATAAAAAATAGGTTTTTAAATTAAAAATCCGTTTTGTTTTTCAATCTCGACTTCTTTGAGCTCTATTCTCTATATTGTGTGTGTTCAACGTTTCTCGCATTTTGTTATCACCTCCTATTGTCCTACTAAGACCACACGATCTATTATACTCCCTCAATTTAACATCTTTCTCAAACCTACTGCCTTGATGAATATCAGAATGATAATCGATGTCAACAATGACTCGTTGCCACAGATTCCAAGGATGCATTCTCATCATCAGAAAATCGACATGTTGGTCTTAAGACAATCCCCAATTCTGAAGAAGTGTACTCTAAGTCTACAGTGCCACGTCAAAAAACCGATTACCAACCTCAGAATATTTCTAGGCAATAATGATGCCTGACTCTTATCTCCTATTATTGCCACTTCCCTACAAAGTTGTATCAAATCCACTTGGTCCCAAAAGAAATCTCTTTCTAAAAATAAGGTCTCTTGAGGGAGGTCATCACATTTGTGTGGTTGCGTTTGCAGTCATTTATGATCATACGCGGCCTTTAACTTGCAGAAAGTATTCTGATCCACTTTTTCATTTAAAATTTAAATCACTGAGCCTATATGAGATATGCGTATGACTTCAACAATCTCGTGCACTCTCAATCTTCAATCAGCAAACACCACATCGTGTATTTTCTGCAATTATTACGCTGTAGAGTTACCAACTGGAAGTCCAGAAAGTTCGTCATCTTTCGTATGGCCACAACAAACGTCTTTTTATCATTGTAATAGACATGGACGGACATGTAAAACATTCCAATCAAGCCCCTAAAACTTCTAACGAGTTAATCTAAATTATAGCAAATCTGGATTAACCATGTAATGATTTCAAAACCGCCGATCTGGCAAGGCTATCAGCTGTTAAAAATCTTTGCTGAAACGTCATTTACTGCGTGAAATGTATGTTTGGATCGTTTAACAACCGAGGAGTGCAAATAAACCGTAAAAACTATCCACAAAAAAGTGTATTTTAAACGTGAATACTTTTCTAGAAATAGAAGGCTATTGCGGTTGTTATATAATCGATACACTGTGCAAGAAGTTAGCAAGAATGTCAAAAAATTTGAAGAGACAGATGTGGACAGACTAATGCACCGTCACAGTGGAAGCACTGCTGAAAATATGGAGTGAAAATAGAAGAGTTTTTTTTTTAGAAATCTTCTGAGAGGAAGTCGCCTAAGAAATTTTATTGTTCGTTTTGTTGGATATATATGACCTGGGGATAGAACCGTGACCTCACTTATAATAGGCCAACACACTACCTACTGGAATACGGCTTTTTAATGGCCGTATGATAATCGACTAGCTTGGAACTGTAATTGCGGATGTGGTTTCAACCAGAAGAAGCCACGAGCCTTTACTTTAGAAAAGTTGTCAAAAAGCAATTTCATAATCTAGCGACATAAATTGGCCACCAAGATCATGCGATTTGACGGCTTGACACTACTTTTGTGATGATACGTCAAAGATCGTGTCTACATGGATAATTCGCTAACGTTGGAATATTTCAAAACTCTCGCTAAAATAACACCAAAAATGTGCAGCCAAAGTGGATGGAGACAATCTCATAGGTGCTCGTATAAAAGACATTGTATTTCTAATATAATAGGAGGGGACTATCCTTCACCTGCTGGGTACATACCCGGCTCTTTGCCAGGAGAAAAAGGAGTATTTGGATGCTTACTACATGAATAATCGAGAGGAACTCTTAAGGATTGACATTAGCAACCTAAATCGCTTCATCAGGAGGTCTGATTGGTTTCGAAACTAGGAGATAACGGAAAACTATCGTAATAAAATAGGCCTTTAAAGTCTAAGTATGTCCTCCAAACTCTCTTGGTACCAACCTTTCAATATTAAGGTTGATCCTTACCATTAAAATCATAGCTTTATGCTTTACTTTTGGAACTTAAAATATAATTTCATGCCTGAAATAAAATTTGGAATTGCGAAGCCTACCGGGTTTTGACAAGAGCGTCTATTAAAAACAAAACATAACTGCAAAGCATTATTTAGTGTCCATAACTATTTATTCAGTGGAGTTTTATTAAATTTTTATTTTCAATTTTTCTTTTAGTTTAAACGTAAACAAATCTATGAAATATAGAGCAGCAAGGGGTGGCGCTGGAAAATGGCCATAAAAAATCGGTGCAAGTGTGCAATTTTCACACCTGAAACCTTTTTAATTGAATTTTTTTGGTTTAGTGGAGCAATTTTTTTTTGGTTCAAATTTTAAATGGAAATAATTTGTTTGTCATTTTTAGTCATACTGTTGTTGTCGCTGTTGTTGTTGTTGTGATTGTTGTTGTTGTTATTTTAGTTTCTGTCTATATTTCATTTAATTTTCATTTTCTATTTTCGCAACACGTTTAATTGAATTTAAATGAATAGCGCCGTTTTGTAAGTAAAATTTTTCACCTACACCACCCCCCCCCCTATTTTTATTCCAAATTTATGTGGTGAATTGAATTTTATGAAGGATTTTAAAATTTAAATTGCAAAAATGTTCTTCAAAGTGTTATAAATCGTGTGTAGATTGAATAAATTTTATGGACTTCTAGGGGGAAATAAGGGGAAGCACTTGAATAAATTTGAGAATTTCAACGACTGGCCTGAATTGGATTTGAATCTGGACACCAACGTCATGCAGCTTCAAAAGGACGATAACCTCTGTAATCGATTTGATTACATGGCCATCTCACGTGAAGGTACTCATACTATTTGACCCTGTTCGACTTTTTCTTGTAGGCTTAAGTAGCCGTAAGTAGCAGGTATATGCGAATAAGCAATACACCATAGCGCTCTTTAAAGCTAACAAGAACCAAGCCATCGATTAATTTCCCAATTTATACGCTGTAAGCATGGATAATTGTGTATTTTGGATGTGCTTCAAGCAGAGAAGTCGCGATGGACAATTGAATGATGTTATATTGACATCAATAGGTCTTAAATTAGGTTAGGTTAGCAGGGTAGCTTGTTGTTCACAGGCAAGTTCACTCGGCCGCCATTTGGCCATATCCCAGTGTATTCGTTAGCGATGAGTTTGAACCACCTCGAACTCCGAATAAAAACGGTCAGTTTCCCCTAAAGTCACGTTCACTGCCATGTCCAGATCTTCAAACGTTCTGTTATTCAAAAACCGATGACGAAAGATGATGCATCGATTCCGTTTCCTTCACATCATGGCAGCTTCTGCAGTAATCGTGTTGGGGCAAACCGAGCTGGTCAGTGATTAGCGCAGTATCCTGTTAGAATGCGAGCCGTTTTATTATCGAACTCAAGTAGATCCCTGGTTTTCCCGCTGTGAATGGTGCTGGATGTAGCAGTTTTGAAATTCCTCGTCCTGGTTTGTCGGACCACGCACGGTTTGACGTATTTCATGCTGCTTTTTCCAACTTGGAAAGATGTTCTGTAGAGGCGCATATATCCTCCTCCTCCTCAGACAGTTTCGATCCATCAATTGGCCTTTCAAACGATTAAAATATTTCAATGATAACTCACATTCTGTATTAAATTTAAAGAAAAAGAGCGCTTAAAACATAACCTATGTCTAGACGAGCGCAATGGGCTTCTCAGAAACGTAAATTTGTTCAGGCATGACAATACTCCCATGCAGCCTATAATTTCCTACTCTTATGCTTAGATGGATATGACGGAGCAATTCTCTCCTGAACTTAAGAGGTTTACCAGTCCATCTTGCTTGGAATTGTTAAACGATTCCAAAGACTACAAAATTGTTAAAAAATACTGGCAATCGTTTGTCACTAAATTTAAATTGCTAAGGGATTTTTGCTCATTTTTTTTTTTTGTCTAAATTTATTTCAGATTTAAAGTGTGTTTAAGAGAGAGAAAAGTGTTTCATTTTCTATGCCCCAATTCCCTATTGTGCCATATTTTTTTAAACAATTTCTCCCCTGTGTACTTAACTTGGATTTAAAACTGCAACAATTTCTATTTCGTTCTTCTTTAAGTAGCATAAACAAACACTTGCTACAACGTATACGTATACTTTAGCCTGTGGCTACTAGAGGCACACAAATTGTAGAATTTTTTTGATTTTTTTTTTCTTAAGGCAGGGATTACCTACTTCCTTCAGAAATGTCCTTTCTGGCCATAAGTATGAGTAGAAAACGGCAAACGGAAGAAAATAAATATTGAAATAACAAAAAAAAAAAAACAAGACAACTAAAAGTAGGCAATAATATTTTTTTTTTAGTGTGTAACTTAAAGTAGGCAATGAAATTTTTTTTAAATTCATAAAGAAAGGAAATCTTTTTAAATTTTTTTTTACTTTATTAAATACGAATTATAGTTTTCCTTGAATATTTTTATTGTTGGCAATAATTTTTATTGTTGCCAACTTTCAGGCTGCCTGGTTAAATCTCTTCTTTAGTTATTTCCCTAGAAATTTACAAACTTTTGTCATAAAATTTAATGCAAAAAAAAACACACAGTTTTTCTTTCTTTTCCCTTTTCCCCTTCATCCCACACCTTCTACCAAGTTGTGTCGGGGGGTTCTAACATACAACAGAAATTTTTTATATTTTATTTGACATCTTGTTGTATAAAAAGTTTGAAAGAATTTTTATGCAAATTTATAACAAATGCTGTAAATTGTTAATTATTTAGTTTTATGCCACACATGTTTTCTTTTAAATTTAATGTGAGGTTATGTCAGAATAACAATGATATTTTCTAAACCTTTCTAATGGTATGATTGGTTACATTGGTTAACGAGGGGATATAAATATCCATGAATTAAATTAAATTTGAGTGTAAAAAATTAAAAGAAACTAGCAAAAGTAATGTGAACTCTCGTTTAAAACTGGTTCCTAAGATTCCATTCAAAAACACATAGACTTGGCTATCAAATGGCCTTAAGATAGAAAGGAAAAATTCATAACTCTTCAGAATTTCTCAAACAAACACATTTCTCTTGAGGACGGTTTGGTTACTTAATTGTTCATTACAACTCTTCAGTCAGGATTATAACCTAGTTTCTCACAACATTTATGATGCGTGTGTTCATTTTATACATGACCAAGGGGTTCTAATGACCAGTTAAGTAAGTTTAGATTGCTCACCACCTTTCTACCGGCGTTTTACAAAAACAGAACTTCCCATCCTAAAATACAACAGTGTTTGCGATTATAAATGTTATAATTGCATACTTTAGGGGTTTTGAAATCGATAACAAACAAATTTTTTATATCCTAACATATCCTTGAACTAGATCTCTGCCAAATTTACAAAAAATATTTCTTTTATTCAATGGAATGAGAAGGCGCTTGAAAATTTTTTGCATTTTCCGTCTTAATTACTCTTTTTTGTCATCCTATAAATATGCTTTATTTTTTATCTGTTTTACTATATAATTTTTCACTCATAATACCAACAGTTTACTTGCCACCAGTAAAAATATGTTAAAGTTCTAGAAATTTCTCTATGCAAAAAGAGAGAGAGAGAGAGAGAGAGAGAGAGAAAAGCAGACGGCAAGAAATGGAAATTTTTAATTTATTCTCTTTTCTCTTTTAGAAATTTTATTGTTGCATACTTTACGGTGGCAAAATCCATACATTATTTGAAAAAAGGTTGTAAACAATTTTATCTTGGATTAAGAGCTTTAAGGAGATTATCTTGACTTTATTTTGAATTTATATTGTCTATGACAGCAAATGGAAGCATATAATTCTTCTTGTTCTTCTTCATTTTTTTTTTTGGTTTGATGTAGCTTTTTAAGACAGAAAGAAAAAAGAAAATTAAAAAAACAATTCAACATTTTCTATTTTAGAAAAGCATATTTATTCAGATCTAACACTAGAAAAGAATTTGCAATTAAAAACAACATGTATGGACACCCTGCATTACGCTTGAATAACAAAAGAATTACAATAACAAATCAACAGTAAGATTTTAGAAGTTGTCAAACGACAAATAAAGACTTCATACTGTACTGTTTACGGGTGCTAGTTACATACATACATACATAAATGGCCATTACAACCCTTCAGTCAGGATTACGGGCAAGCTTCTCGCACCACTTATGTTGTGTGTGTTAATTTTATACAAGAATGGCGGGACCTACAGTTTAAAGTCGACTCCGAAAGACAGATTTTCTTTTTGAGAAACTTTTCATGGCAATTTTATTTACTCTCAGAGTTTTTGCCAGAAATCTGCTGAGAGGAAGTCGCCGAAGAAATATTTTTTTCATATTTCGTTTTTGATGACTGACCGGGGATTCGAACACTGGCCTTTCGTCTAATAAGTCAACACACTACCTACTAGACACGGGTGCTAATTAGTTTCATTAAAACAAATATTTTTATCAACTTCAGTTCATTTTTTAATTCTCAGTCATCACACAACAACGTAGCATTAATGGTGCATTCCACAATATGGAACTTTTGCAACACTTTTTTTTAAAAAAACAAGATTTTTTATTGAACTTGGAAGCGAATTCTTTTTTCTTTAAGTTTCTCTAAAATATTCTAAAAATAGAACAAAAAGTTTTACGTGAAAATATCTCCTCATTCTTGCCTATGTATGTAGAACACAAAAATTCCACAAATTATTGTGCAACACTTTCAAAATGTTACTCATCATCATCACCACCACCATCATCATCAACGCTGTGTCCATCTGAATATCATGCTCATCACGATCGCAGTCATAAAACTTGAAAATCATGTCGGCTTTTATGAGACATGAAAACAAAAAAAAAATTTTTTATTTTTTTTTTTTTTTTTGTAAATTTAAATAATTTCCGTAATTAATTTAACAAATGAAAATCATGTCGGCTTTTATGAGACATGAAAACAAAAAAAAATTTTTTATTTTTTTTTTTTTTTTTGTAAATTTAAATAATTTCCGTAATTAATTTAACAAAAAAAAAAAAAAAAAAAAAAAAAAAAAAAAAAAAAAAAAAGGAGCAAGATCCAAAGTCATGTTTAAGGAGTAGGCAAAACGCAAAACTAAACTAAAATTGCTCATAAAAAATTGTTATCGACACGAAAAAGAAACGCCAACACAGTCCACTGGTATAGTGGAACAGTAACGACAATGACCAGCATTAAAGTAAGGTTTTTGGTTTCAAAAAATCATCAAGTATTCGTGGAGAACAATGAAAATAATCTAAAAAAAAAATAAAAAAAAAAAACAAAAACAAAGGCTTTTAACGACAAAAACAATTCCGAAAGATAAATTCATTAACTTCGATGATTGAAACGATTAAAAATCATGATCAAAGCAATGAAAACAGTTCACTGAGCTAACGATCACTGCCATTAGATTTCTAACAGATTCGTAGTATCAAGCAACAAACATTGGCCATCGAAAATGTTAAAGAATTCTTAAGAAAACATGTGTTCACACTGGCAGTATTCTTTTATCTTTGAAACATCAACAGGTTATGGTTACAGGGTTCAACCAAATATTTCAAGTTCGAATACAGCGCAGGAGAGCAAACAATTTTTCTCCTGAATTTCTTGGCTTACTTTACTTAACTATATTGGCAGTTTCGCTGCCAAGCTCGGTCTGTCCCACAAGGATAACTGCACAAGCTGTCATTATGTGGAAGAAATGGAATCGGTGCAACACTTTTTAAGCGAGTGCCCTGCCACTAAGGGAACTGGCCAGTTTCAACCGGAGTTCGCGAAAGAGGCTTACCTCATACTGGGTAACACAATGTGGCATATGGCCACCGAGTGAACTTGCCTATGAACGGCAAGCTACTCGCCAACCTAACCTAATCTTATTTGATTAGCCAATACTTGATTAGTCAGGATCACAACCTTGCTTCTCACATTGACCATGTTGTGTGTGTGTTAGTTTTATCTGTGAGTGCCAGGACCTACAGTTTATAGTCGACTCCGAACAATAGATTTTTGAGAAATTTTTCATGATAATTTTATTTTACTCTCAGGCCTTTGCCCAGAATAATCTGCTGGAGGAAGTCGGCGAAGAAATATGGTTTCATTTAGTTGGCAATGTCTGACTCGGGGTTTTAACCGAGGCCTCACACCTAGACAACACATCACCTACTAGACTGCGGCGAATACAGTGATTCTGTTTTCTCTCATAGAGAAAGCCGCCGAAAGATTTTTTTAAATTTCGTTTCATCTCAGAGCTGGGGTTTGAACCAGAGGACCCTGTCTAATTAGCTAACACACCTTTTGCTAGACTACAGTAACTTTGATTTGATTTTAATGGAATTTTTTTTTTAATTTTAAAAACCCGTTGCAACTAATCTATGCAGAAGCCTACCTGTCTCCAGGCTGAGACCCTGACAGATGGCCACTTTTTTCTATCCAACTGTAAAGCACCCTGGATGTGCGACTTTAACATCTTCATAGAAACAAATTGAGTTTTGCACAAGAAGGCTGTCCGTAGTGCTATGCTTAGACGTCATATTGATTGCACTTTAATTGCCGTCCAATATACCTCCGTACATACATACATAATTGATCATTGCAACTCTTCAATCAGGATTACGACCTAGCTTCTTACACCACCTATGCTGTGGGTGTTAATTTCATACATGTATGGCGCTACCTACAGTTTAAAGTCGATTCCGAATGACAGATCTTTTTGAGAAACTTTTCATAGCGTTTTTATTTGCCAGAAATCTGCAGAGAGGAAGTCGCCGAAAAAATATGTCTTCATATTTCGGTTTGTTGGAGATGTTTGACCTGGAGTTTGAGCCAATGCTACCTACTAGACTATGGTATCGTCGTCTAATATGCTGAGTTTAAATAAAACCTATCTAGGGAATTGTCAGTTGGTCGGCATTCCGTTTAGCACAAAAACAATGCTCAAATGCTAGGCGTTCTTTGATGAATTTGTGACATTCGAGTATTTCCAGGTAGTTCTGGTGGCTCATATGACTATTTGCCAGATTAGACCTGTGAAGGTATTGCCGAAGGCCCTAATGTTCAAATAGGAGCTATGTAAGGTCTTATAAATTCGCAGTTTGTTACCGAGAAATTGGTCATCGATGGACGTTGGAGTACGTATGTCAGGGCTTCAAGATGACTTTGAATTTATTATTGGAGTCGCTAAAATTAGTCTTCAGAATTTCATACTCCTTACTACTGCGAAGAAGTGTTTAATGGTGTGTAGATGTGTTAGTAATGCATCAAAACTTATTAGTTCTTGGCAATATTTTTGGTCAAAAACATCGCATAATAAGAAATGCGCAATATGTGCTCCTTAATCCAATTGCTTGGCTTATTTGCCATACAAAAATTGGATTTCTTTTTCAGGGTTTTTTATTGAAAATTATCCAGCCATTCTTTCTTTTCTATTTTATTTGATTTCTTTTATTTTTATTTTCTTATTTATTTACACACTTCTTTTCTATTTCTAGAACCAAATCATGATTTCTTTAGAATTTTTTTCTTTATGATTCGGTCATTCGCTTGTTTATTGCAATAGGACGTGATAATGACTGCTAACGTTTTTAAAACGTAACCCTTTAAAAGTGAAAATATAACGATTAATTTATAGTAAATTTTCATAATAAATTTAATCATTTAAGTTAATTGAAACAATTATTCAAATTAATTGTAGCAACGAATTTCGTAATCAGTTTAATTAAGGAAATTAATTGAAATTATTTACAGGGGGGATTTATTATTTAAAAGCCTTTCCATCCTGAAAAAATTTTCTTTTTTAATTTAATTACCTAATTAATTAACAATTGCTAATTACCTAATTAACAATTACTAATCATTTGTTGTTGTTTTTTTTTTCTCATTTCAGGTAAGCAAAGTTATCTTGTTAAGCTATTTTGTAAGTACATATTACCTTATAATTGTAAGAAACTTCATATCAATCAAAACTAATGTTCAATAATCTCAATTGAATTTGATAAATACGAAGCCTGGATTAGTGGCAACAGTTGCCGAACCTTATGAACTCGTTTTCGACCATCAATTCGCTTATTCTAGGAAGTACTTCATGAATAATTGGTTTTCAAATACTACAACGTTATGCGATTATGCATGTCTACATGCATGGGACTTTAACACAGAAAAGTATAGTGGCATGAACGTCACCGTAATCTATTAAATAGTGTGTTGGTTTATTAGACATAAGGTCGTGGTTCAAACCCCAGGTCACATATCTTCAACAAAACGAAATGACTTCCTCTCAGCAGTTTTCCAGCAAAAACTTTGACTTTCAGTCGTATGTTGTATGCCGTTCGGAGTCAACTTAAAACTGTAGATTCCGCCACTCATGTATAAAATTAACACACAACATAAGTGGTGTGAGAAGCTAGTTTGAAATTCAGACTGTAATGACCAATTATGTACGTATATATGCACGCACATAAATCATGAAATTAAATGGTCGAGTTATCGAACTCACGTTTTATTAAAACCATTGCCTACTTGAATTGCAAGTACAGAAACTCTTTTGTCTTACGGTCATTACGCCATAAATTAATGGTAACAGTTCCTTAGGCTCATTTTGAAAAGAAATACATCCCAATAATACCCCCAAACTTCCCAAATTCGTAATGGCCAAATGCAATAGTTCTTTGGCTTTTTCTAGTAGAGCACCAGAAAGTACTTCAACTAAGTTGGTGCTATCATCCACTTCAGCATCCTTCATTCCACTGGCCATAACCTTGAGTTTGCTAGCAGAATGTTCTACATTCACTTCAAGCATTATGATACCACCATTACTGGTAAGAAATTGTTTTTCAATATGATTGATGATCATTTAGTTCATGCCATGGGTACCGTAGACGAAATACATATTTCGGACAGACGGAAATATGACAATAGACAACCTCTTCCAAACAATTATACGTTTTTCAAAATGCAATGGCTTTTTCGCAATCTTTTCTGGTTTCTTCAAGCATCATAATGCTTGATGATGTTATCATGCACCACCTCTTCAAATGAGGAGAACGTTTAGCATTTGGCACAATGTTTTATTGGCTAATTTTTCTGTGTTCTATTTTCAACTGCTTTACTGCTCACACCATATAAACATTTTAACGAATGCCTTCCATACCATCAATCATTATGATTGATAGCACATCATTCTACAATAAGACATAGGTAAATAGCTTGTGGTTCCAAGAGTAATCAGAAATAAATAGATTAACATGGCTTTTAAAGGGTTAATGGCCAGTGCAACATTGTTTACCAGCAACACAACTTGCATAAAAATTTTCTGTCATTTTACAAGAAAAAAAAATTGAATGCAAGCACAAGTCAAAATCAATTTATGTTGCTGATCCTGAAAGACGCCTATTTCTGCTATTATTTACATCGTTTTTTTTTCTTTTTGTTTTCCTATAAAGAACGGCTATTTCTTTTCGTTCTTCATTCCATTTTTTTCTGATACAATAAATAGGCGTAGTATTTATGAGTAAAAAAAAAAACAGTGACCTACACAGTTATAAACTGTAGGGATTGAAAAGTTTTTCGGCTTCAGTATGATGTTGCAAGGCGTTTGATACTGAAGATAAAGTTAACGGGTACTTGTTTTAAGGAGTTTAAGAATTCAAAATGACAGCAAAAGGCTTAAATATTGTTGGAATGAAGTTTTTTTAAATTCCAGATCTGGTATACGCCCGGTGCAGTTCCTTAATGGATAAGGTCCATAAATTTTTGTGAAAAAATAATCCAAACCAGATCCCTCCACCTACCTCTTCTTTCATATCTAAACTGCCTACAGAATACCGAATTTAAATGTCTTCTCTACCCCTAGCAGCTGCTAAAAGACTTTTCAAGCCCCGTATAATTCCATTTAAAAACCATTTTTTCTTCTTCAATCACAATACAAATTCCATTTCTAACAATCGAAGAACATAATACACAAACAACTTTACAATCGTATCGTATCGTATCGTATCGCATTTGTAGACTTTGAACGCGGAGAACGCTTAACATTTGAAACCCAATCATGCCACAATGTTTTATTGGCCAGTTTCTCTGTGTTCTATTGTCAACAATTGCTTTAATAACGCTGACCATCTAATGCTTACGTTGTTTTTTCTTTTTTTCTTTTCTTTCATTGCTGTTGTTGTTAATGTTGCATGCAACCATATTCAATTGCCTCTTTCTTCCTCTCTCTCTCGCTCTCTTTCTCTCTTCTGTTTCTCTGTTATTTATGCTTTTTAATATTCTTAAATGGAAACCACAGATGGACGTTTGGATGACACAAGACACGCTGCTTATGGATGGATGAATGGATGGATGGCTGGATGGCTGGTTTGGTTGAATGGTTGGATACGTAAAGCAAGACAAACACACAACAAACGAGTGATTGGAGTAGTTGTTGACTATAATTTCTATCACCTTTACTATTGACAGTTAGATTTGCAAGAAAAAAACAACATTATAAACATAGTGTTGTTGTTGTTGTTGTTCTTGTTGTAGTTGTTATTATTGTTGTTATACAAACAATGACATACAAAAAAAACAAAAAAAAGAGAGAAGAAAAACATGACACACATAAAATTTAATACCAATGAACATGAATTATTTGTAAGGGGAAAAAGTTATTTCTTGTAGGAAGAGAAAATTTTCAAATGGAAATGAATTCTGAAAAATTTTTTTGTAATTGCCTTACACTAAGCTAAGGAAACATTCAAACTCTGTTAGGGAATGTTTAAAATCTCGATCTTATTTCGTAAGAAGCGCGATATGAACAGCTGACCGTTCAGATAATTTTGGCAAAAACCCACAAGTCCACAAACTTATTTACTTAATTGGTCATTACAAGCCTTTATTTGCAACCTAGTTTCTTACGCCACCCATATTGTGTGTGAATTTTTGTTTAGAAATGTCGGAACCTATAGTTTAAGGTCTCTCGTTCGGAGAAACTTTTCAGGGCAAGTCACTCTCGAAATATTCGCCCTACTGAGAAGAAGTCGCCAAAGAAAATATTTTTTTTCCATATTTCGTTTTGTTCAAGATATTTAAGCTGTTTTTTGAACCATGGGTTCTCATCCGATAAGCTACCACAGTACCAACTAGTCTTCATTAAAAGTTTACCGAAGCGCCTACTAATCGGAGTACATTATCAAGTTAATTCTACGATGTATTCGAGTTAGCATATACCCTAGAGACTGCAATCATTTACAGTCTTGTTGAATCGCACAGTGACCTGGGCACAACATCATTTACCATTCTCCTCCCATAGTTTGCCAGATTTAGGCACAGAGTAGGCTATTGCGATGGCGATTGTAAAACGGAGCAAATTTGTTGGATACGTTTTGCTCTTTCGTTGACAAAAATTTCGATCATCTTGTTCTGCAGCAGTTTCAATTTGTATTCATTAAAGCAACTGAATTAACAAAAACTGAGCAGTTTTTCTCAGTTTAATGCAGTGCCAGCAATGTACCAGGTTATGTTAGGTTAGGTTGGCGTAATAGCTTTGCTATCAAAGATCATTTGACCATGCATAGCGGCCCGACGTGACACCATGGGTAAGCACAGCTGGAAACTAGCCTGAAAGTTTTCTGAACGAAGCTATATCCCCGCGAGAGATGGGCATTGGCGAAGAAAGCGGATAACAGTTTCATTCTCTCGGCCTCGGCAACAGTTGTTCGATGGGGGCTGTAGTCTTTCCTACTAGGAATTCCAAACTAGATATAGTTGGTTTTAGGCTTGGCGGACCCTATCCTCTATGGATACCCCATCATGATACTATTGTTGCAGAATAGGGGTTATTTCTACTTGCCATGGTAATTTATGACCGTGAGTCTAATTATTAGCGTTTCAGTTTCCAATTTCTGTGGTTTCGATTGCATAATTCTGTCAATAACCACGTTGAGAACCAAAGGCCCGTTTAAAGGACTGTTTACTATGCTCGCATACGCAATGCGGCTGGTTGCATTGCTGTGCAGAGATGTATACATTCATAATCCTTTAGTCAGGATTACAACCTAGCTTCTCACACCAGTTATGTTGTGTCCGGTAATTTTATACATAAGTGGCGACATCTACAGTTTTGATAAACTTTTTCATGGTAATTTATTTTATATACCCTGAGGTTTTGCCAGAAATCTGTTTTGGGGGGAAGTCGCCGACAAAATATTTTTCTTATTTCAGTTTATTGGAGCTGTCTGAGCTGGGGTTTAAACCGTAGTCTCATGTCTAATAGGCCAACACACTGCCTACTAGACTACTGCAACTTCGAGAGTTAAAGAGATAGAAAGTAGAACAATTTCGGGTGATCACTACTCACCATGGCCTAACTAAACCGTTTCGCATATTCTGTCCGTTGCCTGAAGGAATCTATTGAGAAGAGATCACTACCCAGCAACCACTTCTTGCATATTCTGTCAGATGTTAGAAGGAATTAAATGTCGGAATCAATAGCGTTTCTACTGCCTCTGTTCGTGGTCTGCCGGATATCTCAGATTTGTAAGGCAGCATAGCGTGGTTCCATGATGAAAACATTGTTTAGTTGGGGTCTTGTGATATCACAGTGGCTCTAGGAGTCTAAGTAAGTCAAATTTAATAGGAGAAATTCTTTTTGAAGTTTAAAGAAATGAAAGAATAAAGGAATCAGCTCTTGGCAACGGAAAAGTCTTTAACACAACACCAATAATTTTGTAGTTAGAATGTCATTCATTAACTATAATTTCCTTAATATGTCCGTTTCTTTTCTCTTGTTTTTCTCCCCCCTTCCCAGTATTTTCATAATTGTTGTTATTGTGGTCCATGAAACGATGAGCTGAAACGATCGAATGATCGTTTTTTATTGCCCAATGAAACCCAATAGAATAGAAATTCATTAGAATGCATAGAAGAAAGAATGGGAATTCGAATTGAAAATTGGAATTGGAATTGGAATAGGAAATGCAACTTTTCACTTTAAATAACCAATAATTACAGTCATTATAGATGACTTTGGCCAACTTGAAAGAAGAGTTAAAGGCAGACAACTCATGCAATGAAGATGATAATAACGATGCTGATGATGATGATGCAGATGATGCTGATGATGATGATGATATGTTGTGATAGTTTTATGATGATAATAATAATAATGATGATGATGTTGACAATCACAAAGAATGAATATTAAGAATGAGAAAAATTATATTCAAGACTGAAATGCCAGTATGAGTTTTACACCAAATATGAGGCCAGGTTTTTTTTGTTGCAGGCTATATAAGTACGTTCGTAAAAGCATCAGAGAAAAAATTAAAGAAACACAAACAGACAGAGGAGACAGTATCATAATGTTGCACATGAAATCTTTGCTGTTTAATAATCATCCCCATAAACAGGGAAAAGCCAAAGAAAATATTTGAAATGGCTCTGAGGGGAGAGAATCTATCTGTAACCGTGTGTTATGTTGTGTGTTTTATATTTAATTTAATAATTGCGTCAGGAAAATGTTTTTGTTTTTGTTTTTGTTTTTGTTTTTTTTTTTTCTGACAAAAAATCCAAAACGAATGACTGTGGCATGATGATAACTTAAGGCATGTGGTGGTATATGGTTGCCATAGAATGGCAGTATGCTCTACGTAAAATGCTCGTGGAATATTCATAAGGTTTCTTAGTGGCATATGGTTTAAAGCATATTTTAAAGGCAGTAAATGCTTAGAAATTAATATTACGCTTATGAATAATGCGCAATATTGGAAGTGCAATCTATAAACTACACTACACTACACTACACTGCCTGCTATAAGTAATGGTTTTGTATTGATTGCAACCTCACGGGATAACCTCATTGTTTTCATTAACAATTTTTCGAATTTTCCTTTAAATGTACTGATCAAAAAGCAAAAAAATTGATGCACATCCTGTATCCTGTAGCCCATAAGTCTTTAAAAAAAATTACATGAAGTTGAGTCAATAAAAGACCCACTGCTTTGCGTCTTTCAGTTGACTCTTGAACAAGCCTCAATTAGTTCTTTGTTGACAGTCAATGCTTTAAGGACACTAGCAAGCTTGCTCTCTCCTCAGCAGTATTCTCGAGTATACGAGATTTATGCCAACGATGAAAGTCGTCTTACAGACAAATTGTCACCAGACCAGAACTAGGTAATCGCTGTAGTATAATAGGTAGTGTGTTGGCTTATTAGATGTGAGGCAAAGGTTCAAAACCCAGATCAAACATCTCCAACAGAAGAAATATGACGAAAAAATGTTCAGCGCTTACCACTCAAAAGATTTTTGGCAAATTTCCCATGAAAAAGTTTCTCTTTGTCGTTCGGAGTCGACTTTAAACTGTATGTTCCGCCACTCAAGTATAAAACTAACGCACACAACATAAAGTAGGGTAAGAAGCTAGGTTGGAATCCTGCCTGAAGGGTTGTAATGCCCAATTTTTTGTATATATTTGTGTATGTGCCATTACTAGCGACAAATCTGTTTATACGATGGCCCTGCTGGGCTTTGGTAGTCACATAATGCATTTGAGCTCTCAGTGATATCTCGCATGCCGACTTTAAGAGGCAGGTGATCCATTATTGTTAAGATAATCCCAGTTCTGTTATTTGCAAGCTCTCTGCCGTAATACTCAAGCCATTTTAAAGCATCATCCATTTCTCTCATAATACAGTCCGCAATTCACACAAAGGATACATATTCTAGCTCTTCCAAATACGAAATTTCATCGTAACTCAGCATTGTAACCAAGAATAGATTCCTAATGTGCAGTTAGACATGACCTTTACGGTTTGTAGACTCTCGAATGTGTCCTAAAGAAGCTCGCGTTCGTTTAAATAGCTACGGAGAATATGTATTGAGTACGAAATTTTTTAGCACTTCAGCACTTGCTCTTTACAATCCTTCAGCCAGGATTATAACCCAGCTTTACATAACATCCTTGTATTTGATTTTAACTATGAGTTGCAATGCCTTTAGTTTAATATGCGCTCTGGTGAGTTGGAAACTTAAGAAATTTGCGGAGTGGTGGAAGTTGTATTAGAACGGTAATTTGTAAGTTGAGAGCGAAGGATTGCTCCTCCACTAGAGTGTCAAGAATTCTAGAGTGTCTCTTGCCTTCTACGACATAATAGCCCGTGTGTTAGGCCAATTGCAATTAGTGTAGTGCAGTGGAAGGTGATTTTAGTTGGTGAAAAAAAAAAATAATCATAAGCCTTTGAAATGTATTGCATAGGACAGCGATAATGTTTGAGTTGAAACATTGCTTGTAAAAACTTGGTGAATTCTTTTGGTAGGGTCTTCATATGCCGCTGTCAGCATTCCAAATGTTTTAAAGCAGTTTTTGAACAGTGTTTTGTACGGGCACCTCTTGTCTTTTACATTGTAAACTGATTTTATATTGCAAAGTGTTGTGTTGAGCAAATTTTCAAGTCACACACTCTTTTTTTCTTTTTTTTGGGGTCCATTTGACAATTAAGCATCTGAACTTTTATGCAAATAAAAAACATTTTTTTGGTTTCTTTGTTTCTTTTGTGTTCATATTCTGACAATGAACAAGAGTTTGTGTTGCAAATTGCTAAAGAATTTGCAACACAAACGAAAATATTCCGACATTAAAAGCCATAAAATCGACTCTACCTTCATAGCACGGCAACATTTGTTTGGAATTCAACTCATACCGCTCATGCTCATACTCATACTGTCATGACAGTATGGGTATGGGGGTATGAGTATGACTATGAATATGTTGGTTCACTCTCTCATATTTAATTCATCATACAAAATGATAATCATACGAACTCAAACAAACAACAAATCGGATAATAAAACGAATTTTTTAATTTAAAAAAAAAAAAAAAAAAAAAAAAAAAAAAAAATATGAGAAAAGGTAGCAGAAAGGAAGGAACCAGAGATATTATAGAACGATTTAAAGGTCAATGACTACTGGGCTGTGCTACCCCGATACAAACGCTAACCACCCAATACAGTACTAGACTGTATGGCAATACACATATCCTTGCAGCCACCACTTGCCACCACTTGTCATCACTACTTGGCATCAAAATGTGTTTTCTTGCAAAACAACAAAATATTGCTGCATGCCATGCCACACATATGTATGCAAAACTGTATGTAAATTTATAACAAATATTTGTTGTTGTTTTTATACAACAACAACTAAACAATAATAAAAAAAAAATCAGAAAGATCTCCCTCTTTCTCCCTCTCCCTCTCTCTCTCTCTCTCTCTCTTTTAATGTCTGTTTGTCTATGCACCATAGTGCAGGCATTTAGTTTTGTAATGTTTGTGGAAAACACATCAACACAACAACAATATTTTGAGATCAAAACCGCCCCACTCCTACCCTTTTTTCCATTTTTTTTTTTCTGCAATGAAAAGAAATTTTCTAAAGGAAGCAAAAGGCAAAAACAAAAACGATGAGGAGAAAAAAATCATGAACTAAAAAGGTTAAAAACCCATAGCAGAGTAAAGGTAAAAGCTACAACAACAACAGCCACACTCACTCACTAACTACCAGAAAACCGCCAGCTAAGGCAGCATTAGCACACCAGCAACAGCAACAAACATAAACAAATGAAGTCTTAAAAACAAAAAAAATTTTTTTGTTTTCAACAAACAAACAAACAAAGATTTTCCATTAGTCGGAAAACACTTTAGCGCGCTATAAGAACGAGGGTAGTATGAGAAATTGAAAAATATTTTTTAAACAAATTAGAAAGCAAATGTTCAAAGAAATTTCTTAAAGAAGTTCCGTAGACAAGCCTGCCATATGGCCTAAATGTCTGAGCCAAGGCTTGATAGGAGAATTCTAAACACCGTATGCTAGTCCTCTGACTTGGCGTGCTCTGTTCGCCTATGCGAAGGATCCTAAAGTGGAGAAAAGAATAGATTGTGATAGACTGTGATTTTCACCAAAGTACACAATCCTCTGATGTCTTTCCATCTTCCTTGCCATAAATCACAGTGCAAAGGGATTCTCAACTGCCAGCATTTCTATCCTCTTTGACAAGCAGATGCAAAGATGATCTAATTTAGGTTCAACCTTTGGCTCTAAACTCTTCAATATATGCCTTGACTGCCTTGTTTAGCTATGGCGGCAGTTTTTCTATCAATTTGAAAAAGGGTTCGCGAACATATTGATACATACACACGTACATACATACATAATTGGTCATTACAATTCTTCAGTTGAGATTACTAACTGTCTTCACACACCAATTATGTTGTGTCGATTCTACGAAGAATACTATTTGAACCACCGGCTCTCGCTAAAGAGGCAACACACTACCTAGTAGACTACGACGACTTCAGCGATATCCTTTATAGCCGTTATTTTAACCCAAGTCGTATTAAAATAATCGAGTAATACAAAGTGCCATCCAAGATGATTCTCTTTCTGACTTGGTCGAGTGATCTGGATCCGCCATTGAATTCTTGAAGAGGTGTAAACTATTATCATAATATGGCCTATGCGGCAGATTCGTTTTAAGCTAGAATGGAAGACATTACTTATTTATATGTCAACATTACTCCACTAATGTTTTACGCAAATGTGTTGCAAGTAATAAACCCCATGCAGTCATATTTTAACCACTCTTGTCTTGCAACACTCGTTATCTCTCTCTCTCTCTCTCTCTCTCTCTCTGTACACAAGAGAAAACTTGTTTACAACATAGATTTGTTTACAAAATATAAGTGCATACATTTAGGCTTATATTACATATCAAAGGCAACTGTTTTTCTTTTTAATGTCCCCCCTCTCTCTCTCTCTCTCTCTCACTCACTCTCTTAACTTCCCTGCCTAACAAATTATTTTTATTATTATTTATACAACTTGTTTGTATGTTTATGAGACTTCATATTTCATTTTATTTTTTTCCTTGTGTTCATCCCCCTAAATGTATGCTAGATTTTATAAATTAATTATGCGTAAATTAATTACAGAAAGTCATCATGAAGGCCATTAAGTTTTCCCTTTCCCTTTAATTTTCTTTTTAATTTCATTTTTGTTTTCTTTCGTTTTTCTTTTTCTTTTTTTTATTAAAACATGTGGAAATAATATACTTTATGCTGAGAGGCTTAAATAAACTGAAAATTATTCATAAAAAAAAGAAAATTATTTTATTTTCATTTTTAGTTTCAACAAAATTAGCTTTGTTACGGGGCTTTTTTCTCTTTGGCACCCCTTTTTGAAAATCGAAATTTCTACTACACAGTAACAGATGGATTTAATGGCTTTGACTTTGAAGGCAATTTTGATTTATTACTTGAAATTTCTTTTTATGGAAATTGGAAAGTACGGCACTGAACTATTATTAATCGTTTAATTAATTGAAGTTTGGAGATGAAAAAATGAATAAAAATGAATATTTCCATGCCTTAACCTTGTTCCAATTTATATTATGTTTATTATGTCTATTATGTTGCATATATTAAGGTTGCTTAAAATTTTAGTGTATAGTTTTAGGCTTTTTTCCATTTCAAACACTTTTATTCCTTTTCCCTTCGTTTATGCATAGGTAGATCGTTAAAATTGGTTATTAAACCATGAGTATAGTCCAGATGCTTCCTCCTCCGATTATATAACGCTCAGCATATACCCAAGATATGGAAAAAAAATCTCCTTTTCTTCCTTCCCTCTATGTCTCCTGCAGAAGTCATTGGTCATTGGTTATATGCGCAAAGCTAACGAGTCTCAAAAGAATACCAAATATTTTGACTACGTCCAGTAATCATTCCCATAACTACACTAAGTGTGTGCGCTTTATCAAGCCATACCGTAGCCATTTACGTAATATTAACGGAACCAATTACATCGTTACCAATTCGAGGTCTTCACGCTCTTCATGTGTCTCCCATCGGGTTCAAGTCTATTCCGAAGGCCAATTTATTTGCTTTGAAAATTTTTGAGGTGTGCAACTATGTGTCGATACTAATGTCATCTCGTTAAAAGCCTTTCGGCAGCTAAATAGAGCATCCTAATGGTCTTCATACTGTAGCCGATGAAACGAGTAGTCTGTACCAGTTGTTTGAATGATAAAGTCACTACTATTGTGGAGCAGAAACAACGTCTCTTGGCATTACTTGAATGAAAACTTTCAAAACCCTGATGAAAAGTCTCCTTTAGATCCCAAATGAGGCAGAACTTTCCAATCAATCAGGAACGTAAATGGAAACTGTGAGGTTAGAAATCATTTTCTTCAACTGTAGACTTCAAGAACACTTGTTCAGAATGTAGATCACTTCGAGCCCCGATATGTAGCTTCTGTTATTAAAAGAATGAATCATCACAACACATAACACACTTGGATTCCGGAGCCTTATTAATGCATCCCAAAAGAGAATACCTAAGTACATACAAAGCTCTCGACAGGGAGACAGTTGTCCTTACTGATTCGCAACATCTTGTATTTTGTCAGAGCAATATGATTGGTTGAGGAGACCCTCCTAACCGTCGTAGTCTAGTAGGTGGCTTATTAGACGTGAAACCACGATACTAACTCCAGGTCAGACATCTCCAACAAAACGAAATATGAAAAATATATTTCTTTAGGCGACTTCCTCTCGGCAGTTTTCTGACAAAAACTCTGGGAGTAGATAAAATTTGCTATGAAAAGTTTCTCTAAAATCTGTCGTTCGGAATTGATTTTAAACCGTAGGCCACGCCACTCATGTATAAAAACTATGACACTTAATATAAGTGGTGTAAGAAGCTAGGTCATGACTGGCTGAAGGGTTGTATGTATGCACGTAAGTAAGGGTACTCCCTATTTGTATTAAAGGCAGTACAATAGTCACTGCACGCGATAATAGTAATAATCAAAGTAGTATTCTTAACAGGGGACATTACTGGAAGGTCTGGCAACGCCATCTCTTAGAAAAGAGTGGGAGTTACTGATTAAAAGTTTGTAATCACTACACCTAATAAATTTTTACATGGAAATTATATTTTCACGTGAAGAATTAATCCAAAAATCTTTATTTAAAATGGGATTAATTAGCTTAGGATATAATAATCAGAGTAGTATTCTTAATAGGGTACATTATTGGAAGGTCTGGCAACGCCACCTCTTAGAAGAGAGTAGGAATTAATAAGCAAAAGTTTATATTTACTACACCCAATAGATTTTCACATGGAAAATATATTTTCACGTTAAAATTTAATCCAAAAATCTTTATTTAAAATGGGATTAATTAGCGTAGGATATAATAATCAGATTAGTATTCTTAACAGGGTACATTACTGGAAGGTCTGGCCACCTCTTAGAAGAGAGTTTCTATTTACTACACCTAATACATTTTCACAGGGAAATTATATTTCTCGTGGAAGAATTAATCCAAAAATCTGTATTTAAAATGGAAGTAATTAGCGTAGGATATAATAATCAGAGTAGTATTCTTAACGGGTATATTATTGGAAGGTCTGGCAACGCCACCTCTTAGAAGAGAGTAGGAATTAATAAATAAAAGTTTCTGTTTACTACACCCAATAGATTTTCACATGGAAATTATATTTTCACGTGAAGAATTAATCCAAAAATCTTTATTTAAAATGGAAGTAATTAGCCTAGGAAAGTGTTGCGTAGGAAACTATTATCCTGTGAATGCTATACGCCGTATAATTGAAATGTTATCTCTCTCTCTCTCTCTCCCCTATTTTAAAGACCAATTTAATCGAATGTAATCTGTTTGCAATAAAGTGATGACAAAAAGCAAAAAAGCCTCATCATAACATCATAGCAACTTCGAGTTCTGTGTTCAATATTTTATTATTACCCTTTAACATCTAAATTCCATACAAATGTAATCCTCAATTTTCTTCTTCTTCTTCTTCTTCTGCCATCTCTACTGTCATACATAAAATTCAATGCAAGTCTAATGGGATTTGCCAATCAAACCAATTCACCTTTGGCTTCAAATCAAACACTTCTTCTCTTCGTTTTTTTTTTCTCTTTATCTTCTATTGTGCACTCTTGTCTGCCTTAAAAAGATGTTTGGCACTTTTGGGTATACTTGTGTATGTATGTACATATGTATGTAGTAGTAGTATTGGAATCATATTCAGACAATTTATGGTTAATTCTTGTGCAAAAAATTCTTGAAACATTAACCCTATTTGTCATCGATGGTCGTCTCTTTTTAAGCAGATCACAATTACAATTCATTTCATAACGAATGCTGCGAATACATTGCGAATTGATGGAATAACGTTCATTGCTGTCCTTCCATAACGCCCTGGCTGTTTATGGTGATGCTTTGTAGTTGTGTAGTTCTGTAGCTTTATATGGTTTAAACGTAAGATACTCGTTTACCTCAGGTTGTTGGGTTCTTGGTGTATTGGCGTTGATGCAAAAGACGAGGTCCAGGCAGAAGAGACACACTGATGACCATAAAAATTCGATTTTCATTTCAATTTCTGTTCTTTTCTTCTCTTCACTTCACTTCTTTTTTTCGAAATGTTTTGTACACTTTTGTGTTACGGTATTAGGTTTTTGTGTGTATGTATTGATGCATTGAAACAACAACAAGAACATTAAGAATAACTGATCAACCATAATAAGGATGCCTTATGAAATTCAGCACTCGACTAATGCCACAATATGGCAGGTTTATTCTTTTTTCTTTCTTCTCTGTTGTGTTTTTCATTGCTATTCTTATAAAAATTTTTATTTTATTTCAATTTTTTTTATTAAGTTTCAGTTGTTGGTGTTGTCATTTCATTGCATGTAATATGATCTTTTTTTTTTTTTTTTGTACGAAGTCGCATACCTTCATATGGCTATACAAGCAACTCGTATGCAGTCATGTTTATCTACAATATTATGTATCATGTTATATACATATGTATGCATGCTGTATATAGTGCTAAGGCCAGTCTGTTTTAATGCCCTACACTGGCATAAATTTGTCTAGGTTATGTTAAGTTTATTCTCAAGCTTGTCACGCTTTAGGACAACACGAATTTATTTCGTATCATCTCCAGGCTGTGGTGTAATGTAGCAGCCACAAATCGTATTAACAGCGATAAACTCGTTTAACAGGGTGCCCAATTCACATCAATTGTGTCACTCCTATACCAGATTGTCTCCAAACTGTGGGCTAATGTAGTAACCCAAGCCACAAGTCGTATTACCACTCACATGACGCTAACACCAATACACACTAATGGCGTCACTCTGATATCAGATCGTGCCCCGGCTATGGGATAATGTAACAACCAGAGCCTTAAATCGTATTACCAATGACAAACTCATTTAACGCGCACACCAATTCACACTAATTGCATCACTCTTATAACAAACCTTCTCCAGGCTATGGGGTAATGTAGTAACCCGACTCCGAACAACAGATTTCTGAGGAACATTCATGTCAATTTTTATTTACTCTCAGATTTTTTTTGACAGAAATCTACTGAGAGAAAGCCACCATTTTCATTGTTCATTTTGTTGGAGATGTCTGATCTGGGGTTTGGTACCATGGCCTTACGTCTAACAAGCCAACACACTGTCTATTAAACTACGGCGTCACTCTTATATCAGATTGAATTTCTTGTTCACACGAATCTCTCGTGAGGACTTATTGCCTAGGATTCTCTCTCTATAAGGAAAAAGAGGGAACCAAACTATACCTCCCGCCACCGGACCATAAAACCATTTTCCATGCGGAGGTACGTACGATCAGAGATTATATGTTCCAGGACAAGTAAAAAATTGTTGAACTTAACACATAGGTGTCTAAATATCTTTCCTATTGTTTACAACCCTGTTAGCCAGTATTACAATCTAGCTTTTCATACCACTCTTGTTGTGAGTGTTAATTTTTAGCCATGAATGGCGGGACCTACAAATTAATGTCAACTCAGAAAGACAGATTTGAGTAACTTTTCATAACAATTTTATTTTACTCTCAGAGTTTTTGTCAGAAGTCTAATGAGAGAAAGTCCCGCCAGACAATGACAAATACGATGTTCTATGGTCAATACAACTTCTTCAGAAATCGTTATGAGGCATTCTCAGTCTCCAGGAATACGTATTCAGGGCCCAGTGTCCCTTTATAACTGCTGTGAAGTTCTTAAGATGAAATCTGAACAGGATTCAGTTTCAATATATGACGTCTCAACAGACTTGGATATGGTCGTGGTAGTTAGCCCATCATATTCAAACTGTTGATTCGATTACTCGAAGTTTTTCAAACACGTCACTGTCTCGGTCAGTATCATATGGCATTTGCCTGAAAGCCAGAATAACATTGCCCTGCTTTTTAGACTTCAAAGTGTTCTTCTAAATTAAGGTAGCATTCTTCGAGAAGTGTACCTTACTTTGGTCCGTCAAGAAAGGTAAAAACCTGACCACTTTGTACAAAAATGTTTGCTACAGAACGTTACATAATTCTTCCCTAATTATCATTTAGATGTTTAGAACAGACTGGACTAAGATCAATAAATTCTTAGAGGGATAAACCGAACGACCGCCTAAACACTGTTACAAGTTATTTATACAGTCGGTCTTGACTGATTACAGCTTGCACTCTACTTGGATCATGCTCCACTCGTACCGTAATCATGTTCACACACAAAAAAAAAGGAAAAAATACAGCCAAAGTTGAAATAAAACACAAATTCTATGGTTATTGTCCTAAAACAGTACACAACAGAACAACATTATCGGCATCAACATCATTATCATCGCCATTATATTATAGGCAGCATCATTATCATTACGGTTTGCAAAATACAACAAAAAAAAACTGAAACAAAAAAAAATTTAATTCCAACTGCACTTTATTTCATCTCCCATCTTTCTTTGTTTTCAAAGGAGCCTGTGTATGGAAGAGACTGGTTTCTCATGGACCGACTTTTGTTTCCTTAAATAACCATCAACCAACAAAGTAGTTCAATAGTCAGTGCCCAAAACAATGGATTTAAAATAGAAGAAGTTTTAAGCTACGTACGGTATAGATAACTAAGCAGGGTAATAAGGGGGGAGTAAAAGTCACAGAGAAACAATTTTTTATAGTCCACCAGGGTAATCGAAAGCATGCAGCATAAAAGCAGTTTTCAGTCTTTAGCTTCACTGATTAACTTTTGAAATCTAATTTTACGAATTTGGAGAGGTGAAGTGCTGTGAATTGCAGCAACTCTAATTGAAAGCTCGGATGAGATTGATAATCATTGTCTTCGAATTTTTTAAATTAACGTCTCCATTTCAGTTGCTAAAGCGGTCAACTCGCTTATACCAAAGAGCATACGCACAAAAATGACGACAAGTTAAGGGCGTAATGTAGAACAGTAAAGATCATCTATCATCAACATAACCTCACTTTTCTCATTTACCAAGCAAGCGAGCGAACTCACCAAACCTTTGCATTGACTTCTTTGTAGGAAAATCAGTTCATCACATGGTTTATATGTACGTGGCTAGGTTGAAGTAGAAGGAAATCAAGCATAGAGTTCAAGGTTTCATGTCTCTTGGCATGCTCTTAAGCCATCAAGATGGCTAAGGAACACCAACTCTGTTTTCTATAGAAATTGTTTGTCTTGTGTAGGCTTCCTTAACGAGTTCTAGTTCTCTCTTCTGCGATTAGACATGTCTGGCATAATGACTTCCAACAAATATTATGATCTCGAGCTTATGAAATCCAGGCAATCATAAAAAAATATGCCATCGTTTCGCTGTCTTCACCACAGAGTTCGTGTTTACATGCAAGGCGGAGAGAGTCCAGTAAGGATTTTCATGAGTACACTTATGCCGCATTTTCTTGGCCTCTGTATTCGAATGGTTTTCCAAACTTCAGCATCATTCCAGAGTATCTTAGAGATTTGAGACAATAGTCCACTTGATGTTAAGTTTTCAACCCACATTAAGGCATTGTATTGTTCTAGGATAAGATCTGCAGGTCTCTAGCGCTTTACTTAAATTAAATTGAAACTTTTAGTCAGGATTACAACCTAGCTTTCCACAACCTAGCTCACCAAAAGAAATATTTGATTTTTCGTTTCCTTCGAAATGTCTGAAACAGGGGTTAAACTAATCTTGTCTAATAAGCTAACACGCAACCCACTAGTCTCTGGCGACTTAATTTCCTAGCCCTTTAAACCACATTATTCAGTTCCACATTTCGGATCACCCCTTGATGACTACATACTCCAAGTCTGGAGTAATTTTTAATTGCCTTCTTATATCCCTGGATGATCTTGTCCTCATTGTTATCTGACCTTCAGTGGAAATATTTAAACAACCACACGATCTTTGCGAAATTAACACGGACCCAGGTCATAAATTCAATTTGACTTCTCCTTCTCATCGAAAATACATATTAAAGACCCTTCTTAACACCATATTTAGAGTCCACATGGACATGTATAGATCCTCATTTGACCAAGAAAAACGATCCGAGTGATGCAATTATCACAACAACAGGTCCCCATTGTCATGGATGAATCCCTGTTTAACAAACAAAGTCGATCAGAGAAATGCAATTGATATTTCGATTCTTATATGCGATTTCACCGTGTATTTCCGCGTTAAGCTTATATTCACCCAGTGAGCCAAGTGTATGCTAGTGATACGAATTGTGTAAAGTCTCCGTAGTCTAGTAGTTAGTGTCTTGGCTTATTAGAAGTTAGGCGACTGCTCAATCTCCAGGTCAGACATTTCGAACAAAATGCGTCACAAAAAAATATTTCATCGGCGACTTCCTCTCAGCAGATTTCTAGCAAAAACTCTGAGAGAGTAAAAAAATTGCCATAAAAAGTTTCTCAAAAATCTGTTGTTCGGCGACGACTTTACACCCTGCCACATATGGAGAAAATTAACACACTCAATGTAATTGGTGGGAGAAACTAGTTCGTAATCCCGACTGAAGGCTTGTATTGTCCAATTATGCATGTATGATGTATGATACGAATTGTGGCTTTGTTTGATCCATTTCCCCATAGCCGGGCGACCAAGTAAGTACTGTCTTATATCGAACACGTATATCAAACTGTAGGATAAAGGTTGCTGCCAATACCCTCGTAGATGATCGACCACACTTTTTTTTGTTATGGTTATAATTTTTGGTCTTAAGACATTAACCCTAATGCCTGTGAATATTCACAACATTTTAGTACCAAAAAAAACCTAAGTACTCTCACTGATAACTGATCTATCCCTGCTCGGAGATACATGCTATATTGCAAGCCGTGTACAGCAAGGACAGCAGGTTGTAATGATTTGATTTCTCACGCAACTCAGCTCAAACTATTGCTTATTCCGTCTTCATTTTGGTCGTATTCCCAAAAGTGTGTTCAAAAAGGTACCAAAATAAAGAATTTTTGCTGAAAATTTTTTTTGCGTTTTATTATCCTTCTTTTTTCTTATTTTAAATTAGAAATTCAAATAAACGTCAAAGAAAAATAACAATTAAAATTCAAACTCTAATAAAAACAAAAACAACAACAACAACAAAAACCTCCATACAAAATCCCTTTAATTGAGGGTAAAAAGGTATAAAGTACTGGGGCATCTTTCTTTTCTTCTCTTGTAAACAATTGTGAAAAGAAAACTCTTTTCTACACAACTTTGCAGACATTTAGAGACAATTCATAATAAAAAGAAGAAGACAAATTCAATAAAAATTTAATAAAGAATGACAGCTAAAAAGAATATGAAAAAAGTATCATCATCTGTTCCAAACAAAAAAAGTACTTTTCTTGTTGTTTTTGTTGTACTTTTTTTGTGTGTTTTTGAAAGTTCTTTCATTATTGAAGTTGAAAAATTCAGACTTTATTACATGACCACCTCTTTTCCTCAGGGTAGTTTTTCTCTATAAATTACAGGGTGTCTCAAAAGTAGTGCCTTAAAGGCGGGTGAAGTTCAGAGTCATCAGGTTTTATTAGTTTTTAACTCGTATCTTAACCCTTTCGCCATGGCTCGTCTTGCTACTTTTCACAAGATCGCTACTGGCCATACTACATGTCATCGGTCTCAATAACGGATGTGAATCATACTGCATCTACCTCAATGGACCAATGGGTTGGTAGGTAGATAGAGGTGGCTGTCCATCTAAGACAGTTCGATGGACACACTCAGGCCACATAGGATTCATTGTGTTACCACAGTTTTTCGCTATCCTCTAGTCCCGGAACCACTTGGAGCTCCTAATTTAGCAACCCAGAGTGCCAATGTCAATCCATGACAGTTCTGCCAAATCATCGATATAATAAGCACGAAAGTACCTTTTTCTTCTTTGACAAAATGCCGGGCATATACCCGGCAGGAGAAGGACAGTTCCTTCCTCATCTATGCAGCTTCTGCTGAAATCATTAGCAAGATATGCAAGATCAATGCGCTTTGCATGCGTACCCATAATGCAATGCCCCGTAATGACCCCGACAACCATATTGAGCGCGTCCCTCTAGAGTTTAAGCAGACTTGCTATGCGCCTTCCATCCAACCTCCGCCATATTTTTCACGCCATCCTACCAGTATCCGAGGCCGCCCATTGTCAATTGTGATCCTGCAGGCTCTCATAGGGATTCCCAAAGTCGATAATGCATCGGAAAGTTCGATGGTTGTGTCCTGCCTGGCCAGTTAAACCACTCTACAGTTACCCGAAATATTACTGTGCCCCGGTACTCATGTGATATGGGTACCTTCTTCCTTCGAGATATCTGCGACTGCTGTACACCTATTAGAAAGTATGGTAACGTTTCGCTTGGAGATGTTTTTGTCTTCTATTATTCTCTCAGTAGCCTGTATTGCCAACTCTTCCACCTGAAAGACGCTACAATTATCCAGCAGCTTTAATGCCGAATCCGAAAAAAATTCCATTTCCAGTTCCGTTCAAATTAAGGCCCTCGGTGCCAATTTGCACGGAGGGGAGTAGCACCATTTCTCAAGACTTCTTTGTCTGTAATTGATGTCCAACATCTCTTCATGTAGTCACACCGCGTTGTCATGTAGTCACTGTATGGATCAATAAGTAACTGCCGCACTAACATGGCATCAGCCACTGTGATGCACCAAGAGGCTGCCTTTTATACACGGCAACCGTTGCGAAATTGTTAAGACAACTTCAGTTGTTTGATTTGGCTGATCTATCTGCAGCTGGAGTTTATCCGTTCTTATTGCGTCGACCTTACATTCCAAGTCTCCTAAGTATTTTGTGTTTGCAGAGCTACAGCCTATAGCGGTTAACCATTCCATTATTCTCAGACTTAACACACTGCCATACCTAATATTTTCCGTAGCGGGTTGTAAAACTGTAACCTGGCGCGTTCCTTTTATAACAAGGTCTGACCGATTAGTAACCTCTTAG
>QOCX01000222.1:0-36494 GCA_005959815.1 Sarcophaga bullata
TTAATATTTTTGCAATTTTTTTTCTGCATATGATAGCTGGAGTTCTGGACTAATAATGAATATAATTTAAATAAAATAATTATTTATATTTATTTTGTTTTTGTGATGAAAAGGAAAGGTTTATTTTACCATCGGACATTGGTAAATAAGTAAACCCCCTAAGGTATGCTTTGATTTCTTATGTCTTTTATGTGTTTTTGGGGCTGCCGGAGCATTTCAACAATTTTGCTAAATTTTCTGCCTGCAAAATCGTTCATCAATTTTTTCCAAATACCAGGCCAACAGAATTCAGCAGGAAGTGTTTTTATGGGAAACAATTTTACATTTTTGCATATAACTCGGAAACTATAAGAGATAATCACATTCGGTTTTCACCACGCGATAGGAAAAAACATTAGCTATTTATCCAAATTTATTTCCGCCCACAAATGCCACGCCTACTAAGATACATATTGCTTTTTTACATTTTATACCGTTTATTTAAGGATATTTTTAATATTTTTGTCAGATCAAGTAGTGTTTAGCATAGTAAATGCAGTTTTACATGATATTAACCCTAACAATCTTGATATCCGGCAAAGTGTTGTGGTGATATTGCAAAAATAAATTAATTTTGTTATGGAAACTGTATTGCAGGGTAATGGATGTACAAACTAATGTTAGATATTGAGAGATGAATTAATAGAAGCTATTTACGAGTCTACTATGATCTGGTCCACAATTTTGAACGGAATGTACGTTCTGCTAGGAATAATGCCAGTGTTGGGGTTGCTATAATGAAGAGAAATCAATAAAAATTAAAGAAATTTTTATAACTTTTTTTGTATTCTTTATTAATTTCTCATATAAAGTTGTGTGTGTTTTTACAATTAAGAATTTTTATCAAGAAAAATAATTTATTTTTTATGGATACTAATTAAATATAAAATTTTATATTTTTCTTTTTAATTTTCAGGCAAATACAATAACAATGAAGTTTCACAATTAAAAATAATTACAATTACAAAAATACATGAGTATAGTTTAATTGAGTGATATATTCTAGATTTTATTTCGTTTAAATTAATTAATTTTTTTTTGCTTTTTAAGTTAAACTTAAAAATTATGGCTCGAAAGTATACGTACAAACATAATATATTTTAGGGAGATACACAAACAAAAAGATTTTTTTAATATTGAAAATATTATTTTGTTTTGTTAATAAAAACTAAACTTAATAAGTATTTACATGTGCATATAATTAAATTTTTTTATATTAATTTAAATTATTATGTTTATTTAAATAAAATAAAATTAATTTTAAAATTATAATTTATTTTTGACCAGTTTTTATTATTTTTTTTCGTTTTTAAATATATTTTTTAGATCTTTTCTTTTTGAAAGTAATTTAATAGTTTAGTTAGTGGTCATAATTTATTATTATTAAAGGAATTATTAATTAAAAATAAATTTAAATAGGAGCATAAGCACAAAATATAGGTTATAAAAGACTATATAAACATAAAAAATTAATTGAAAAAAAATTTTTTTTTTTGTTTTCCAAAACTTTAAATTCGTAATAATTGTTAATTACTTTTTGCCGGTACTTAACTGTTATAAACAATGTTAAAAAAAATTATTTTTTTTTAATTATTTGCAAAAATTCTTTTAACTTTAAAATAAATATCAATTATTGGTACTAAAAGCATCAAATTGTTAATTAATAATGTAATTATTGTTTCATTTTTTACAATTATTTTCAAAGACTTTGAAACGCAGTATTTGTTTGCAAATACAAATTGTTTGAATATGTTAGTATTTTATAATACTTGCTTTCACAATAATAATAATAACATAATAATAATGAACATTTCTTTGTTTTTTATAATCATTTTCAAGAATTTTGAAATGAAGTACTTTTTCGCAAAATTATTAAAAAAAGTACCTTTTTAAAAAGGTACTTTTCTAAATATTAATATTTTTTAACACTTGCTTTGACAATTTTACAGTAATAATGTACATTTTATTGTTTTTTATAATCATTTTCAAAGATTTTAAAACGTAGCACTTTTTCGCAATGGTACTTTTTTTAAAAAAGGTATCTTTTTAAAAAGGTTCCTTTTAAAAAGAGGCACTTTTGTGAATTTTAATATTGTTGTTGCCGTAATATTTGCTTTGAATTTTAATTATATCAGAAAATTTTTAGAGCTTGTATAACAGTTTGTAGAACACTTTGTGCCAAGACCTAAAATGGAGTATTGAGAAGTTTGGTTATAAAAATAATTAATTTTTATATTTTTCAAAGATTTTGAAATGCAGTACTTTATCGCAAAGGTATTTTTTTAAAGAAGTACTTTTTTTCACAAAGGTACTTTTTCAAAAAGATATTTATCTGAATTTTAACATGTTTTTTTTGTAATATACGTTTTGAATTTTAATTAATTCAGAAAATTTTAAGAGCTTGTTATAACACTTTCGTGGCGGTAGGGTAAAATATGTATAGAAATGAAATATTTTGTATAACAAATTTATGAAATCATGTATAACAGTTAATAAAACAAAAGCCATTGCTTTTTAAATAGAAATAGAAATAAAAAATATAAATTATAACATTTTAAAAATTCTGTAAAAAGTAGGATAACTTAATAAGTATAACAGGTTACATATTTTTTATATAACAATTTATTACAGTTTACATATTTTTTATATAATTTTTGTTTAGTATTAACAATTTTGTCCTTTTTTATTTATTAAAACGTTCATAAATTTTATTAGGAAACTGTTTATCTAAATGTTTGTATAACAGTTTATGGAACTGTTTCTATAATAGTCTATATAACAGTTTATATAACAGTTTGTATAACATTTTGTATAAACAATTTGCATAGAAATTCTATGCGTTCATTATGAATAATTAAAGATTCCCATTTATTTAAATGTCTAAACCCGCTTTAATTATTTTAATAAAAAAAATTGTCCATATAACAGTTTGTATAACACTTATCTGCTTTGTTGCTAACTAATATAAATTAAAAAACCCTTAAAAGATCCTTGCTTACCATAGTAAACCTTCTTCACTTACAATAATAGTTTGTATGTTTGTATAACAGTTTTTCTTTTTTCTTTTCATTCTATTCTAAAACTTAATCTACTATTTACCGTTATTGCCATTGTTGGCATGTTGTTGCTGATGCTGTTGCTGATGCTGTTGTTGCTGCTGCTGTTGCTGCTGCTGTTGTTGTTGATATCTGTTGTTCTGACTGTTATTTTTATTGTTGAAGTTATTGGCACGTCGATACTTGGGCGTTAAATAATAAACATCCTGTTCCACAGGACCATTCGCTATGTTCACTGCTGGTGGTTGTTGAGGTGGCAACGGTAAACGATAATTGTTGGATCTTAAAAACTGTTGCTGGGGTGGATTACGCACTACTTGGGGATGAGAGATCCATTCACTGTCCGGATTAATGGGTGGCAGAGGTTGCCTGTAATTCACCAGTTCATCGTTGATTAATGAAAATGGTGGTGGTTGTTGTTGCTGTTGCTGATGTTGTATGGGGGATTGCTGCTGATATTGTCTAGCAGGTATTCGCTGGTACAAGGGCCGAGCATAATACTGTGACTGATGGGATATAGGAGGTGGTGGTGGTGGTGGTGGAACTTGCTGTTGTGGCTGTGGTTGTTGTTGCTGCGGTTGATAAGCTAACCGCTGCTGTTGAAATGGAAAATTATTGCCCGATGGTCCTACCAAATAAGGATCTATAAATTCAGCATCAGGATTAATGGGAGGCCGATTGGGTAACTCATTCACGAGCGTATCATTTTGTAGGCTCCAAATTTGTTGTGGTTGCTGCTGCTGCTGCTGCTGCTGTTGTTGCACCTGATGTTGTGGTCGATAATTGATAATCTTGCGTGGTGGTGGTATATTTTGAAAAGGCTCCTCATAGAAACGATTATTTTGCCTACCCGGTCCATAATAATATCCAGAAAACTCTCGCTGACGTAAAGGTTCCTGATAACGTTCTCTTTGTGGTGGACTTTCTGCCTGTGGATACTCACTAAACTCTTGTTTATTCACGGCAACCCATTGTTGCCTGGGAGCATTGACATAATCTTGCTGTTGTGCCAGTGCTGGAGGCTGTTGTAAGTATTTTGCTCCAATTCTTAGTTTCTTAGGACGTCCCTGAAGCTGTACCGGCAACAGGGTGGTGGTAGGATATTTAGGAACTTCAACAAAGTCTTCTCTGCCCTGTGGTTGACTATCCTCTGAGCCAACTTTATCCACAGCCAAAGCTTTGAAAGCATTTTCATCATTTACTGCTGGACTGTAGGTAACCATAGGCTTAAATGGTTCCCCATCATATTCCACTGGTGGCTGGAATTGCCCTGCTGCGTCTGTTTTCGCACCATCATAGTTATACTGATCATACACCGGCTTGGCCTTGGGTGTTCTGGGTATGTTATTATCGCGCAATTCCTGATTTTGATAGTAACGCAGTGTTTCGCGTATGACATTCACTTCCTGTTCGAAGTTCTGTAGAGGACGCTGCTTGTAGATGGGGCGAGGCTTATAGCGGACCTCTGGTTTGGGTGTTATAACCACCACATTATCCTCTACATAACGATGATTGGCGGCCACTTGAGGTAAATAATTGCGATGATGGCCATGAGCTTTAAAGGGTCGTTTACTGGTGGCATATAATTTAATGGGCTTGGTTGAAGGCAACGGTTTGGATGTGGTGGATAGGAAATCATCGATTGCATTTGGACTCCCTTGCGGTTGACGCTTGGCATCAAAGTATTCGTAGTAAATGGGATTTGCTTTGGACAGAGTTTCCACACTGGGGTCCGGTGTTGTGGGCACAAATGAGACAACATCTGGTCTTGTACTGGGTGCCACATTGACCGGATAAATTGGTATAGGCACTGCCACTGGCACTGGTACAGGTTCGATATTTCGTGGCGGTGGTGGTGTGGGCGACGGTTTATAGGAAAATCTGGGCGATTGTGTGGGTGTATATACAGGCCTGGGCGCGGGTGTAACAATATTGATGACTTTGGGTGAATATTCGGATATTTTGGTAACCACTTGTCGAAACGGTGGATTCGTAGCAGTAGTGGTTGTCGTTGTGGAAATTGTTGTGGTGATCGGGGACATGGTTGTGGTACTATAAACTCTGTATCGAATGGGTGGTGACTGAGTTGTGGAGTACCAAGGTCGTCTTTCCTTTTCGCTCTTTTCCAACTTACTAAACTGATCGGGTGGCGGAGGTACTACAATACCGGGAACTAAGGGACCCGGTGGTACAGGATTTGTGTAGTTGCTCTTGTACACAAACGAATAGGCTGGCGGATAGTACAGAGAAGGATCATCTTCATCGAAATCTTCGGTACCATTTAAATTGTCCAAAGAACCATTGCGTCCGTATAGAAAGGGTCCCAATACGGGATAATTAATTGGCTTGCCATCAGCGTTTAATGGTGGACTCGCAAGCGTTTGGTTGTTAAAGAGCCACGGTAGTGCGGACGATGGGTAGTTGTCAACCGGCTGGTTTTCTTTAGTAGCTTTAGTCTTTCCCGGCCGGGTAATAAAATTTTTCTCGTCGTCACTGTCATCTGTGGACTGCGTGTTGTGGGCTTGTGAGCCGACGGTATAAACTGGTAACGATTCGTTAGTGAGCGGATAGACGACCGTGAGTTTATTATTTCCGATAAGCTGTACGGGACCGTTTTCTTCGAGCTGGACAGGAAAGGGTGGCGGTATTTTGGGATTACTCGGAATTTTAATTTGTCTACCAGCCACATTATAATCATCAATGGCCGGCCAAGGCTCCTCGGGGTTGTCTTCGTTTAGACTGCCACCTTTAATCACTAGCAAATGGTCTTCGGCCAGCCATATGTCTTCCTCGTTCAAGCCACCCAAATTTCTTTCATTATCCTCAGGCACCTCTTTATTGGGCAAATAACTTAAAATACCCGGCCGTTTGGGTGTACGTCGAAACAGTTCCTTTTCTATTAAACCATACTTACCGTCCCTGACCTGATCGGCCAATGTTTTCTTGGAATCTTCTTTTGATTTTTTGCTTTTGGGATTGTTTTCCTTACCAGAGCCAGCACTTAATCTCAGTATACCGTTATCCCAGTTATCGAAATCTGCACTGTCTTCTTCAAGTAAAGCCTCATCATCATCGTGATAGTCGTGTTCAGCTGAGTTGGTTTTAATTGTTGTTGTTGATGTTGCCGAGCTGATGGTCGTTGGAGTGGTGGTGGAAGATGTTGTAGAACCAATTCGAATGTTTGCATTCAATTTTGTATCACGATAGCTGCTACTCAGCAATGTAGGCCGCCTTGGTTCATAGATCGTGGAGGAAATTTTCGTAGGCATTGTAGAGTTCGTAACTGTGCTGTTTGTTGTTACCGAAGATACTTGATATCTGGTGCGGCCTTCGGCATTTTGTATGTGGCCAGCAACTAAACGTTGTATCATGCGAGGTCTGAAATAAAAATGAAAGGAAATATTTTTATTAGAAAGAGTGAATAACACTGAGTTTGGTAGGTAGTGTGGTGGTTTATTAGACGCGAGACTGTAGTTCAAACCTCACAGCCCAGATAGTTTCTCCAAGGAGGATAATTGTTGCTTACGATAATATAATTCACTTGTTTACCCAGTGCTCCAAAGATAAGACTGATCATATAAATTCATTTGAAACGTCATTGCCAATAATGCCGCAATTACCAGGTGCACGGTATAATCTAATCCGATAAACTGAGATAAGGTGCTACATGGGATTTAAAGATATGTCACAGTAAAAGTAATTTTCCCCAGTTTTAATATTTCAATTTCATGTTCTTTGCTTTATTATTCTGTACAAATTAGCCAGGGATTCCATTCCATTCATGTCTTGCTGAGCACCTTGTTTGATCAGACAACCTAACGACACATGACAATATTCCTTTACCACTATATACACACTTTTTCTATATAAAAAAAAAAATTACGAATAAAAATATTCTGAAAAGTGTGTCACAGTATAAAACTTCAATCTGATTCTTGATCAAAGTGTTGTGGTCTTTTTTTTTTTGTTTTGCTGTTGTTAGCTATTAAAACTCTATCTTATCGGCAATCTAAATAACTTTTCAGGTTTTCTTTCTTCTTTTTCTTCTACCAACTCAAACACCATTAAAGTGTCGCTATCAAGTTGAGATCAACTTGAAAACAAAAACAAAATATTTCTTAAGGAATTCCTATGTCAGACAAATTTATGGCCGTCGTTTAGAATTGAAGCCAACCAACATACCGTCAACCGTCAACCATCTTACTGCTGTGGAGACAGACCATCAACCTATACTTCTAACCTCATGACTCACACACAGTATGTGGGAAACGAAATGATTTTTTTTTTTGGCAAAAAAAAAAAAAAAAAGAAGAGAAGGAAGAAAAACCATTTTTTTTTGTTTGTTTTTGAAACTCACGTTTTTGGTGTCTGCTGTTGATTGTTAAGACTGCTTGTCAATAGTGTCTTGCTGGTATGGTTGTCGTTGTTGCTGTTGCTATTGCCATTAGATAATGCAGTTGATGTAGTCTTGCGATCATTGTCATCTAACGGTAACGATGCTAACGATGATGCTGATGTTGATGATGATGCTGGTTTCGATTGTTGACGAGCTAAATTCGTTGCAATGTATCGATGTCTTAAGACACCATCACCGGTTTGAGCTTGAGCTTGTGGTTTTCCTGTCGTGCTAATGGTACTGATGGTAGTGGTGGTGCTGATACTTTTGCTCAGGGAGAACGGTGAACGTGTTGCATAGTAACGTCGTTCTAAGGCTTTATATTTACGTTTCGTATCATTGTCTTCATAAGGTTGGGCCCCGTTGCTATGGAAACTTCGTTGTTGTCGTACAACGCCGCTTTGTAATTTCGATGCTGCTGGTGACTGTGTTGTGCTGGCATCAATTTGCCTCACTAGACTTATTGAGTCTAATGTGCTCGATGTTGTATCGTTTATGATGGGTTTTCGTTTCGAGTTGGTCATAATTTTTTGTTGTGATGATTTTCTTGTTGCTGGCGTAGTCGTTGTTGTTGTTGTTGTTGTTGTTGTTGTTGTTGTAATTTGTTTAGCCGCGTGCCTGTTTATTAGCAAACGTTGCCTTCTACTACCGCCATCATTACTACTCACCCTACCACTATTGTTTGCCAGCTGTATCGATGAAGACTTTGAAATTGCAGTTGTTGCTGCTGTTGTTGCTATTGAGGCAGGTAAAGTATGACGTCTTAATTGTAATTGTGGTGGCGCTTGTAATGATGGTGGTATTGGTGTTGTTGTTGGCGCTAGTCTTTTCGCTTTGGCGGAAATTATCGTTTTGTCTGACGATTTTGATGCCAACGATACTATTGAAGATGAGCTGCTGCTAGTGGCTGTCTCAGCCGCCATCACCAAAACTGCACCAAGTAGTAGAAGAACAATTTTAAACAAGTTTAAGGCCAACGACTTCATCTGTATAGAGAGAGAGAGAGAAAGAGAAAAAAAGGAGGAAAAAAATTAATTTTCGGAAACATAATTAATCGTCAATTGCCGACTTCTTAACAAACAAAATTATTCCACACTTTTGAAATGAAATGAAATGAAATGAAATGCAAGTAAACAAAATAAAACAAGACTAATGTTATATAATCAATTTAAAAAATGTTGCATTTTAGTTTCGGTTAAATTTTAGAGGGTTTTCTGCGCTGTTAAATTGTTTTGTTTATTGCCAGCGTTTTAAAGGATTGTATTCATAAATTCAATCACTATACCGTGTTTGTGGTGAAAACTTTTGTATTTCGATTTCTTACACTTTGTTTTATTAAAATTTAAAAAGAAAAAGCCTTTAAAAAAGGATTCTAACATTGTCTTACTCAATCGTAAGAGATGTTATAGATTTGAGGCGTATGTAAGACGCGATAAGGTTTCAGGGTATCACAGTAAGAGATAAGGTTGTGTTCAACGGTTGCTATCTAACCTAACCGTTATCCTGAAAACGTGGCGCGGAATATTAATTAAAGCGCTATCTAAGTCTCAAACAACTGAGCATATAATTTTTTCTTATTTTCATTATGAGATTTCAATATTACTCTAAAGAATCCAATCAGAATGCTCCACGATCCCTGAACCCCAGAGCACTGAACATCATAGAAAGACACGACAGTTCTATATATTAAGATAGATCAGTACATCATAGATCTCTTTTAGATAACGATCGATAATGGTAACCCTATTATCCTGCTATAAAAGATCAATGATCTGTTTAATTGAAAATTGTGAGTATAGTGAGAGAGTTATAAGAGATATAAGCCACGATAGGTACTAAAAAATGCAGGAATGCATAGCCTGACCATAATTAATGAAGTGCATAAGGCACAATCAATTTAGTCCTTTAAAGTTCTGCGAATTTCGTTAAGCTCGACTGCATTGCTTTTTTTCGGTATAAATTGTTCGTTTAGCATTTGAAGCGTTCGTTCAGCGCTTTTTTTTTTTTTTTGTTGGCGCTTTCTGCAACAACTTCTACATCATCTTCAACAAGCATAATTGTAAGCTGCCTGAGGTTTTATGTATTTTTTCTTCTTCTTCTTTTTTTCCGATTTGTGGGGGTAATTGTTAATGTGTTGCTGGTTTTTATTGTGGCTGTTCATGCTCAACAAACAGACAATTGTTGCTGTTGTTGCCTATTTGGTTGGTTGGTTGGCTGACTTCTCTGGTAATTAGTTGCAACGATGAATTGCAATCTTCAATATCTGACGAGTTTTTTAACGTTTTAACGTGTGCTGTTGTTGCTGTTGTTGTTTTTTTTTTCAATTTATTTTCGTACGTTTTGAACGGTACATTACGTTACGAAGCCTAGTTAAGTTTATCACTGTAACTGTCAGTCATAAAGTTTTTGTTTTACGATGTTAAAATGAGGCGCGAGAGAGCCAGGGTGAGAGAGAGAGAGCGAGAGGGGGTGAGAGGGTGATATTTAATTATTAACTTGATGGCAAACACGTGCTGTAGTAGTAGGTCTTTAGTGTGTGTGTGTTTCTATCACAATACGAATCATTTGTGCTTCGTAGTCAACAACAATGGCATGAAATTTAAGGATTTTTGGTAAAAAGAGATTAAATTATGGGGAATTAAATTAAAAAAACGAAAAGCGGAAAAAATTTTTAATATTTAAAAAATTTTTTTTTTAACCGTTTGGCTCATCTGACCTGTAAAACTGTGAAAAAACAACAACAACCAATTGATTGCATGTTAGACTTTTAAGTGCCTGTTAAAGTAAAAACAGATCGTTAAAGTAGAAAATGTTATGGAGTTTTCAATATAAGATCTACTGAGGAAGTTTTCAAAATAAGAAGCTTAGATAGTGAAACCTCTTAAGTAGAAAGGCTGTTAAACAAAATTCCACATTGTCGTGATTGAAAAAAAAAAACAAAAAATGTATCGTGTTGATCAAGATGGCAAAGACGGAAGAATATTTAAACTTTTGAACAAAATATTTTGGATATAAAATCTAAGTAAATTTAATACTCTATAAGACGCTCCAGCTCCCTGTATGGCGCACAGGAATGAACACTATTAAGCAATGATGCAGCAGCCTTGAGAGTATTCAAGAGAAAGGTCCTATGTAACGTTTTCGGTCCAGTGTGAGTTGGCCATGATTTCCGCATCAGATCCAACAATGTGCTGTATGAGCTCCTCAACTACATGGACGTTGTACAGCCTATTAACATCAAGCGACTGTGCTGGCTCGGTCATGTCGTTCAAACGGAGGGGGATACTCCGCCGAGATGCAGTAATTTGCGAAAGTCGGCGAAGAGGACGACCCTATTTGCATTGGATTGACCATATCGAGGAAGCTCTGTCATCGTAAGCGTAAGCGGAAGGCATGCCGAAATCCATTAATCGTTTTATTAATGGCCAATTAAGTAAGTAAGTAAGTAAGTAAGTAAAGCATATAAAATGTTTATTATACAATGTCAAATGGAGGAATCAGAAACTCATATTGATTGGAAAGACGAATTCCCTATTCCTGTGAGAACCAGCCGAGAGCCTTTACAAAGGCAAAGAAAATCTAGTTAAACTTGAACAGTTTAGTGACATTTATTGTAGCATTTATTGAATTGAATTTCTGGTGCCTGGTCCTCAGTGTCCTATTCCTGTCATAGAGAGGGCAGAGAGACACAGGATTAAATAGAATTTTAAATATCAATCGCTTAGATTGCTTGGACAAATCTGTAGATATACTGCTTAACAACAGCTTGAAAACAGCAAATGTTGGAGCAGAAGTGGACAGATTCCATATAGATCGATAACGATATCTCTCTCCGCATTGATATCACTGCCTACAAAAGGAAGCCATTTTGAAAACAAGATGCCGTTTTGAAAACTCTCCAATTTCATTACCGGGTTTCTCTGAAAATCTTTCACTTTCGTTTCTTATTTCTCTCAAGAATTCTTAAAAATCTTTCTGCTATTACAACGTACTAAAGGTTGAACTAACCAACCATTTTAAACCACAATTAAATATTTGCGAAACAAAAATCCTTAATTGCGTTTTCATTATTCCATTCATTGTAATAAATAAAGATTCGATCAATCTTTGCAAATTTAGTCCACAAAAAAAAATCTCCAAATACCACAGCAAAATGTTGCAATCGGCCGACCGACGTTTTGTAAAGGAAAACAAAAAAAACAAAAAACGAAAAAAAAACAAAAAACGAAATTTCTTGTACAAAATTGTGGCACAGAAAACATATTTATTTCTTGGTGTTGTCCACAGTACCGTTTAAAATTGTAACAGACATTCGCAACAATGCTGGCTGTTAAGGTAACATGCCACCGCTTACAATCATTAAAATTGACCTCCTCCATTCAGTCAGTCATTCATTTATTCATTCATACATTCATGAATTGAATGAATAGAATTCCAAGACAATATTTTTCCGCTCGCTGTTCGTTGCGGCACACAGCATGATGGCGTATCGGTAATAATGCTGTGTTAATTAGTTCAAAAATTTTATTTCAATTTTTTTTGTTTTTTTTTTTGTTCGGGTTTTCTTTTCTTATCATTTTGTTGTAAAGGTTGTTTATTTTAATGATTTTATTTTTATATTTATTTTATTTTTTTTTTTTTTTAAATAAATTCTCTTTGTTGGCTTATAGACCAGTTTATAGTCTTTGTTTTGGATTTGTTATCGAAATGTTATCGCAATATTACAATCATTTTTACTGTGTATGCTACCTACTCCACCATATTGTTTATTAAATGGTGTAGTAATACTGATCTCTGTTGCTGCCAATTCGCGTAATGCTGTACAAAAGTATGTAAGATTCGGAGTATAAAAAAATAGGTTATCGATCACTGAATAAACGTCAATGTCAGCTCTAAGCGGAACCAATTTAATTAAATTAACAGAATTATCTGCTCATTATAACATAAATTTTGTAAAATTTAAAAGCAGATTTATTTCAGTTTCCTAAAGTTCTCAACGAGTACTCAACAATTATACTAAAAAGAGAGCCTTTGAGAGAGAGTTTGCTTAAGTTTATTTAGGACAAAAGCTGGCCTTATGTTGGGGCAGAAGAACATTTGTACAGAATACTTATTAACCGGTAATGACAACACTTTAGTTTTGATTGCAAACGACCTTCTTACATCAACCATGCTGTGTGTTAAAATTTTATCCACGAGTGGCAGGATCTACACTGTAAAGAGGACTCTAAACATATATCTAAGAGTACTTTGTCTCTTGTTGCCTCCAATTCTTCATTTTTATAGGTCCTGAAAAATATATGGGCCATATAGAAAAGACCAAGGCATCTCGCATGGCAATAAAGAATGGAATGTCAGATAAAATGCTTATATTAAAATGCAGCTCTCTGATGGTATGGTTATATGTTCTACAGAGATATTATAGGTATAATCCTCCTCCATTCATTTACGAACCAGGTTTTGAAGTTTTGTATGGAATTGTTACAATATTTTTCCATTCTCTTCTGTCCGGAATGGACATTCTGAACATACTCTAAAGATCATAGTGTGCTGCAATGTAATCCGTATTCTTGAAGATTTCCAATTCCGTCAGAATTCTCGGTACGTGCCACCCAAAAGCTCTCAGAGAAGACGAACACCTTTTATTCGCCTTATAAAGTTCAGTTTAGTAGTCCTGACAAGGGTTTCCAACTATACTAGAACGATTGTTAAGTCCGAGAGTTTCCGCAGCAAGCACAGAAAGCAATAAAGATCGTATTCGCCAAATCAAATAATGCTTGTTCCAAAATCTTTTTCGAATTCAAATAACGGTAAAACTTAAAACATGATTTAAATTTTAACATTTACAGCCAACAACTAAGCTAAAGTGAATGTAATTCGAAAAAATAAACAAAAAACAATGACGATATAAATGCTCTTATAAGCCAAGCTTAACTAGGCAAGCATATTACAACGTGCCACATATAATGTGCTGGCAGCGACAGCAAATAGTTTTTGTTGCTATTGCCACAATCTATTGTCAAAATTGACCAGAATTTTTTTGAATTTTTCTTCGTTCTTCGTTCTTCGTCTGTAAGTAAGTGTCTGCTTAAGTTTGTAAAAGCAACGCCGTGTGAGACAATTGCTATGAAAGTGGCTGCAGTAGCAACAGCAGAAGTTTGCCGAAAGCTTGCAAAACAGTAGTTCGTTAGCATGGCAGAGGCATTGAAGTCTTTTGTTTCAAAACAAAAACTGCAAAAGTCGTTAGAATTTTGTTTATATCGAGATGTATCGATGTCGGTGCTATTTGCTACTATTGTTGCTATTTTTTGTGATGACAATAGTAACAGCAACAGCAACAGCAACAACACCAACAACATTGCTGATCATTATTTTTATGTTCTTTTGTTTTTCGTTTAGAAGTTCAAGATGCAACCACTCATTCACTCATTCACTCATTCATTCGTTCACCTATTATTAGAGCCAACGAGTTTACAAATTTTTATTGTTTTTTTTTTTCTTCTGCTGTGATCAGTCCTAATACTTAAGGCCATCTATGCCGTCTGTCCATCCGTCCGTCCGTCCGTCCATTTATTAGCCATAAATCATGTGAGTAAGTTTCAGATAGCGGAGGATGGTTAGAGTTTTTGGTCGGCAATCTTTCAATTCTTATATGTTTTTTGTTTTTGTTTTTGTTTTTTTCTTCGAAGACATTTTAAATAAGATTGTTAAGCTCGTAACTAAATAAAGTTGAAGGCCATACAGTAAATTTGTCAAATGAAATTAAAAATCTTTTGCTTCTCTAGTGTAACGTTCAAGTTTATGGTCAATCAATGGATGACAATGACAAATAAAATATGTTTTGTTGCTCTTTTTCCTCTTATTTTGTTTTTGTTTTTGTTTTCAGAAATTTATTTTCAATTGAAATCAATTGTTGTTGTGTGCATGTTGTGATATGTATGTGAATATGGAAGTCAATGTTAAATAATTGTCTTACAAATGAAAACATTTCAATTATGGAAAATGACTTGGAAAACCTTGAAAGGGGGATATGCTTTGTAAACTGCATTATCATTTATTTATGTATTATATACCGAATATATAAATTTATATGTATGTATGCATGTATCTATTATACGTACATGAGGTATGATAATAATTTTTTTTTATGATTTATTTTTCTTCATCATAAAAGCCAATAAAATTTAATTAAAAAAAACTTGATTGTAAAGCAATTTTGTTTATTAAAAATAATCATCAAATGCCAATTGCGGTTTGCATTCCGACATTTTCGAGATTTCTGGAAACCTTAGTTCAGAAAAAACATTTAAAAAATGTAAACAAAAGGGCAATACGGTATTGATACGAAGATCACGGTATTGATGCGAAATATACAGAATTGAAATATACAAAGGGCGTGTCTTCTTCAACCGTATGGAATCTAAAACGAGGGTTTAATGCCGAGGGTTTTATTTCTATGACAATACAATCAATTGTATTTCCCTCCAACTTTATGGGATATCCTTATAATATCTCTTCGAAGACTACTGCCCAGTGTAGTTTATGGATGCTGTTCGATATCAACAATGACATTTCCCTGCCTAGCATTTGATTTGTATCAAAATGTTTCTTCTCAAAAGATTTCTAGAACGTGTTTCGATGATTCATTCTTATCATCAAGGAATCTACACTTTGGGCCGCGATAGAGTCCATTCTGCAGAATGTTGTTCGATCTCAACAACGACATTTCCCTGCCTAGCGCTTGATATGCAACAAGTGGTTTCTACTTGAAATCTGTTAATACCCGCCTGGTTCCAGGAAAGTGTTCCGATGATCATAAAAGAATCTACACGTTGCGCTCGCGACAATCCCCATTCTCCAGAATGCTGTTCACTCTCAACAACGACAATTCTCTGTCTAACATTTGATACGCAACAAGTAGTTTCTACTTGAAATCTGTTAATGCCCGCCAAGTTCCAGGAAAGTGTTCCGATGATCGTAGAAGAATCTACACGTTGGGCTCGCGACAATCCCCATTCTGAATAAGTTCATCCTGAATCTTCAGTCATGAAATCGCCGCAGTTTAGTCGTAGTTTTGTAGATAGTGTATTGACTTATTAGACGTAAAGCTTCGGTTTAAATCCCAGCAAAACGAAATATCAAGAAAATATTTCTTCGGCGCCAGCCTCTCAGCCGATTGCAGGCAAGGACTCTGAGAGTGTAAATAAAATTTCCAAAAAAAAAATTTCCTAAAAATCTGTCGTTCGGATTTGTTGACGGCACTCATGTATAAAAATCAACACAACACAACCTAAGTGATATGTGAGAAGCTAGGTTATTATCCTGACTTAAGGATTACTTGAAAAGATATAAGAGATCTGTGGACTAAAGATGAGGATGAGTAATGTAATAGAAGCCTATGCCGATGATGATGGTATAGGAACCTGATATTCACATTGTTTCTTTACCTTCTGGCGAAGAAGGGATTTAATAAAAATTGCTGAAACTAAAAGGGTTACAAAGATCATTAAAATTTGACACGCCCATTCTGGTTAAGGAGATTATAAATTGAATTCCTTGCTAATTTTTTATGGGATTTTTTTTTGGTTGTTGTTGTAAATTTTAGGTTTTATGGCACAGTATTTTAGAACATTTTTTTAATGATTCATGACTACTAACCTTTTCACACAGCACACATGCATACATGCATTCGTTTATTCACAATTTGAAAAAAAAATTTTTTTTCTTTGAATTTGTTTGGAAAAAACGATTTTGATCTCATAAATCAGCAAACATACATAGGCAACTAAAGTTGATATAACAGATTGTTGTAGTTGTTGTAGTTGTAATGGTAGAGTTTTTGGTACTTTAAATAGGAGCAATTTACCTTTGGCAGCAACAACAGCATATGCAGTAAAAAAACGACAACAAGTGCCACAATATTTATTGATGAAGTTTTTGGGTTTGGTTTTTCAAACACAAAAAAATAAAAAAAAAAATATAAAAAAACTTGAATTTGATTTTTTACAGAAAAAAGTTTACAAAAAATATTATGGGAATTATGCCAGGCGTAGAACGAAATCAATAAGCGTACGAAAAACGGTGGTAAGTTGCATGCAAGAATTTTCTTAAAGATTTTTTTTTGTTTTTTTTTTTAAATACGCCTTTTAGGTGTTGAAAATTGTTACAAATTTTTTTTTTTGGTTTTTCCTTTTTTTTCTGTTTGTCTTTGAATATTAAAATTTTATTGGCGAAAAAAAAAAAAAATTCAAAAATTTTATTTTAAACACTATTAAGCATCGAAAAACTTAATTTTTTTTTATACGAAGCAAAATAAAGTAATTTATGAGACTGTGATCCGTTGCGTTGTTATTTTGTTTTTGGTTGGAGGTTGAACTAAAACTTCAATTCTGGCAAAATTTATGGCCAAACAACAACGATTTTGCCAAAAAAAAAACATTTTCTAACCATAACTGTGTTCTTTGACCCAAATATGGATATCCATCCATGCAACAATAATGAAAATTTGAAAATCAAAAATCATTCATTCATTCATTCATTCATTTATTCATTCATGCTTCAATAAATTTTAATAGAATTTGCAAAACAATTGATTTTGTTTTGTTTTGCTTTCCTTGTTTTTGTTTTTCTATTTGTTTTTCTATTTCCCAACTTAGAAAGCGAAACAAAATACTGTAACTTGTGTACAGAATAAACTGTTATACTATCGTCATTTGTTTCTAACAGTAATTATAATAATGGTTGTTATTATGCTAATTTTCTTTCTTTTTATATTCAATTTTACTTTTTATTTTAACTGTGACTTCTCTGTAAAAGTGTAGTAAAAGTCATGCCAATAGAGGTGGTAGTAATAGTAGTAGTAGTTGGCCTTTTGTTCATGACCCATATGCCACACAATACCAGTACATATGGACACAAATAATGGCAATTTTTATTTGGTCAAAATCAATATTTATGACTACCCATTCGGGTCATCTTCGTCTGTATGGTCTTTATTACAATTGATGTGTTGCTTATTGAAAGAGAAAAGGCAATTTCATGATGTTCACTTCAAATAATCCATCTAGCCAGTCCGTAGACACGTATTTATTATTTTATTATTTATTATTGTCATCGTGTAGAGGAGCTTTAGTGCTCTCCTCCTAATAATGTCTTTTTAAAGCCTATTGTCCGGGCAAACTTCAGGATGCTGTTCGCTCTCATCAACGCCAATTCTCTACCTAGTACTTGATATGCACCCAGTTGTTTCTCTCTGGGAAGCATTAATACCCGCTAGGCTCCAAGTATGTGGATAGTATGATTCATACTCATATTTAAAGGTTCCACATGTTGTGCTCAAGACAACCCCCTTCTGAATAAGTTCTCCCTGAACCTTTGGTGCTCTGTCAGAAGACCGCTTACCAATCTCGGGTTATTCTCGGAAAGTCTGACTCATTACACAGACATCTTTTTATTGCAGTTTTTCAGCAAAAGCTTTAATTGCCTCAACTGCACCTGATTTAAGAAGAGCCATTGTCTCTATTTATAAGGCCTTTCGATGTGTACAACTTTTCAAACATCCGCTACCACTTCGTAGAAGGGTTCTGATTCCATCAACGACGTTGAAGCTCTTCTCCTCGCAGGTTCATCTGCTTGTTAATTGTCTAGAATTATACTGTGACTTGGGACCCAGTAGAGGGTAACTTTATATTTCCTACTTAGCCGATATAGCTTCTCCAGACAATCCCATACTATTTTCGATTTACAGCCAAGTGCTCCAATGGTAGTATGATTGTCAGATAGTATTCTTATGTCCTATCTTTTGTGCTTGGTATTCAAGTCGAATTGTACACATCTTTCGATTTCACAGTCTTTCGATGGGATAGAAAACTGTTGAAAGATCCTTCTTCAATTCCAAGATCCTTTCATGACCCATCTGTGTACCTCAAAATGCATCTTCTTTTATGATTCAATTGATTTTTATTACCGTGGTAAGTATAACATTAATAACAAAGGGAATTCCGTCAGCACTAACTGTTGAGAAAGAGTTGCACTCGATGAGTAAATCCCTCCAATGAGCAAAGGCTTACTTAGGTCCTTTAAAATCCCGTTGTAACACAGATATTATCTATGACGTGATAAAATTTTAACTCTTAGTTGGTGTGTCGTAGACGTCAACTTTTACAGCTTAAGATAGTAAGAGGGAAAGAAAAGTAGAGAGGACATTGTCACTAGGTAACGATGTATAACAATCCTGGCTTAGAATCTCGTACAGAAAACTAAAAATCTGCTCAGTTGGCAAAAACTTGGCTTATGAAACTAAAACAAAACAACGAAATGGTATGATGATGAGGCAGTTGGCTTATAACAGTCCTGGGCCCTTTACAGTTATGAAAAGTGCTTGAAAGTTTTTCAGCTTCTTAGCTAAAATGTAACACAGTCTTCTAAGCAATGTTAATGAAATTTTGGAATCAGTAGCGTTTCCAATCCTTGGCGAACTAAACATGAGTGCATTGAGCATTGAGCTCTCCATTCATGTGCCTTTTATAATGTGCATAGTTTATCTAAATGGGTCTTTAAATTTGAATTATTTCACAAAGACTGGAATCATTGCAATTAAAATTTGGGCTCGTAGAAGAATTACTGAATGAAGAGAAGATTTGAGCTTAAAGTCCACAAAAAAAAGGAAACACAGTGATTTTAACGTTACAACAAGTATTTTTATCCGCAAGTTGTCTATGAATACGTTACTCATTAATTTCCATTTATTTTGACTCGTTGAAACTCATTTAGGAGTTTGAAGGCAGATCCTTAATTTATATTTTGAAAATCGTTTTTTTTTTTAATCACTTTTGAATAAATAAAATAGCGGATGCATGCCAAAAAACGGCCAACATGTCGTAATTATGTTAAAAATAATAACAAATCAACGAAAATGAATGAAAAAAAAAATTGGAGAAGGAACAAAAAAAAAAAAAAAATTCGTTTGTATGCATGTATGTATGCAGGAATGTACAATTGGCGCACCTGCCAATTGAATGTAAAATATTTGCGTTAAATTTTGCAATTAACCCATGATGAGCCATGATGGCTTAAGGAGAGATAATAAAATTACAAACTTTTTTTTATTACCAATATACCATGCGTCTGAAGCATACGAAATAGAAAAACTTATTTAGACTCTAAAGAACAATAAAGCGCTTTGAGGACAATAGAGCAGCAGAGATGTTGAAAATTGTGTCAGATATCTGCGTGCATGTATGCCGGGTAGAAAGTCAACAATCAACACGCATCACTATCTACCATACAAACCACGGGAAAAAGGCCTTCCCAATATTTCTGAATGCAAGATTTATTGCATCTCTATGGGATGAATTAAGGAAAAAGCATGCAACTTTACAAGCAGCAAGGTTATGCAACTATCACAGCAATAGTCTTAAGATAATAGAGTGAAAATCTATTGAATGTCGTTCAAGACTTTGTTTAGTATTCATGGACTTTTGCAAACCAAAAATACGAAGCTCTTCCGGAGAAAATTACGCATTTTATGAAGTGCCTTTAAACGACGTTAATCGTCTTGACATATTCACTGGTCATTACAACCCTTGTAGTCATTATAACCCTTGTACAAACTAGCTTCTCACACCACCCATGTATTTTAATTTTATCTATGAGTGGAGGGACCTACAGTTTCATATGCGAACGATGCATTTGAAAAACTTTCCATGGCAATTTTATGTATTATTATCCTAGATACAGCGACTTCAAAAAGTTACGTGCTGTTTATAGTTCTGCACGATATTTTAGCAAGTACATATCCGTATGGATATTCCAGAAGGCTCTATGAAAGCGAATATCATTTAGCGCTACGACTTCTTGGTAAACAGTAGGATTCAATTGAACAACATTGACTTACTCCTACAACAAGAACAACAACGGAATACATTTTCAAAGGATACTTGTTTTAGAGCATATGACTACTTGAGTTCGACAAGAGAATGGTTCGCATTCTAACAGGACTTTTAAAGGACATATATTATCGGTTTTTGGGTGTCAGAATTGTGGAAGATCCGGGCTTGGTGGCGAACATGTCACTAAGAGAACTGACCGGTTTCATCCGTACCTCGAGGCGTTTTAAAACCACCGTAAAAGGATAATGACTGACATAGTGGGCCACATGGGCCACTGAGTTCACTTACTTGTGAACGGATTATTGTTAGCGGATAGGCTAACCTAACCTATAGCACACTGCAACTCAGGACCTGATACAGTAGACCAGTCAACTGTTTAAATGGAAAAAGGTTTGATTTATGAAACAAGAACGGAGAAAAAGAACAGTACAGAAATGAATAAAAGAGATTGTTTGTTTAAATAATGGTTAGTTTGTTGTAATAAGCGTGACACTATGCATGGCCTTAATTTCACAGATCACTTCACTTCAGCTTGGACTGGTATTGATTGTTCCGCCTAAACATTACTAGTGAGTCTGAGATATAATCCACATTTCTCAACGCAACTCAACTATGCTGCAATGAATTTCAGTAAAAAAAACCTTAAGGTTCCATTGTTTATGACCTTCATGATGCAGCTGGAAACCAAAGGTGGAATGCATTTCCGGAGTTTCAAATTCAACATGCATTCTGTTGAGTATACTTGACACCGTAATTTGCTGAGTTCATTATATCTCAAAATACAATTACTCGTACTGGAATCCAAATAACGTCCACAACAGGTTAAAATAATCCTCAAAAAACTTGGTCAATATTTCAACCACCCTCATGTCAATTTCGTTTTCATTTTTTAAGTTTTTGGCATGTCTTGTCGCCATCCAATTCGTGGTCTTAAAATGTTCGTTCGTTGCATTTATTATCATTATTTTCAAAAGATTTCGCTTAAAATTCTCTTAAAGTTTCGAGAGAGAAAAAACCAAAAAAAAAAAAAAAATTCACAACGAAATTCACAAACAAAACTTTTTTTATTTTTTTTTAAATATTGATCATACGGGCAACATAAAGATACTACAGAGCATATAGGACAGAGAAGTGGGCAAATTGAAAAAGAGGAAGTGTAGACGAAATGCTAGACATTCATTGATTTTTATACGTCGCTGACATCGTAGTCGTCGTATCTAGGTTTGACTGGCCACAATTTAATTTATTTGGCGGTTCGTTGTCTGTTGTCTTTAAGCGATTTTATGTCTGCTGAATAAATAACAAGAACGAACGGATGGATCAATGAATGAATGAATAAACAAATGCTAGATTAAAAGCATATGCATGCCTGTAAACAGTTGAGTTTAGGTAAATAGCACCAATGTAGGCATACTATGCTTTTCATTTCAAAAGGTGTTTCCTCTCCTACACCAATTAGAGACGAAGTCAAGCGTAGTTGCTGTTACTGCTTCGTTAAAACATGACAATATTATTTTGCTCTCAGAGTTTTTCGCCAGAAATCTGTGGAGAGGATGTTGTCGAAGAAATATTTTTCATATTTTTATTTTGATATCTGACCTGGGGTTTGAACTGAGCCCTCACGTACATCTATTAAGCCAACACACTACCTACTCGACTACGACGATTTCAAATCCTATCATTTGTTATTATTCCTTTCGTTCGGAATCGTATGCTTTATCCTCTTATTAAATGTTTGCTTTGTTTGAGTTTCATTTAATCAATATAACAAGTTCTGGAATAATATGGTTGCCAACTTTATTTGACTACAAACTTCGTTCTCTATAATGTTTACAGAGTGTTGTGCTATAAAGTCTGATTGTAAGGATACTTAAGTATTGATTTATACTCTATCTCGAGAGATGGAGTTGTTGTACCTTATTCTAGATAGATTAGTGCGCGGCAACTATAAGGAACAATTGTTTGTTTTTGCTACTTATACTGGGTTTTACAAGGTTTTCGAACCATCATCACCAATACATAAAATTGTGGAAAACAGTGGATTAAGGAATCATTTTCAAATGTTTGTTAACAACTATAGCTGGTTTTACTATTTTATTTCGATGTATTCTACTGTACATGCAAATTGGCCAATTGATATTGTTGTTGTTGTTATGCTCTTTCATTATCTGTTAAATGGATTTGTGGATCTTAAACAAAAATAAAAATTTTTTTTTTTCTTTTGGAATTTTTATTCATCAAATGCAAATGTTCGTATATTTAATGAATGAATGAATCATTGGGTTTGTTTTATGGTTTTTATGGTTTTGGGCATTAACAAGATGTTGTTGTTTTTTTTATTAAGAAAACCAACAACAATTAAATTTAATTTTTAATTGATGAAACTAAAATATTATAAATCTGTGGAGAATTTTTGGCTTTGAACTTTTAACACAGCAAAGCGACATTTGACAGAAAAGGAAAACCAAAAAAAAAAAAACAATTTTTTTTGGTGTTAATGTGAAAGTAAAGCAAAAGCACCTGTAGATAATAAACCTGGTTATTTTTGTGTATGAAATTTGTTTGGCCTAGTTACGCGTTAAGCATAAAAACTTTTTTTTTTGGTAATACAAGTGATGATAAGGTTTTGGTAAGGTGATGATATTTTTTTTTTGGCAACTTTTTAGTTTTGTTTTTGAAAAAAATTTTAAAATTTTAAATTGTTTTCATTTTCTTTTTTTTCGTTATTTTCGTTATTAATTATTGTGTAAAATTTTTAAAAATAATTAAACCGACCATAGAATACAAAAAAAATTTTTTTTTTGATTTTCTTAAATTTTTAACACTCCAACGCCAATTTATTATGAGTAAAAGGTGGCCATATTTTCCTGCAATGTATTCCTTAAACTGTGTTGTGTGAAAACTAACAGTTTTTTTCGGTTTTAGATTTTGTATTAGTTTTTCTTTTTATGCAATATGTATGTATGTATGTATGTATTTATGTATGTATGTATACCCTTAAGTTTATTGCAGAGAATAATTGTTGTTTATCCATTAAAAAGTTTAATTTTCAACACTTTCATTTCATAATTCAATTGAAATGTTCAAATTGTTTAAAGCAGCACCAACCATATGAAATTTACACCACTTTTGTTTTTGTTTTTGTTTTTGTTAATTATAAAAATGGTTTACAAAATACAAGTGAATTATTAAAAAAAAAAAACTAAAAAAAAAATTAAAAAAATTATATTTTCCATGCACAAAGGTTGGCTAACACTGGTTAACATTTAATATGCATTCATGATAATTGTATTGAATTAAGTAAACAATTACTGGATAATTTTGTAGTTTTTATAATAAACAAATTGCATGAAAAATTATGCCTATTTTCGGTTGCTCACTTGCAATAGCATTAAAATTAACACAAGGGGAAAGGGGGGGTGGCAATACACCACATTAGGTGATCAGATTGAAACGATACGTTTGAGTACAAGTTAAGTGAAGGGTAAGAATTTTGTCTTTAAAATACTTTGCCGTGACATAAGAGACAAGCATTAGATTAGTACTGCGACCATACGATGAGATATCCCTGTAATATCTCCTCCGAGTCTATTTGCCCTGATAAGTTTCAATATGCTTCTCCTAGGCTATCAAGGAATGCTCTCAGAGCCCCTCAGATGCCAATAATGTGTTCCAATGATTCATTCTCATTGTAACAGATTCTGTATTTGGCATATATTTTGAGTTTACAGTGCCCTGTTAAAAATCCCGACACCCAACAAACATTTCGCCACTTTCAAAATGATCAATCTGTAAGAGGACAAATAGATCAACCTGTCACGTATATTGTGAATTTATGACAAGAAATTCTAAATTGACAGCCTCCTATCAAGACCAGCTAATGGAATCGCATCCGATAGCTGCTAATTCCATTCTGAATGAGTGTTTTAGAACAGTTTTTGTCTCTCACTATTATCCCTTTTGTTGTGTATTACACTGTTGGAACCTGACCCAATTAGAAGCATAAAAGCTCATCTGCTTGCTAATTGCTCGGACCTCCCACCTAGCCTATAAAGTTTCTCCAGATCTGATTTAACCTCGAAAGCTCGAATGACGGTCTGATTGTCAGATAGTGTTACTATGTCCTGCCTATTATGCTTCCCATTCAAGTTGAGTTGAGCATCACTTTCGACGACATAAACCCGTAAATATATTTCATCCCAAAAACAAACACTTCTACTTTTGTTTCAAGATCCGTTCTTAATCCATCCACACATTTAAAAGAAAACAGTACGCAGCTTCCACATTCCTCCATTGAATTTTGCCTTGCTGCAAAGCAATTCCCAAAGTCATAAGAGTGTACTGGTTCTGGGCAATTAAGGACGGTGCTGATAGTCAATTGATTGATGAGGTTCTGAAATCCTCTATTGAATTTCATGTTAGACTTGTTTACCATCAACCTAACTACCATATAGACTCCGGAGCTTTAAATTTTCCTAAGAGGCTGAACAAAAACTTCTTCATTTGTTCTTGTCTCATCTGCAAACCACAAAATAGTCGCTAGAGTATGCAGCTCCATTTATTTTTATTGCGAAGCACTTTCCAAAATCATGGAGTCTACGGGTTCTGTTTAGGTGACAGTTAGGCTATGATTCCTTTACAGCCTGAAGTTCCTCAAATAGAGTTGGAAAGTGTACAGAAACAGTGTGTGTTGGCATTACGGGGGCAATGAGAACTTGCTCTGTGTTGGATTTAAGTCTTCTGCATATGAAGTCATATGAAAATCAAAATTTTGTAGACCATGGTTAGGATGATAGGTCTAACAGGATGTGATTTATTTATAAATAAATCATTTAAAAATGTTCTCAAATAAATATTTGTCTGGCTTGTTGCCAGTTATCCATGAGTTGGAGTTAGAAAACAAACAAAAATTTTTTTTGATTGAAAACTTTACTGTTTTAATATTTAATTCACCTTTTAAGTTAAAAAATATTCACATATACACACTGACACGTATGTATGTGTGTTTATTGTATGAATTTTCCATTTAATATTGCAGTTCAATGCCCAAAGATATCATTTGAAATGTTCAATTAAAGATTTAATCACGTTGCTGGCGTCTACAGCAAAAAAAAATTCCACAATTTAACTACAATTTTTTACGAAAAACGTTGAATTGGTTTTTTTTGTTTTTGTTTTGTTTGTTTTTCAATTCAAATTAATTTTTATTTATTGTTGCAATTGAAATAAAATTTAATATGTTTGAATATCAAAATACATATTTATGGCCGATTATGGGACAATTGATAGAGACTTTGGCTAAACTAAACTAAAATAATTGACACTCAAAAAACACACACATACTGCCCAGCCATTTAAATTCGCTATTTTGCCTGTCAACGTATCATTTTGCAAAAATTTTCCAAAAACAGATTTCTTTTAATGCTAAAAACTGAAATTCATTTATTTTTCTCATCTAATTGAGCTTAAGAGTTTCTGTTTTTTTTTTATTGATCGTTAAGATATTTATGCAAGAGATTTACTTAAATTTGGTAGTGGTGGTGTGACACGCCTCTTTCAATTACAATTTTCATATTCAAAACTAACGTGCGGTGTAAAAGTAATGTCAAAATGTAAAAAATGTAAACAAATACAGAAGCAATAAATCAATGCACATTCTAAGAATGTAAACTTTTCAGTTTGTTTGTTGTTTTAACGCAGTGCGAAATTCCAACATCCTTGTCTTCGCCACAGTGTACCATTTTTATTATTGTTGCCATGAAGAGATACCTTAGTACTGTTACTATTACGATCTATTGTACTGCCCTCAAACTCTATGGAGTATCCCTATAATGTTTCCTCCAAGCCTATTGCCCTCACAAACTTCAGGGTGTCAAGCACCTGATTTCCTTTGGCATGCATTAGTGCCTCACAGCTTTCAAGAATGTATCCTGATAATTCATTTTCATCGCTCCAGAACGTACATTCCCTATTCACAATAAGTATACCCTGAGTTCACAGTGCCTTGTTAAAGATCGGGTTATTCATGGATTGTGTAATACATGCCTCAGATCTCCTCTTATTGGAATTTCCAAAAAAAAATTGCGATTGTTTCAAATCCACTTGGCTTGAGAAGAATCTTGGGCCCCCTATCCAATTGTTCATTTTCAATCCACAAAGGAGTTCTAGCCCCATCATTTATATTCTATTTTGGGGACAGTTAAGGAGGAAGCAGACAACCAAGCGATTAAATAGTTCCCGCAATCCTCTACTGAATTAAAAGTGAAACAAGTCTGCCAAAAATCTACACTGTAGACTCTAAAACTTTCGTCTCCAATACCATATGCAACGAACTTAAACTCCAGCGCCGACTCACGGTAGTTCCTTTATTTTGTTCAACTCCATTTGAGCTGAACAAATTTTCCTAAACTGCTTTCCTAAAATGCTCTCTATATCAGCCCTTCATGTCAATTTACTATCCAAGAATATTCGTAGGTATTTGACCTCCATTTTCTAAGATATTATCTTATTCCAGAATCGAATATTTTTCCATTTAGGAAGCTTTCTTCTTGTTGGTACTAATGGTACGATTTGTAGGTTTGTCTGGGTTTATCCTCAGATCCATTGCCATTGCCCAAGTGACTTACAATCTCAAGACCTTTTTGTATGATATCTTGCAGACATTAGTTAAACGAAGAGTCAAGTGGTATGGATTGTAACCAACAAACGCGAAGAAAATTCCATTTGCAGTGAAGGTTATACTCGAGAGATAATATTCTTTGATTGTTTTCAAGAAAGGATAGCTATTATCAACAAGTAAAGGGTCTTTCAAGCATTTCGTTGAAGCTATAGTTGAACAATTAGTTGTTATTTATTCAGACAAAAATGTATTTTTTATCTGAATTAGCTCTTGAGCCGTTGACAAGCGACCCTAATTACAATCGAAAAATCATCATCCGAAATGAAGCCCCTTTTCTACATGAATTGATGTGGAAAACAACGATATGAGGCGCTACGTGCCACCCAAATTATATCATACTGGATTATTTGACAATGATCATCTCACATGGTGGTGACATGAACTGGCCACCGAGATTGTGTAATTTGACCCCTACAGACTTTTTCTTATGGAGCCGTATTCTAGTAGGTAGCGTGATGGCGTTCTAGGCGTGAGGCCTCCTTTCAAACCACAGGTCAAACATTTCTAATCAAACGTAATATGACAAAATATTTTTTAAGCGACTTCCTCTCAGCAGATTTCTGGTAAAAATTCTGAGAATGAAATGAAATTACCATGAAGAGTTTCTGTTCAAAGTTCATAGCCAACAAGCCTCCATGTTAGTGGTAACGAAAACCATCCTGTAGGCATCCTCTAGGCTGTCATGTAAGCTATTAATTTGGAGTTCGGTTAACTGCCTCTCGCTAGAAAGGTTTCAAAAGAGGAAGACAACCTAGTTTTTTTGCATTTGACATGCAATGCTCATTATGACATTACTTTTAGCACATGGTGTAAATCTTAGAAAAAATCTAAAAATCTTTAAAACATTTGCAACTTTTTCTGTAAATTGTTTGATTTGTTAGATTTCACATTCATATAGGGGGACACTTACTAGTTAATGTGACATTTGTTTTCAATTATTTTTCTTCTCTCCGTATTCACTTCAACAGCCATATTAAGAACCTCACAAACGAGGGAGAGAGAGAAAGAGAGGGAGGGGTGACACTTCTAACATTGTATTTAACATATGAAAAGAATGCGATAAAAAATAAAAATAAAATGAAAACAACAAAAACAAATGACAGTTGAGATAAAAAATTAGGCAGGCAGGTATTAAGAAATATTAACATTCAACGACGATTACATGTGCATACGTCGACAATTTACCTGCCAGCATACGTATATTGTTTACATTTACATGTCACCGTAACTGTAATTGTAATTGTAATTGTAAATATTTTTTTTTATCTGAAATCTGGTCTAGATTATTATGTAAGTACTATCGAGTATCTATCGTATGATACGTGTGGTTATTGTATAAGAATAGAAAGGTGATAAATTGTTAGCCGTTTTGTTTTTGTTATCACATCGTACGTATCATTTAAGGTGCAGTCTTTACACGATAGTATTATGTGGAGTGCCTGAGGTCAATTGTGGCATGAGATAAACTATTGCGTTCAATATTTAAATTGTGGTGTGTTGCATAGTGTTGAAACACTGCATTAATGCTGGCACTTGTAACATGTCAATAAATACGTATTGATATGTATGTATGTATGTCACGAAGTATTCTTATTTTCTGAGTACAATTCCTGAAAAAACAACAGTAAAAACTATTCGGTCTCTCCTTACTTTTATATTCAATAATTGATAAGACCGATAAGGATTCGATTGCAATACTGACGTTTGGACTAACGGAAGTCTTGGGCTACTGCGTGCGTATAGTGATCGCTGCTGAGAGTAATGGCCTGGTCAACTTCATTCATTATACTTCAAACACTATGTTTTTGGGATGTATTAACTGACATTAGACGTCAAGTGGATTGATCGCATTCTAAATTCGATTTGTTTGTTTGTTCACATACTCATTCATTCAGAAATGGGCCGCAACCCTGAAGACGATTTTTTGATAAAAATTCATGTCAGTTGCCAGCTTCACCAGAGCCAATTCAGCGAACACGTGTTGTTTTTTATGAATTTAAGACTAATGCAGGTAAAAGTCACGAAGCAAAATTCTTAAGTCTATGCGAAAGGCCGAGTTCTTGCGAGATACGCGAAGGCGTCTGCTCGGATTCTCCTGCACACTTTCACGGACTGCAACCATATTTTCGTCACATCTTGCATTTCATTAATATACGAGTGTTGGTTGGTTGTTTACTGAACTCTGTAGACTATCGGTAGGACGATTATGGCCAAGCGCTCCTTACAATCGGTGGGAACAGAATACCCATTTTGTTAAGGAAATATTGACTATATCCGCGCATGACAACTAACTTGACAGATGTAGCTCTTCAACAAAATGGCCGTTATCTACTATCATAGTTTTAAAGTCCCTGTTGGAAAACTGTTTGGTAAGGTATACACCTTTTTAAATTTCAAAGGGAAACAGTGTTGCTTCTATTCTCGTTTAAAATTTTTAAGTCGTTCATATTAAAAATAAAATGGAAAACAAAATGGAAAATAAAAATAAGAAAACAAAATGATAAAGAGAGAGATTATTATTTTCATGTGTCATGCTAATTTTATGCAAATATGCGTGGGTGCGCTGCACTGTATATGCATGTAAATGCAGAACTGCACTCTTACTTGCACTATTGTGGTCCAACCCTTGAAAATATTCAAAACCGAGACAGACAGACAGACAGACAGACTAACAAAGTACAGATCATTTTGATAATGAAAAGGTGTTTGTACGTGTCAAGCTTACTTAAACGCTTACAATTAGTTTATCAATTACAGACTTTAGAGAAACTTTGCTTTTATTTTCTAAATTGCTAATTGGAAAAATAATACCAAAAAACAACAAAAACAATAACAAAATTTAATTATTCTTTATATAGAGCAACAATTGTAATAAAATTCAATAAAAATTGCAAAAAAAATAAAAAAGCTTTAAAAGACACGCAAACAATTAGAAAACAAAAGAAAATTGATTTTTTAACTACACGCTTCCAAATGAGCTGCTGATCTCTGTCAACACCCCATTAGGTAGGAGAAGCCAAGGCGGACAGACAAACAGAATTGCTGCATGTAATGGACGTTAAGCGTTAAATATTGACTTCCTTGACATGCACCCATGAAATGTTAAGACATGAAATGACAAACCAAGTATTGTCTCATGCTCTAAGAATTGAATTGCATTTCATGTTGTCATGTTGGGAAGTGAAGGCAGTGGCTTTAAATGATGGATGGATGGATTGTTTCGTTTGCTATAATACGGTTTAAGAAATATTTGATATACGTTTTCATAAATTCAATAATTTTTAGTGAATAATAGGACATTATAACTCTTTAGTCAGGATTAGAACCAATTTTCTCACATTCTATTCATGAGTGGCGGGATCTAAACAGATTTTTGAGAAACTTTTCATGGCAATTTTATTCTATTCCCAGAGTTATTGTCAAAAGACTGCTGAAAGGAGTTTTTTTTTCTAAGCCGAGATTTAAACCACGATCTCTCAACTAATAATCCGAGAATCCTGATCAATTAGTTGCCATTTATTCAAAAAACAAAGTGATTTCGCTAAATAAGCTCTAGAGCAGTTGACAATTGACCCCAATTTCCATCGAAAAATCATTGTCAGCGATGAAGCTCACTTCTGAATGAAGGGTTATGTAAGAAAACAAAATTATCGAATTTGCCACGATACCAAGCCACATGAGATTCTACTGCATCCAATGCAACCCGAAAAAAATCACTGTTTGATGTGGAATTAAGACTGACGTCGTCATTGATGCATATTTCGTTGGGGGACGATCACTGTCAACGAGGTAAACTTTTGGTCGATGATTAGCAACTTCTTTTCATATGAATTCAACGATATGGACACCAACGACATGTGTTTACAATTGAACGGCACAATTGACACACGACTCATGCCACATTGGATATTTTACATGAACTACTTGAGACTTGCTTATCTCATGTGGTGGTGACGTGAACTGGATACCAAGGTCGTATTATTTCACCCCTTTAGACTTTTCCTTACTGAGTTTTCTTAAGCTGTAATCTAGTAGATAGTATGCCACGGTTCAAACCCCGCCTACACATCTCGCACAAAAACGAAATATGAAAAAATATTTCTGCGGTGATTTCCTCTCAGTAGATTTGTGGCAAAAATTCGGAGAGTAAATAAAATTGTCATGAAAAGTTTCTGCAAAAAATCTGTCTTTCGGAGTCCGACTTTAAACTATTGATTCAGCCACTCATGAATGGAATTAATGCACACAACATGAGTTATGCTGTAATCCTGATTGAAGAGTTGTAATAGCCAATTATGTATGTACATATGCATGTATGTACCATACCATCGGTCAAATTCAGCCTGAGTCATAGAAAATTGAACATTTTAAATGCGATCTAGAGAAGACGTGGCGAATGAACATAATGAACGATATTATGTACCACACTTAATGGCATATCAATAGGTGGACGATATCTCCCACACATACATACATATAGAATTGGTCATTACAACCCTTTAGTCGGGATTACGACTTAGCTTATCACATCACTTATATTGTGTCTGTTAATTTTATACATGAGTGGTGGGACTTACAGTTTAAAGTCCACTCCGAAGGACAGATTTTTGATTTTTATTTACTTTCAGGCTTGCTCTTTGCCAGAAATCTGCTCAGAAGAAGTTGCCGAAGAAATATTCTTTCATATTTTATTTGTTAGACTTGTCTGACCTGGGGTTTGAACCGTATTCTCACGTCAATTAAGCCTACACACTACCTACTAGACAACGGCGACTTCCACATACTTTTTAGTAGGTCTATGAATAATTTCCTTTCGAATACAGAAATCACTGTAACGCAAGTTTCCGAAGCCTATTCTCCAACTTAAAAAGATCGCTGACAAGTAGCAGTCATCACCAGAGTCTATATGCCGAGCAATCATAGGAATGAGGAACTATTCAAGTCTGTAAATGAATTTAGTCAGGACTACAACCGAGTTTATCATGTCACGCATGTGCTTTTAGTCATTCTATTCATGACTGGCTTTTGGCCTTCCAGTTTAAAATTCATTGCAATTTTACTTTTGTCTCAGAATTTTTGTCAGACTACTGACGAAAGAATATTTTTTTCATATTTTCGTTATGTTCGAAATCTTTGAGTCGGGGTTTGAACCACGAATAGGAAACGATTAAAAAAATACGCTGTGCTATGACAACTTAATGCGGCGGTCACGACTGGATCACACACCTACAGACCAGATTATTTGTAATAATGGGGCGTTGGTAAAAGATTTGATAACAAAAAATATGCAAAAATATAAATTTTCGGGTCCCGAAATATATGTTAGGACAACAGATGATTAAATTTTGTATTTCAGTGTATTTTAATTTTTAATAAATAGTTTTTAAAATTTTTGTATTGTTATAAAGAAAAAATAAATAAAAAATTTTACTGACCTTTTGGTTTTTGATATCACAGTAGGGGTTGTAGGTTTACAGAAAATTGTAAAACGATTCGTTTGTTCTTGCAAAATAGTTCGTTAAACCAAAACCATTTGGGGAAGGGGATGGTGTCGTTGTTAATACTTATTAATTAATTGCTCGATGTCTCGGTAATTAATAATTATTTTAGAATTTTGTTATAAACATTGTGTGTAGAAATGAAACCAAAAAATAAAACAAATTAATCTATTGCCAACGTCGCAGTGCTGTATAACGTTCGTTGTTATTGCAATTGTTGAATGCGTATTATGATGGGGTGGCAATGGATGACAAGTAAATGACGTTCAAGAAAGTGTTGCCGATCTACGTAATGTTAGTATGGGTTACTTAACTCTTTTTTTATTTTTTTTTATTTTTTTCTTTCTATAATGATGACATATATTAACGTCGTCGTGTTATTTATTATTGTTTTTTTTATAAGATTTTAAATTAAAAACGTTATGCTTGAACTCGAACAGTAGTTGATTGTTGTTAATTGAGAAACGATTAGAATTTGTTATTCGGTTGTTGTTGTTGATTTTTTTATCGGGTTTCTGAGAATCAATTACATGTTGAAGTTATAATGGCCGCTACAGTAACTGTTATTATAGCACTGCTCTGCTTTTTGTTTGACACTCAAGTTAAATTGTTTTCGTATTGCGCTGCTGTTGATTTAGGATTCATTCACCCATTTAAGCAATTAATCGGCTTTTAACTGCAAATAAAGAAAAATTAATTTTTAATTAACACAGTTATTATTATTATTATTATTTTTATTTTATTTTTATTTTAGAAGAGAAAAAAGTATTTAAAAAAACAATTGTTAAAGTACTCGTATATCAAAGGCATTGTATTTTTTACCGAGTGTTTGTTTCTTTTTTTTTTAAATAATGTTTTGTATTCTTAATTATTAATTAATTATTTTCACAAAGTCATTGCAAAAATATTTCTTTTATTTCAATTTAAACAATTTGAAAATTAAAGCAAAAAACAAAAAAGAAAATAAGCAATTAAGCTTCTAAGAAATTTTAATTGTTTTTAATTTGCGAATAATTTTTTTTCATTTATAAAGCGCGGTATTTCTTTTCTTTAGAAACCATTGTTCTTTTATTCTTTGTTTATTTCATTTCATATAAGAGTGAAGACCATGTGAATTTGAAGACTTGAATTTTTTCTGCAACATGACTACCATAGTCGCCGTAGTGTAGTAGTTAGAGTGTCGAGTTATAAGACACAAATTCATGGTCCAAACCCCGACTCAAATATCACCAACAAGACGAAGATATCAAAAAAAATATTCTTTCGTCAGTAGTCTGACAAAAATTCGGAGACAAAATAAAATTGCAATGAACTTTGAACTGGTAGGTCAGTCAAGCTAGTCATGAATAGAATGACTAAAAAAGCACATGGGTGACATGATAAACTTGGTTGTAGTCCTGACTAAATTCATTTACAGACTTGAATAGTTCCTGATTTTTATGGCTGTTCGGCATATAGACTGTCGTGATAACTGCTACTTGTCAGCGGTCACTTTCAGTTGGCGAATAGGCTTCGGAACGTTGTATTACGATTTCTGTATTCGAAAAGAAATCATTCATAAACGTTCTAAAAAGTATGTGGAAGTCACCTTGTCTAGTAGGTGATGTATTGGCTTATTTGACGTGAGGCCAATGCTCAAGCCCCATGTCAGACATCTCAAACAAAACGAAATTTGAAGAAATATTTGTTCGGTGACTTCCTCTCAACAGATTTCTGCTCAAAACTCTGAGATTAAAATGAAATTGTCATGAAGGAGTTTCTCAAAAATCTGTCGTTATGGCATTCTAGATTCAAAGGACATTTGTTTAGCAAAGGAATCTCTCTTCTTTCTAATATTCTGTAATGATGACTATCAGCACATAACTGGAACCTGTGCATCGAAAATGCTTCTCAAAAGAAAACACCTTAGTGGAGTGCTTAGCAACTACTAAGGATAACTCCCTGCTATCTCATTACTGGCACCAAACAAAGTCCTGAAGTTTGTTAGAGCTAAAGAATTGCGTAAAATACTGTAGATGAGAGTACAGTAGATCGACATAGCTCAAGTTCCCTGGCATCCCTAAACGATAGTATTAAAATCACTGAGTGAAAAGCAAGCGATGTCTTTCATAGGAAAGCTTGATGAGAGACTAATAAGCAGTAAATATTACAGAGAAGACATTATCGTTTGTTTTCTGTAAATTTTCGATCAGTAGGCAATATAACTGTAAAGTTATAATGAATATGACCTCCGTTATTGCTATGATATTGAAGCCGCCGTAGTCTAGTGGGTAGTGTGTTGGCTTATTAGACGAAAGGCCAGGGTTCGAATCCCCGATCAGACATCAAAAACGAAATATGAAAAAAAAAATATTTCTTCGGCGGCTTCCTCTCAGCAGATTTCTGGCAAAAAACTCTGAGAGTAAATAAAATTGCCATGAAAAGTTTCTCAAAAATCTGTCGTTCGGAGTCGACTTTAAACTGTAGGTCCCGCCACTCATGTATAAAATTAACACACACAACATAAGTGGTGTGAGAAGCTAGGCCGTAATCCTAACTGAAGGGTTGTAAAGGCCAATTATGTATGTATGTTTTGCTATGATATTACGTGTACGCTACCTGGCACATCAGGTAATAGAATAATGGTGAGTTTTATTACAAGTGACCTTCGTTTCCTGTAAGGAACTTAAGCAAGAGAAGTTGAAGTAGTCAAGAGGGCTTAGACATCTTAAATAAAACGAAATAAACAATCTTCTCTGAGAGTCAAATAAATTTACCACGAAAAATGCCTCACTGATTGGATTTCTTCGGCGACGTTCCCATCTTAGCAGTCTTCTGGTAAAAAGTCTGAGAGTCTAATAAATTAGCCATGAAAGAAATCTTAAATAATCTATCGTTTGGAGGCGATTTTATGCTGTAGATCTCGACACTGATGGATAAAATTAACACACACACACACACACACAACATGAGTTGTGAGAGAGTTGTTACCGTCACTAAAGGGTTGCAGTGACCAATTAAGTTCGGTAAGTAAGTTCACTGTAATCACAATGTGCCTAAGTGCTGGCTTAAGTGGGATTTCTTCCTTTAAAAGGGTTCGCCATCATACCTAAGCTTATTGCATATCTTGAAACCTTTAACAAAAACCTCGAAACCTTTTAAAAATTTTTCAAACCTAAATTTACCTTTAATTTGTAGAAAATATTAACAAAAAAAAGAGGATACTTTTATTGACAAAACACTTAAGGCAGCAAGTCAAAACACTTTGAAATTTTAAAATAAACTGATTGAACTGAACTTTAATCAAACAAATGCAAGTTTTTAAAGATTTAATGAATGCGATGAATGTAATGAATATGAATTGATTGATATTCTCTATACAGAATATAATGATGATGATGTGTGGGTCGAAAGAAAATATTTTCCAAATCTATTATTAGTTTTATAAATAATTTTGCTGAATAAACAAATCCACCAAACACCCACCATTTGCCAGAATTATACGGAAATTAATATGAAAAATTTAAGCTGTGTAGACAGTGTAAGTTGAGTTGAGAGATGCATTAGCATCATCAGTGAATAAAAAATTGTTATTCCATTGGCAAAAATATTAATTATTCTGTTACATAATCTTTTTGTAAGTAAAAGTGAAATAAAAAATGAAATTAAAAAATGTTTTTAAATTAAAAAGAAAAAAAAACAAAAAACTAAAATAAAAAGACGCCGCGACATGGTTTAAAGTGAAATATTAGCGTGTAATTTAATATTGAGCTGAGCTGACATCATTCTAAAATTATTTTTTTATTTTTTGTTGTTGTTGTTGTTTTTGTTTTTTCGTTTTACTCAATCAAAGTAATTTTTTTTTCGAAAATATTTAAAAAAAAAACAATTTTTTTTTTCAACAGAGGGCCCACAATGAATTGAAATCCTTCAAAATTAATTAAATAGTGTGTTGTT
>QOCX01000222.1:36512-102973 GCA_005959815.1 Sarcophaga bullata
GTTGTTGTTATTGTTATTGTTATATTAAATAAAATAATAAATAAAACGTATTATTGTGTTGTTAAATTAAAATGATTAAAAAAGCAAAGCAATTCTAAATGCTCATAAGTAAAACGTCATGCCAAATCGATTTTTTTCAAAAAAAATTTTTTTTTCAATACTTAGAAACAAAATTAGAATAAAAAAGTTATCAAATGATTACAACGAGAGTCGATTTATAAAGTATGTGATTAAGAATTCTAATCATTATTTTTTTTTTTTGCTTGTTTGTTTTTATATTGGAATTATTATGGGAAAATCTAGAAAAAAAAGAAAATGTTTTTCCCGCAATTAAATTCACAGATTTTAGTTCGGCTTACACTATTACACACAAATTTCTTTTAAATTTCAATCATGATTTTGAGAGAATCTATTAAACATGACGCGGCTTTTATTAGAGCAGCACCCGTCAATAATAATCTGGCATAACCTAACGTATACAACATGAGCATCACACCTCAACAATATTGTACAACCCTCAAACTTGACAGAGTATCTCTATAATATCTTCCGCATACCTATTAACCTGATAAACTTCAAGATGCCGCTTGGTGTCAACAATTAAAACTTCCCCGTCTAGCACCTGATATGCACCCAAATAATGTACTTGCTTGTACATCTGCTGGTATCTGTTAGTTTCGAATTTCTGTTTTGATATTATTGAGGGTTACCATAAGGTTCTAACATTTGCTTGCAAAAACAGAATTGAATTGAATTGAATCAGCATTTCAAGCTTCACGACTATACTTGGTGTTAAAAATACTTAATTTAGTTCGACTTAAGCGGCTTAAGCGGACCAAATGTCAGCTCGGAGCTTAGTTTTCTTTACTACGACTGGAGAGATTCTAATAGTCAAGCTATAAAGAGTGAAGAGAGTTATTGTAATAGAATTCTATCTGGAATGAATGGTCTCGAATATAATTTGGTATGAATTCCAGATTCCAGAAGTTGTCGTAGTCTTGAAGGTAATATGCAGCCTTTGCGCTGACCAACTTTTTCCCTAGTTTAGTGGAACTCGGTCAGTACAGGGACTGTGTTTATCTGTGGCATTACAACGGGCCATTACGAACTTTAAACTTTGATAATCAAAACTATCACTCGACCTAACCTAACCTAACCTAACCTAACCTAACCTAACCTAACCTAACCTAACCTAACCTAACCTAACTAACTTAACTAAACTATAACCTAACCTAACCTAACCTAACCTAACCTAACTAACCTAACCTAACCTAACCTAACCTAACCTAACCTAGTCTAGCCTAACCTAACCTAACCTAACCCAACCTAATCTAACCTGGTAGGATTTGCTGTTCGGAGACGATGCTGGATTGTAGGTCTTGCCAATATTGGCTAAAATTAACGCACACACATACATGTGTGAAGCTAGGTTGTAATTCTGACTACAGGGTTGTAATGATCAATTAAGTAAGAAAAGATAATGAGTTTACAAATACAGTGTAGATTCCTGATTTCTATTTCTATGAATTCGCTTTCTTAACTGAATTACCTGCCACGTAGAAGTATTGAAGTGTCCAAACTTGCTACATACGCAAGTAATACGTAGTTAAAGAATAAACTCAACCATCCACATCCCGGATATATATCGGAGTTGATATGGATTTCTGTTACTTCCATTGTTGGTTATAAGCCTCTAGTAAAATATTTCAATTTTAAAGAAGACCTTAACATCTGGGAAGGGACAGCCATAACCAAGTCACCAAATGTTTCAGTGCCCTACTGTTGCCATGAAGAGGAGGCGGAGGTCGATTATTCTCAAGATAACTGTGTTATATCGATCGTATTATAATAGAATAGAAGATCAGTGTCTGATCATTATTTAAACTTACCCTCGTAAGTATGAATTTAAAATCTATTTATGAAATGAATACAATACCTCTTATAGGCGCTACACTAAGATTATCTACGTTATGCAATAAGCTAGCCCTGGAATAACAACTAAACACGCTTAACAATTCAATTTAATTTTCTCAATTATAAATACAAATCGAGATTGAATAGAATTGAACAGAAGTGAACAGAACAGATCAGAATGCAAGCATATGATTACGTTTTACGTTTTACGATTTAATTTTTAATTTTTTTTATTGTATTTTTGCAAAATCCCATTTGGTTACACCTTGTTTGCTGTTTCAATTTCGAATTGTTGAGACAGTTGATCTGTAATGTAATGAAGTGAGTCTGGTCTGGTAGTTGAGATTAAAAAATTTAACCTCCCCAGACAGACTTCAGGGTAGACAACTGCAATTACAGACAATATGTTTTATAAGCAACAACTAGTTGTTGTTGTTGTTGTTGTTTATTTTTAAATTATAGGAATAAAAAACAATTAATTTACGAGTCTAAAACTAAACAAAACTAAACTAGAATTTCATTTAAAAAGCGTGAGAAAACTTCAACACAAAACAAATTGTTGCTCAGTTGCCCATATGATCCTCTAAAGACTGGGGGCATGGGCATGTTACATACGGACATTCTCACATATGTACGAGTATACTATAAGAATGCCGTAAATCTAATTTAAATGATTTCAAAAAGAAAATAAAAAAGAACTGAAACGGAACGTATAATTAATTTTATCACTTAATATACTCAACAATGCTCGTACCATACCAAAAACAAAAAAAAAAAAAAAAAACAAAAAACCATTTAATTCAAGAGTGTGGTAAAGTAAAGATTTTTAAGAAAATTAAGCAAGAAGCCTCTCTTTTAAATACCATGATTAAATGTTTAACACCACAAGGTAAATTAGTAAAATCTGAATAGCCTATCTAATCGTTATGATTGAATTATAACCATCACTACCATATTATGTGTTTACTATTCTTCACCTGCATATTTTTTAGAGGATATGATTTAAAACATTTTCAAACAGCCAAGCTGTACAACCTTCAAACACAAAATGTACTTACTGGTTAGGTTAGGATAAAAATACAAGAGGGAAAAGAGAATGGCAATTTTTTAAAACACAGATTTGCTTCCATTTTCAACTACAAATAAAAACAGAAATTATGATAACAAAGAATTACCATAACAAAACAACAAATTAACAACAACAATCTATAGAGCGAAAGTCAACAAAGATTCAATTACAATAACAAAACAAGATACGGACAGCAAGGTTCTAGAAGTTGTCTGGCTGATACTGAATGAAGTATAAAGAGAGAGAAAGGTCACTATGTGCAAGCGAGTTAAAGTAAAAAAGTGAGAACTAATCTGATATACTCGTATGTATGTATGTATATAATAAAGCAAATCAAAGTTTCTACTTCTATTTATTAAAAATAAATATACTCTTAGCCATTAAAAAATTAAGCTGAACGTCAATAGACCACCAATGATGTCGTGTAATCTCAGAGATTTCAAAGTATTGTGCTCTTCTATTCCAATATAATTCATCGTACGTAAACCATTGTAGACTAAAATATTTTATTGACTACTAGAAATTGTAACGAAAACAGAACCAAGGCCATAATGGCAATAATCGATATACAGTAGAAGGTTCATAACTACGAGTATAATAAGGTTATTACAGCTAAGCTGTCTAGAGTCCTAAAGTCTTATTGCATGACAACTGTACTGTGGTTGATGCTAAATGCAATATGAATATGGGTTAGTAAGGAAAACACAACAGAATTATAAATATTTGCCTTTATATCTCACAAAAACCTTTCCTAAATTGCGAAGATTGCCTATTTAAAAAATTTCGTAACTCATCTCATAGTACGACTATTGAAAACATCCATCAGCTGCAAACTCTGCTTCGTCAGCAAAAATCTTACGATCAATTCATGTTTGCAAATAATAAACCATTCGAGAGAGGTGAACCTGGCGAAATAGATTACGGGCAGCCCAAAAAGGTGCCATAACATACCACTGCCTACATGTCATGGCACTGCACTTGATTTCTTGGTATGCAATTTTTGGCAATTTACTTCCATGGTTACGAAGTGAAGAAAATTCAGGACTATAAAACACTTATGAAACGCCTTTACCACACGTCTCTTATTTTTAGCAATAACATCGCCAATATTCCGATCTTCTGACGCCATTTTGTAGATTTTCTAAATTCTTTATTGGCATGGACACTTCAATTGATAAGCCAACACGTTGTTCGTCTTGTTAGATTTTACAGCTTCATTCATAATCAACTATCTAATCGTTGATACCCGTAAACAATGGATCAGGATCTTCCCGAGTCAGTCGGATGGCATAATTAAATGAAGGTCTGAGCCATTCATCAGTTTATCCAGGAATAACCTGAGGTTGATAGAACACTGTAGACTCAAAGTACACTTTTTTTCAGAAAGGGGGTTGTCTCGAGCTTAACAGAATCTACTGTGACGAAGAAAATGAATTTTCGGAGAACATTATTGCACCTCGTGCCATTAAGAATACCTCGATCCATATTAGATGCTGGGCATCTAATGTGCTATTGACACTGAACAGTATCCTATTGATTGCCAGGGCAATAGACTTGGCTGAAATAATATGAGGATATTAAGGAACCCATTCTCTACAAGACTCAACGTAAAAAATTATTATGGAATGATCCTTCAAAAAAATTAAATGAAGTTCCGCCAATTTCAAATCGAAATATTTTCCTGCAGAAAAGCGTCTTAAATCTTTGTAATTAAATTAAAATTTAAAGCAAAGCTAACTATTCAGCAAATGGTGCCACACGACCACCACTTCTGATGAACGGTAAGTGCTCAATTTGTTTCGTTTCTATGCCTCCAAAAGCTTTTTATTTTTATTTTATAGCTTATATCGCCTGACCAGGTAGAGGCTCGAGTGAAAACAGTGTTCAATAGTTAAACTGGCTTAAATGAATTCACTTGAATAATTGACAGAAAACAAAATTAAAAGCCAATTCAAATGAAATCAACAGCATCGTATGAATAACCGTCATCATCACCATCACCATCATCATTATTTGGCTACCGGCGGTTGCATTTCAATTTTTTCCCATAAATGCCATAATTTATCTCTTCAGTAAATAAATAACAAAAATACTCGTACAGCAACAACTACTCGTACAATGTGGTTTTTGTTTAAACATTTTAAAAATAAAAAAAAGATAAAAAAAATGAAGAAGAAGAAAAAAAATCATTTCAAATGATGGTTTTAAAGAGAAGATGTTCAACGTTTAACCAACGATTGCAACTAAAAATTGATCAACACACACACACACAACACAAGCTGTTCTACCAGATGAATGAAATTCAATTGAATTTTTTATGCACCCTACACATCAGTTTACCGTTTTGAGTACTTTCCTTTAGACCAACAAATTGCCTCTGGCACTTGTCTGACCTGCAAAACGCTTACGTAGTCGAATACATTTATTCCTTAACAGAGTAAACAATTTTAAGCATGTCTCGAGTTCAACATGTAGAAATCGAAAACATATTCTTGGAACCTAAGGGGGATTAATACATCATAAACACGAGATTGCCATTGTTGACACCGAAAGCAATTCTAAAGTATGTTAGAGCAATAGAGGTATAAGGGAAGTACAATAGATCATGTAGTCACACCTCTTCAAGAGGTTATTCTTAAACGTGACTACGACATTCGTATGATATCGAGATTTAAAGACGATTTTCTTTATATCTTGAAGGTATGAAGCATATGTGGGAAACGTTGACATCTCTTATCATTTACCATTTTTGTCGAATGGGTTAACTGGACTATCACACTGCCCTTATAACTTGGCACTTTACAACAAAATTGCTTTGATATGTATGCTGACATAAGGGAGACAAAGGAAATCAGATGACGGATATTTAAGCCAATAGCAGGGCGAATAGAATTTTAACCGAACCCATTCCATCTGAGGAAAATGGTCAACAATCGTGTTGAGAAGATATGGGATCCAATTCGATCTAGTAGACTTGGTTTTGAGACCGTAATAAGTACATGTGGCAGATTATGCAGTGATAAAGGAAAATCGGTAGAGAACTTGATATGATCAGCTATATAGCATCCGGATATACCGGACACTGGCCACTAAAAGTATTTCATCAAAGAAGTTGAACTAATTTGATGACTTACTAAGTTTGTATTTGATAAGTGGATGCACAATATATCAATAGTGGTTGAAGAGCAAAATGCTGTTCATTACATTACAATGGACCTGTTGGTTTACAAGTAAATTCACCAGTTCCCTTATGATCCTCGACATTGAAGTTGACCCATGATTCAAACCCCAGCTCAGATATCTCAAATAAAAAGAAAAATATATCTTGCGGCCACTTTCTCCCTGAGAGGAAATAATTTCCATAAAAAAGCTTCGCAAAACTGTCGTCCGGAGTCGTAGGTTCCACCCCAAATGAAATACACACAACATTGGTGGCGTGAGAAACCAGGTTGTAATCCTGACTAAAAAGTTGTAATAACCAATTGAGAAGAGAGAATAAATATTAACAAACCATAAAAAATTAATTTTGCAGAGAAATATGTTTTTCTTACGCTCAGGCTTACACTCTGCCTGAGCGTCGTACACTCTGCCTATATTGTCGTAGCATATTCTACATGTCTGCCAAGATTACTGTGTTGCAAGAAGAATGAAGTTAGCATTACTGGTTCCTCTTCTATATTTGGCTACTGCGTTTATTATTTGTTTTGTTTTTTTGTTTTTTTTTGTTTGTCTTTGCAACACTTGTGACGTTGGAAGTAACAAGTGTTTGTATTCCGCATTCATATCTGGTCAGTCGTTTATTTGCTTTTCTTTGTTGTTGACGTCAACGTGTTCAAGAGAAGGGTACGGGACTTGGAGGTTATAGATCAGAAAAGTGACTGGTGTTGCATCTGTTTGGTGATTTAATTTTCTGTGCAATTTATTTTTGTTTTTTTTTTTGTTTTGGATTTTATTGCACCAGCAGTAGCAACAACAGTTTGTTGGTTTTTTTTTTATTGTACAACCGTTTGACTATCAATTTAGTAGCGCACTCGCCATAAGATCATCGTTAAATAATTGTTCGTTTTCTTTGTTGTTGTTGTTGTTGTTATTGTTATTTTTATTATTTAATCACAATCGATCGATTACATGATGATCATCATCATCAGTTTTTGATTGTTCGTTCGCTTATTGATAATAAAATCAAATGAATTGCAATTGATGAGCAATAAAGACACACAGGCAGATAGAGAGAGAGAAAGAGAGTGAGAGCGAGAGAGAGGGGAGAATAAAAGAAAATATTACAAAATTATTGGCAAAATTTATAATCTCATAAATGAATAGAGATGGATGGATAGAGTTAAAGATTGGCTCGAGGAGTTTATGATGTCAATTACAATTCGTTTTATGTAATGTTTTATTGTTATTGTTATGGTTGTTGTTGTTGTTGTTGTTGTAGTTTCTTTTATTATTTTTATTGATGTACATTAGACGAATGAAGAGAAAAGGAGAAAGATATTGGAAAACGAATTGAAAAAAAATTGTATAAGAAACATCAGTAAAGAGAGGCAAAGCATGTGTTACAATTTAAAGCAACAACACAACAATAGTTTTAATTTTTACTAGACTAGGCCAGACTAGGCCAGACTAGGCTAGACTAGGCTATGTGTGTTATAAATCTCAATATCTTACTTAAGAATTTAAATACTAGAACGATTTGATTCTATGCGCTAAACGGCAGAGAATTTGATTTTAATTTGTTTCTACCGACAAAACTGAATTGCTCCGTATTACATACATAATTGGTCCTTCCAACCATTCAGTCAGGATTCCAACCTAGTTTCTCACACCACCCACGTTATGTCTGTCAATTTTATACATGAGTCGCGGGACCTACAGTTTAGAGTCGACTCCGAATGACAGATTTTTTTGAAAAACTTTTTTTATTTACTTTCAGATTTTTTGCCAGAAATCTGCTGAGAGGCAGTTGAGATGTCTGACCTTGGGATTCAAACACAAGCTTAGACATCTCCAACAAAACGAAAAAAACATTTTTTTTCAGTGACTTCTTGGCAAATAGGCTGAGAGAATATAAAATTGGCATGAGAAAGTTTCTTAAGAAAATTTGTTATTCGGAGTCGACTTTAAACTGTAGGTCCTATCACGTATGTATGGTATTGACTAAAGAGTTTTAATGAGTAATTATGTATGTATGTAAGCAATGCTATCACTTTATTTGTTATACAAATTAGACCAAAATTAAGAATACGATCTAATCTGAATAAATCAGTTTGATTTGTTCCATTGGCTTTTATTTTCCCCCCTTAAAAATTGATTTCATGATCCACAAAAAACATATTGATGCCGACAATAAATTTTACAGACCTCTTGCAACATTTCTGTCAATACATGTTTGCAAACACAATCCATTCATTCCATTAAAAGACTCTTCTTACAACATTTTTTTGTTTTTGTTTTATAATAAAAATAGTAGCAACAACAACAATAGCAATCATTATTATGATTATTGTTGTTACAATTGCTTCTTTTTCATATCAAAATCAGTTCATGGCTTGGCAAATATGAAATGATGAAGAAAAATTGAAGGAAAAAAAAATCACATCACATCACATCACATCACATGAAATGCAAAATATTTGAGAAAAAAAAAAGAAACACAAATATTTCACACACTACACACACACACACACACACACACCGATTCAAACTGAAACAGAAGAAAAACAAAACAGAAAACAAACTGACTGAAGAAGAACTGAATGAAGAAGAACTGAGTGAAGAATGAAATATTTTTCTGATATCAAATCAAATCAAATCAAATCAAAATGAAAAATCTTAAACAGGCAAGAAGAAGAAAAACTTGAAAAATTCATACAAAAATAATGAAAAAAAAAATAAAATAAAAGAAGAATAGCAACGATGATGACGACAACATGTTTTTTTTACTGTCAGCGACAAAACAATGCTTTTTTACTAGAGCTGGTGGTGCTGCTCTGACTGTCGTTGTTTGGTGATATGATCATCGTATTATTGTTGTTTGGCTTTTAAAGTACTTTTGTTGGTTTGTTGTTGTTATTGTTTTTGTTGTTATTGTTATTTTTTTATTTCATTTTTTCTTGTTTGCCTCTTATGCTACAGACAATAGAGTGAAATAGTCAATGAATGTCATAAATTTTAACCAGGCATAAAGCACAACATACAACTTGCAACTTGCAACAACAACTACTGTAAATGACAACAATAGCAATAGCAATAGCAATAGCACTAGCAATAATAATAATAAAAACAAGAAACACTTTTACAAACACTTTTACAAACCTATACACTTCATACATAATGTTGCAAATAAAATGCAACCAAAGTGTTGCACACACATTGTCAAATTTAAATCGGAATTACAACAAAAAATGAAAAAAAAGAAGAAAATTAAACAGTAAACATGCTACAGCAATAACAAGAAATAGCTGCAACAACAATTGTTATAGAAACAGAAAAAGAAAAAAAATTACAAGCACTTCCAAGAAGCATCATAGTTGGCAAAGACGTTAAAAAAATTTATAAAAATCTGCCAACTGAATAGCAAAAAAAAAAAATAATAATAAATAAAATTACACCATTTCTAAAAAGAATACAAGTTCTTGATTAACAATACTGTCACCATACTCCCCTCCAACTTCATTGGGAATCTCTATAAAATCTTCTCCAAGTCTAATCCTTTGATAAACATCGTGATGCTGCTTGGTATCAACAATGACAATTCCCTGAATAGTACTTGATATGCTCCCGGGTGTTTCATTCCTTATCGCATCACACAGGTTCCATAAATGTCTGCAGACGATTCATTCTCATTGTCACAGAATCTACATGTTGGGCTAGCGACAATCCCCCCATTCTAAATAAGTAAATCCTGAGTTTACAGTACCCTGTATCGGTACTGTTCCCAATCTAATGTAAATTCTGGCTGGTCTGATGCATGACTCAGATCTCTTCTCAATTTAATTTCCTAACAAATGGTTCGATTGCCTTAAAAGTCACTTGGTTTGAGAAGAGTATTTGCCTCTCTTTATCTACCCTTTCGTTGATCATACCTTTCCAAACATCCGCTACTACTCTACACAAGTGTTTTGGTCCCTACCATCAAAGATGCGTAAGCTTTCCACCTTCCAAGCTCGTCTAGCTACTTATTGCCGAGAATTACCACATAACATGTATCCCAGCAGAGAGTAACCTTATTCTGTTTTCCTAATTGACTCAGCTACCCCAGATAGTTCCATACTATCTTCGATTTTACCTCATAAGAGCCGAGTGTTTGAATGGTTGTTTGGTGTTGCTGTGTCTTGTCTTTGGCGCTTCCTATTCAAGCTGAATTGAGCACCTCCTTCGATGACATAGACTTCCACTTGTAGGATGCCCGCGAATTTCCCTACGGGCTTGCATTATTTCATACTAGGACCAAAAACTCCTGCTTTTGTTCCAGGGTCCGTTCTTGATTCATCGGTAAACCACAAAATAAAAACCGAGTGAGCGAATGGCGATTTGACTGTCAAATAATAATGCTAGGTCCTGTCTTTTCCACCTCCTATCCAAATTGAATTCAGTACTGTTTTCCGATGACTTAGATTTCCACTGTGAAGATACGGGCAAGTTTCACCATGAGTTCTGCAAGCATTTCTACTGTCTCTATTTAGGAGATAGTTAAGGGAAGTTAAGGTAGGTCGAAGTGATGATGGTTTTGATTACCAAAGCACACTTGAGCGCGTATAGCATCACATTGTGACGCCACAGTAAGCGTAGTGTGTGTATTGGCCTACTTCCACCAAATTCATCTAAAAAGTTGGTCAGCTCAAGGGCTGCACAAGATTTCGATTCTTTAGGTTCCGAAGTTCCCTAATGAATTTTACGTTAGAATTTGAATTCATTACCTCGTACAGTGGGCTTAACTCCGACAGAGCTTCGAACGCCGCTGTTTAGCCAATAAGTGCTAGCCTCTGTATCGTGTTCAATTTCAATTGAGCTGTTTACAGATTCGTTCTGTCTGCCCCTACAATTGTTCTGTATTGACTTTGACCATTATGCTAAACATCCAGTGCATAATATCTGGGTTCCAACCCCAGTATTTCCTTGCTGCCATTCTGCATACGATAATGGTATGTCTGGCCTTTTCCTCGCTGCTCTCTCTATATGAGCCCTCCAGGTCAATTTACTATCCACTGATATTCTCATATATTTGACCTCCTTTTTTCTGTAATATTATCTCACCTACGAGTCTAAGATGCTGTTTCTAATGGAAACAGTGTAAGAAAAAATCTGTCATGAAAATGAAAATGAAAAAAACTGAAAACAATAACATACTTAAACGCCTTTTTTAAGTTTTCTTTGTTTTTTTTTTCTAAAACGAATTCTATATTGCCAACCACAAGTTAGATAGGCAGACAGTTAAACGGATAGACCTACAATACCTTTAGTGGGTGGAGAAGGGGCTGTGGGGGAATTGAGAACAAAGTTAAGTAACAAATACAATAACAATGCAGGTAATAAAATATGAACACAGCATCACATGAACTAAAGTGTCGAGACTTAAAAACTAAAGACTGGTAGCAGCATATTAACACGGGGATCCATAAAAGAATTAAAAATTTCAACAGAAAAAAAAATTGAAAAAAACTGAAAAACTGAAAACAAACAAGTGAACAAATTTAAATCAAGTCAGAGATGGAACAATGAAAACAACAAAAACCAGATAAAAAAAATTATGAAATATTTTAAAGAGTTACTAAATTCGAGTATGAATTTCATGTTTTTTTCAAGATAATTTCTGTATTGAAGAGAAGAGATATCCCCTACTCATGCACTGGGCTTTGTATTAGAACAAGGAAAATAAGAAGGATCTAGGGTAGTGCTGGTGGGCATTAGATTTGAATTTGTTTTCATTATACAGGACAGAAAAAAGTGTCTGCAGGAAGAGGGTTCCACTTACAGATACTTTGGCTAAAGAACGAATTCTGTTGGTAATGCAGTAGCCATTCGACCACAATTGGATTCAAAGTATCATGGCACTATGGCGATAAAAGCAGAAAAAAAATACAAATTTTACTCAAACTCGTAAAGTGATGTGGTCATATATACTACAGGTTAACGTGCTTGAGAGACTCAGTTTCAAGTCCCCTGTATTACTAATAAACAGAGAGACAAACAGAATTGCTGCATGTAATGGACGTTAAGCGTTAAATATTGACTTCCTTGACATGCACCCATGAAATGTTAAGACATGAAATGACAAACCAAGTATTGTCTCATGCTCTATGAATTGAATTGCATTTCATGTTGTCGTCATGTTGGGAGGTGAAGGCAGTGGCTTTATGGTATGATGGATGGATTGTTTCGTTTGTTATAACATTTGGTATACGTTTTCATAAATTCAATAATTTTTAATGAATTTTTTTGTAATATTTTTAACTTAGTAGGACATTATAACTCTTTAGTTAGGATTAGAACCAATTTTTATCACATCATTCACATTGTAAGTGTTAATTCTATTCATGAGTGAAACTTTTCTTATGGCAAATTTTATTTACTTTCAAAATTTATGCTAGAAATTTGCTGTGCTAAAATAGTTGAAAAATTATAATGAATTCGTTACTCATTTACAGCATATTTGCTGTACAATTTACAGATTTTCCATACATTTAACTCATTTTCAAATCTATTTAAAAATTTAAAAAAGAAAATAAAAAATAATAAAAAAATGCTCACCATTTTTGTAAACGTTGCATGGTGTTCAGCAACACTTTATCGAAACGTTCGAAGACAAATTCTGAAAAGAAAAACAAAAAGGTTAATAAATTTTGTAAATTGTTTGATCTTCTTTAAGATCAAATTCTTTTCTATTTTTTTTTTGTTTTGCATTTGTATGTTGGAGAATTTGTAATCACCACAACAATAATATTTCTGATTGAAAGTGTTGAATCGCTTTAAATGCGTTTTGGATTCTGCCAATCAAGCTATTGTGCCGTATTCTTTTTTGTTTTTTTTTTCTTTTTTGTTTTTTGGTTTTTGTAAATCCAAACTAAAGAACAAAAAAAATTTAGTTTGATTAACAATTGCTATTAGTAGCCTAATACCTTGAATCTACGTGTATAGCTGATATTGATTCTCAATAAGTTTGCTTTGAACCTACAGTGTCTTGCCAAAAGGCCAACTACATTGTGATACTCTGATAGATTCTCCTACTATCCATATTGAGTGTGTTTATTCGATGTATAAATGCCGGGACCGTGGGTGAGTTCGAAACCCACCAGATACTCTCAGTTTTAGTGATAATTTGATTGTTTGTTTGATTAGATAAGAAAAAAAAAGTGAGAATTATTACTTAAAATCAATTTTTGGAAAAAGTGGTCATAAAAATATTGCCGCACATCACCCCCTCATTCTTCTCTCCTAAAAACTATTTTTCCTGCATCTCAACATTCAATAAGCTGCATTCATAGGAGTCATTTACAGAGTGTTGGTCTCAAGAAGGGGAAAAAAGGTAAACTACGACGATCACATTGGAAATTTAAATCATATACAGGATTCTCTACGAAAGTTCATTACATTTATTGCTGTATATACATATGTATACATACTCGATAAATACTCGATGAATCGCGACAATTTTTCGTTAAATGTCTCTGTGCTGTGTGTCTGCAGTCTATCATTTTTTTTTTGTAAAATACCATCTACTTCTACAGTTGAAAATCGACTCCAAACGGCAGATTTTTTGAGAAACTTTCCTTGCGACAATTTTATTTGATGTTTGAATTGGGATTTGCATCCGTGACGTTACGTTTGATAAGCTAATACACTACCTAACTAGACACTGGCTAGTAGGTTACTTATTACAAAATGTTGTAATTAACATTACTTGGATCATAAATTATGTTGAAAACTTGTCGACGATCAGCTTTAATATCAAGGAAATGAAAAAATAAATGCCAATGGCTTTTAAAGTTCTAACTGACAAGTATTAGAGAAAACGTCATGCCGATTATGGGTGAGGCTTCCTCGAATTGATTATGAAATGCATGCAATGAATGAAGAATGAACAAACAATTGAAAGTGAAACACATTTGATAATATTTTCTTTTCAATTGTGTGTGTGTTTTATATTTTAATTATAAAAAAAAATTAAAACAAATTCGTTAAGATTTCTATCATTTGAGTATTGGGAGTTGATTTTTCTTGTATATTCATGGACACTCCTTCTTTTCAATTTTTTTTTTATTTGTTTCGATTTGATTTGATTTGATTTGTATTTTCTGGCTACAATTGAATGGTCAGGTCAAATAATTGGCAATATGATACGTAGATACATACAGTATGTATGTACATTATGTATGTATGTATGTATGTACAGTTATGAATAAATAAGAAAATCTAAAGAAACCTTAATATTACCTACTGCGCTCATAATTATCAGCAAGCACCCCCTTTAGTAATGGAGACGTTATTGGTTTTGAAACAAAAGCCAATTAAGCCAGCCAAGCTAGCAAGCCAGTTGTTAGCTAAGGAATCGTATACCAAACCAAATAAAACCTTGACAATATTAATGTTTTTTTATTTGTTTTTGTTTTTCGTTTTATTTGTTTTGTTTAATAAGATTTATTTTATAATGAAATGTCATCGTTATGTATTGAAGTAGAACATTTAGCATTTTTTTCTTCTTCTTATTTTTCTTATTGTTTTTTTTACAAAGTAAAATTACAACAACAACAACAACAAAAAGAAATAAAGTTTTACTAGTTAACCTTTAAATTTATGTTTGAATGACTCTTTTTTCTTCTTCTTTTTTCTTACGAGTATTGTTTGTTCATCAATTTATTGAATATTTATTATAAACAATATTTGATGATCTCCACCTTATTATTATTATTATTATTATTGTTATTATTATTGTTATTTGTTGTTGTTATTTTATTACAATAACAAAAAAAAGAAGAAAAAAAGCAGAACAACTTGATCGAAATATTTTCGGCTTTCGGTTCATGTCACTGCAGTGTGTAGTCATTTATTGTGCCATGAAAACTTTTGGTCTCGTTCTACTCTTTGAATAATTTATGAATAATAATAATTCACTTGTGTGTGTGTATGCATATGTATGTGTATATGTATGTGTAAGAGTTGCAAATGTTATCGTATTTATCGTGACTCAGTTTGAAATATAATGGAATGGAATCGAAATAAAAATGTCGCCTTTTGCAAAAGACCCCATAAGCCCATATTAAAAGACATTTTTCATTCATTCATCATCATCATATAAAGTGTTATATGACCGGGAGGTATGATCACGTTTTTCAAATAATTTTTTTCTGTTTTTTTTTCGATTTTTTTCTTAAGCGATGATTTACTTTGATCGCATGCCATAAATATTTGATTGTTACGTAAACTTAAAGTTTAAAAAATTAAAAAAAAAATCAAAAATAATTTACTTTCCTACACACAAATAAATGCATTAAAAGAAGACAACAACAATACACACACAGAGCAAAAGACTTAGAAAACATACTTGAAACATGCTTGCATGTATGAAATATAATCTAAAGAAACAAGTTTGTTTCTTAAGTCTTTTGTTTATTTCGCTGTTAATTTCATTTGTCTTAACAAATAAATTTTCAATTAAAAATAAAAATAAAACACAAAATTTATTTCTGAAAATCATTTCCATAATTATGAAAATGGTCTGAATTTCTGAGGGTCGTTCTTTCTAACCTAACATTGACAAAGAAAAATCTAATTTGAGGGATCGAAATTACTGCCTCTAATGATATTATTTTTTCGACTATTCAATCAAAACAGTTTATGAAAATGCCCTGAAGATGCAACAAATGTGCACTAAGGATTCCGGGTAATCATTAGTTATTCCATTATAAGGCGACTAGCAAATCCCAGCTTGGTGACCCTAGGGCGTCGTTTCTCACACCTATCAAGCAACGTTTTTTTTTTTGTTTTTATTTGGTTTGCCTATTAGCAGATGTCTGTCATTATGTCAAAAGGTTCGCTACATAAATATGTTCATACACAGACAGTTGGAATAGAGGCTTTTGTATGGCACCCCTACTAACATTATACGATGCTGCTTGTAACAGGATTCACGAAATTTATAAAACGAATAAAATATTGACAATTATAACCAGTAAGAAAAACTCAAGCGCATATGAGAGTCTTTCACGGTGAAAATCCATCAGCACAGTGGTGAGGATCAATCTAACACCAAGCGAAATATAATCGAATAGCTTAACGAAAAGCGATTTCGATTAGCCTGTTGTTCTATTGATTTTAAAGAGATTTTTGATCCCATAAAACGCCGTGAAATATGTAGTGTACATGCATACATGTAAAGTGGTCGCCTTGAAATTGGTAAACAGTATGAAAACAAGTATATCGTGGAGGGATTTACCATCTTCATCACGACATTTTAAATGTATCTGCAGTCAGGCTTAACAATATACATACATACATACATACATACACACATACATACACACATAATTGGTCATTACAACCCTTTAGACAGGATTGTGACCTAGCTTCTTGCGCCAATTATCTTGCGTGTGTTAATTTTATCTATAAATGGCGAGACCTACAGTCTACAGTCGACTCCAAATGACAGATTTTTGAGAAACTTTTCATGGCAATTTCACTTTCCTCTCAGAGTGATTGAAAAAAAAAAACTGTTGGGAGGCAGACGCCGTAGGAAATATTTTTCCATATTTTCGTTTTGTTTGAGATGTCTAAGGCCAGGGATTTTAACCGCGGTCAACACATATTACTTACTAGACAACGGCGACTGCTAAAGATAGGAAATGCTTAAAAGGCGACTCTACATATGCAATGTTTCCCCTGTCAATGTATGTTTGAAAGGAATAAATGGTCCACATGACATGAAATTAATTTGAAATTTTTGATGGCAAACGATACTAACTGATATTACCACTAGTATTGCTCTGCTATGTAGAGACTGTCAGTTTAATTCTCATCAGAATTACCAGCTAATAACTGAAATAATCCTCTGATTAGTATAGAAGTATGGACTGGGGTCTTACAAATACAAATAAATTGAAGGGATATTGGGTAGTCGTCAACCAATTCAATTGAAAGCCGATTAAAATTCGAATCAGAAAAGATTTCCGCAACTGTTTTTGTCTCAGGCGTGTTTGTTACCAATTCAGGGTGCCCTGTTTGGTGGTATTATACGTTTGGGTTTAACCAAATGGAACTTTCATTCCTTGTTTTTTTCTTTTTTTTTTTTTTTGTTGTAACATTTTTACCACATCATTTATCTTTACTTATGTAACTACTACCAACAAAAACAGAGAAAAAACAAAAGCAAGTCAAGCAAAATAATGAAGAAGACATTAAAATTAGGTAAAACGGCATTAAATGTGACGAGAATATTAAAATTTGTAACGCATTGAAAGTGAGACAGACAGACAGACCCATTCACTATTAAATGTTGCCATAGGCAAATCTCTTCTTCTTCTTCTTCTGGTTTTTAATAACAAATATTAACAAGACTATGCTATGACGCCCTTTATTTTGCCAGTCAATTAAGCAGGCAACTACCATTCATCATTCCATCATCATCATCAAATAAACTGCAACTTACGCAACATTTGGTAACACAATTGTCATAAACACGTGATAATTTTTTTAAAAATTATAAACAAATTACAGCAGCAGTAAGACAAAGAAATGTTCAAACATGTCGAGAAAATAAAAGTGAAGTGAAAAGTTTCTTCGTCTTTTTCTTATTTTTCTTTTAATATTTAATATGTGTGTGTGTGGGAATATAAATTAAATTTGGTTTTAATTTTTTTGGTTTTTTTGTTTTTTTTTTGGTTTTTTTTAAATGAATTTTAGTCACCAAATAACTTGACATTATGCCAAGCATGTGTGTATGCGTGTGTATGTTGCAGTTAAAACTTTTTAATTTTAAATGAAAACGAATGTGAATATGAATAATTAGAGTGAACATGAATGAACGAACGAACACACGCAATCATAATAAAAAATAAAATAAAAACACAACAACAATACAACAACAAAAAACTAAAATGGCAAACAAAATGTGATGAGAAAGAGATTATAATCCCAATTTATTTGAAAATATTTTGATTTCCATTAAAATTTATAAAAGATTTTTAACAGCCTTCATGAGCGAAAAATTTTAATATTTTGCAAGCGTTAGAAAAAATTGATGATCCACAACAAAAGACTTAAGAAACAAACACTGGATATTTACACTTCAAAAGAAAAAAAATTTTTTTTCAATTGTTTTTGATTTATTATCCCCTGTGGGGAAGATAATAAAAGCAGTGCCAAGGGATATTTTAAAAATTAAAATGAAAAACAAAATCGTTTTTAAAATGTACGAAATTGCATTGCTGACAACACAATTGTTTGCTAATAATGTCCCGCTTAATGACCATTATAGACTATAAGAAATCGCCGTAGTCTAGTAGGTAGTGTGTTGGCTTATTAGACGTATGGCCATGGCTCCAGCCGTAGGTTAGATATCGGGAATAAAACGAAATATGAAAAAATATTTCTTCGGCGAATACCTCTCAGCAGATTTTTGGCAAAAACTCTGAGAGTAAAATTAAAAGGCAATGAAAGAGTTTCTCAAACGAAGTCAATAGTTTGGAGTCAGCTTTAAACTGTAGGTCTTGCCATTCATGTATAAAATTTATAAAGAATCTAGATTGCAAATATGACCAAAGGGTTGTAATGACCAATTTGTATGTATGTATATATATAACGTCGTTCAAATGTTCGCCTTGTCTTCGCTGCGTTTTAGGCATCGGAAATATCGGACTCTGGCATATAAATTGAGCCGAATTTGACCGAATTGGAATTTTGGAATAGGTTGTTTAGGCTTCAGGACGACTTAAGAAAAATGCACAAGAAAAATTTCTAACGGAGTCAAATCGCACGACATTGCTCATGCAGAATATCCAATGAAGCATACGATGTTTGGTACGTAGCGCCGTTCATATGTCATTTCTATTTCTATTGCAAGTCAAAAGAAGTTGCTAATCAGCAGTATTCAGTACTCGCTATTTAAAAATATGACCTGGCCTATATCGTTTTTACAGAAAAATGAGCCGGTAATGCTTCCATCCCAAAATCTACTTCAAAAAGTAACCTTTTCAGGATGCATTGAACACTCTTGGATATCATATGAGTTGGTATTACCCCGAATTCGATGATTTTGTTTGTTTACGTACCTATCACCTAGAAATAGATCTTATCGCTGAAGACATTTTTTCAAAACCAATTTCAGAGCCTCTCCAACGAACACACATCTTTGTCTTTGGTTGGTCCATGGTGATTTGTGAAAGCAGACAACTAATTTGACAGCTGTAGTGCAAAACAAGATGGCCGTTTTGAACTGTCATAATACTAAAGTTCCTATTGAAGAGTACCCGATATAATTACATCGCGGCATTAAGAGTTGGAGATCACTTTTTTCATCACATCATGGTTAAGTCATGATTTTCTTTTTCGCCAAAAATAAATCTTAATGGACGTACGTACGACATTCAATTCTGGTTGCATTTCGTTTCCTTGTAGGCTGCTGTCTCAGACACAACCTTAAAAACGCAGATTGTAAGAAGTTCGAAGGAGTCACCAGACAAATGCTTATTGAAAACCACGGGTTAGACCAGTCGTAAGCCATCGTACTACATGCTAGACTGTAGCGACAGTATTTTGCTAATCAAATGCAGTGCATTTAGTAAATCTTTTAAAAATTTTTAATTAATGAACCCTCAAAACGACAATGACTAGTTAAGCGACCATACAAGCGCGTATTTAAATTAACGAATAACAATTTATAAGCAATTAAACTCTAATCGACCATAAGAAATGTTTATTAATTGTTCTCGTAAATTTTCATACCAAATGAATGGCCAGTGGTTTCTGCCTTTTGTCTGCAAAGGGGCATGTAAGTGATTGTAAATATTAAATGACCACACCACCAAAGGACGGCAAATAAATCGCAGGCCCCCAATAGTAATTGGAATTGAAATTGAAAGGAATTGCAAAAAAATAAATCAAATTCCTAACGCTAAGTCTGATGTTTTTAAATATTTGACTTCAATTTTTCTGGCTAAAAATTAAAAATTGGATTTTCCCCACTATCAAGCAAATTCTTTTTAAAGGCTTTTATACCTTCAGGCCATTAAATTAATTGTGCCGTTATTTAAATACGCTTGTTTGTTTACATGGGTTTAATTGCTACTGAAACAAGCAATATTGGCATCAGATCTCTATTGGTTTTTACACTCATTTCCATACTCTCGCTATGACATACGAAGATGATATGTTAAGTTTACGATGATGTAGGTAACGCCTAACTAAATACCGTAGTTTTTTGAGCCACTGGTTGAAGTCCTGACTCAGATGTTTCGTACCAAACGAAATACAAAAAAAAAAAAACAGTTTGTTTGAGCGATTTACCTTCAGCAATCTTCTGCAATCTGTGTAAAATAAAATTGCCATGAAAAATTTCTCAAAAAGTTCGGAGTCTCGGCATTAAACTGTGTGTCTCGCCACTCAAGTATAAGATTAACACACACAGTATGGGTGGTAGGAGAAATTAGGTTGTAATCGTGACTAAATTCATTTACTTGAGCAATAGTTTCTTATAGTTTCCTATAACTGGTCAGCATAAAGACTATCGCGATAACAGCAATGGGTTTCGGAAGGTTGCGTTACAATTTCTGTATTTTCTGTCTGAAGTATGAATGGCATGGAGTCTGACCCATACATTCACACTGCACCCCGTCGGGATACCGCGCAGTCATCTCAAATTCAAAAATAAAAAAATTTTCCCTTTCACCACCTATTCTCTGTAAGTACATGACAATAATATGCCGATTCTCGGAAGAAAGTATTGTAGACTGAGGGGTTGTAATGACTAATTAGACACATTCGGTCTTATGCTGCCTACGATACTGAAGGCCCTATTGGAACTGTACATAAGAGTAATGCTCTGAAAAATAGTTCACATGCATCACTGTTTTCCAGTCCCTTGTAAGCGAATAATTATTTGCTGACAGTATACTCTAAGAATAGTCTTCTATGCTCCGGAACTCTTTCTCCCAATACAAGTTACCCAAAAATGTCTTCTTTACCTTGAAGAAATACAATGAAGTGTGATCTTCTGTAGCTTTTCTTATAGTCGACCTTGATCGTCCTTCAATTTTCATTATTGTTTTGCTTTTAATTGAAAATACTTCCTTAAAATACATTGATGCTAGCATTGTTGTTGCCTAAGCTACTGCAAGAGCTGCTGTTTTTGTATTTCAATTACTCTTGAGCTTGTGTTTTTGCATTTCATTTTGAAATCCACAAAAAAAAATGTTGAATTGGAAAAAAACTCATGCAACAATTTTTATTAAGAAAAAAAAAAATTAAAATAATTTCGTTGAAACAATATTTGCACATTGTTGTTGGTATGCATCTTTGGCACGAGGCCTTACCGCAGATAATTGTTTTAATTTGAAAATGCAGCTTCATTGCAGCCGCTGCTTGTTTTTCTTCTTCTTTTTGTTTCGTTATTTTGTGATCGACAGCAAAAAAAAATTGTTTTTGTGGGCGTTGAACTTTAAAAATGTGGAATGTGGATGGATTTCTTCTTTGAGCCTCTAGCAGAAACTTTGTTTAAATACCAGAAAAATTTACAACAACAACAAAAAATGAAGAATTGATTTTATTCACTGTATGTGTGAGAGATATATGGTAAGAGACTAACCCCAGAGTTTTTTTAAGTTTAGTTTAAGCGCTAAAAAGAGAGAAAATTTTTTTGTAAACATGAGTATAAAAATGGCTAGGTAAAGTACCAGAGAATGCATTACGATGTTTAGTTTTGATAAATATTTTTTGAGGCTACCGTAACACTTTCATATTGTCAAACAAAAGATTTAAGAAACGAACTTTTTTATTTCCTATTCAAGGAACATGTGGTCTCCTTGACAAATGCTATCCGATTTGAAAACTATTTTTACCGAGATCATCGGTCATCAGCAATTCTTCTTGTCCCTTACCCAAAGAGCTTCTACAGTAGTGGCGATAATGATAGCACTTGTTCTCAAAATTGTGTATGCTAGTCCAATTATACAGCGTCGATTAGTTACGTTCATAAGGAGTCTGCTGGATTTCTTGTCAAGAGTGGAATAAGCTCCGATTCTATAAAATATTACAAGCTGGAGAATGTTTTGATACGTGGAGAGCATTAGGGTACCACGCCTTAACCACCAGGTTTAAATATTTCAAAATTCACGATGCGTTTTAATGCTACTTGTAATCGAGAGTTTTTTTGTTTACTTTTTCGTTAAAGGAAGTTTAGTATAAACATTCTGGATTAAATTTAGTCGCCGTAGTCTAGCAGGTAGTGTATGGACTTATTAGTCGTAATGCCTAGGATCATACTTCCACAACAAAACGAATTACGAAAAAATATTTCTGGAAAAAACTCTGAGCGCAAATAAAAATTGGCATGAAAATACGATTTCTCATAAAATCTGTCATCTGTCATGTATATAATTAACATGCACGCAACATAAGTGGTATGAGAAGCTAGGCCATAATCCTGACTGAAGGGTTATAATGACCAATTACCTATGTATGTACATATGTACTCTTCGAAAATGTAATGGCAGACATTAATTTCCATTTATAGCCTCAAATATTTTCATTACAGTCATTTAGTGAGGATTACAACCAATATTTTAGCACACCATCAATGATTTTATTTCTTTTAGGAAAACGTTTTCATTGCAATTTTATTTTCCACTCAGAATTACTGCCACAGGTCTGCTGAGAGGAATTCGGCTTGTGATGTCTGAACTGGAGGGGATTTGATACATGAGCTTGCGAACTAACTACTGGACTACGTCCGTCAACTTCTAATACAAAACCTCTGTAATAAGAGAGTTAAAGGAAATGGAAAAACCTTGTCGATTGTCAAAATAGCTTGAGATATCTCCACGGTAAATATGTTTAAGGTTATCATAATAGATCAAATGATCTATTGAGCTAATGAATGACCCAAATGACAGACCCTAACCCAACTTTATCCATCGAATTTCAGAAGAATAAATCGAAGAACAAATTGTGTCATCTGAAAAAAGTTTCTATCGAATTAAAAAACTAAACTGCTGAGGGGTTTCCGCTTTTAGGGCCTTAAAGCGTTTTAGTTTTTGTTTTTTTTTTTTCAACTTAACAACAAAAATATAATACGTATGATATGCCAGTTTATGCATATGAGTTCCTATTTATCTTAAAAACATTTTTAAAACTTTTTTTTTTTTTGTTTTCGATAATTTCGATAATTTATTGGCACTTTGTAATCGTTAGACTTTCGACCTCATGCCCCAATAAATCAATACAAAATGTTTTTAAAATTTAAACAATTTTTTTCTCTCTCTTTTTGCAAAACATATAAAATCAGTGTGTGCGTGTATGTATGTGTGAGTGTGCCTGTGTGTATGTAAATTAAGTTATGAAGCCATCTGGTCACTTGTTAGACGTCTCTGTCGTTCAATATAACTTGACTGGTTGTTAATCATTATTATTGTTATTGTAATAATTTCATGTTAAATGCAAAAAAACAAATACAAATACAAATACAAAAAAAAAATAAAATAAACAAATAATTACAATAACAACAATATGTACTTAATATTTATGTATTATTATGCCACATACATGGTTATGACATAAAAACTAAAGTGGACAATTTAGATTTTCTTTCTCTCTCTCTCTCTCTCTCTCTGTTTTAAAGTGCTCTACTGGAGACAGAGTCTAAACAATAATTTTCTTTTTGTTTTTCTTTTTTTTTTAAGAAAATATTACACAAGAAACAAAACAAAACCAAATTTTACATAAAATTTGTCATAAATATGTAACAATACATATATAGGGTGGGCCATCTATCGGTTTAAATTTCTATTTTATCACAAAATTCAGTTGATTAACTCCACTGAACGTAATAAATCGATTTACGTTTGAGCAACGTTGCGATATATTTAGGCCAACGAGAAACTGCACGATGATGTCTTCGGATGAAGCTCATTTTGCATCTTGGTGGGTAATTGATTAGTATTTGGGGCTTAGAAAAATCACACGTGGTCTTAAAGAAGCCAGCGCAATCTTTACGTTTGTAACTATTTGGTGCGGCTTATGGAGGCATCATTGGGCCATATTTCCTTGAGAAACAGGATGACGCAACCATTACTGTCATGGGACACAAATAGAGCACCATGATACCCAATTTCTTTGTATCCGCTCTTCATGGTATTGCTGTGAACGATGTTTGGTTTCAAAAGGATGATGCAACTTGCCAGACATTTCATACCACAATCGATTTATTACGTCAAATATTTGATGGCCAAATATTAATTAACCGAAATGGTGATGTCAATTGGCAGCCAAGAAGCTGCGATTTGACACTGTTGGGCTATTTTCTATGGTTCTCGGTTAAAGAAAGCTGTTATGCCGACGAACCAGAGACAATTAAGCATTTGAAGAGTAACATTCACCATGCCATTGCTGAGATACGAGTTCTTACACTCGAATTGGTAGAAGCGGACCAGCGGCAGCCATTTGAATGAAATTTTATTTCATTTCTGAACGAAACAATTCTATTTCACTAGAGAAGAAAAATTTTGGCAAAATTTCAAATCGTTTTTGTTTTGTAGCATTTTTAAATTTAAACTTATAAATGGCCCACCCTATACACTGTACATATATAGAGTGACATTAACATAAACAATATGCGATTATTACAATCCACATACATATTATGTGTCTGGTGTTGTATGCAGCACATAAACAAACAATAACTAGAGTATGTAGATGTAAAGTAAGTAAGAACGTGCATATCTTTAAACTGACGATGATTATTTTTTTACCAGGAGTTTAATGGAGCATTTGGGTTTTTTGTTTTCTTTTTCTTTTGAAAAAAAAAATTATGAAATTTGAATCGCTCAGACAAATTACTTATTTCAACTGTATTACTAGCGTTTGCTATTTGCAACAATACATATGTCAATTGTAATGCAATGCAATGCAATGCAATGCAATGCAAACATTTAAATGACAAACAAATACAAGCAACAGAAACAGAAACAGAAAAAAAAAACAAACTTGAAAAAACACAATTCAAGTGAATTCATACTTTCATCTGATCAAACAATTGTCAAGAGAAAAATATTTCGATTCGTACAATATGAATGCAACAATCTGAATGAAAATTAACAAATTATTGTTGCTTTCGTTTTAAATTTAAATACAAAATACATGAAGAAAAAAATGGTGAATTTTGCAAAATTCATGCAACTTAGCGATGCAACAAAGCAAAAGTACAAGAAATTCATTTGGAATACTCAAAAAGTAATGAATTCCTACCTGCTGTTTGTTCTACGGTAATGATAACGTAACGTATTTCACAAAACAACGCCTTTATCTACCACACATACACATCACAGCGATCCTGAAAGCCTTACGTTGGCTTACATGCCATTGATTCAGATTAATGCTCCACGTAGAGAAATTGTGTCGAATATTTAAATAATGTTGCGTTACACAAACGAATAAAAATTTCGATTTTACACACCCACACACAGGAAGTGTTCCCATAGAAAGTGATGCCATAGTAGGAGGGACAAAATGGTGATGAATTATTTGGTCGAGCATAAAACTACGAATTCTTCATTTACGATATTCTCCTTATTCAACTTAAAACAACTTTTAAGGGGGGAATTTGTGGTGATTTTTGTTGGGTGCAGCAGAATACGTTTCACAAAAATCTGTTGTTCGGAGTCGTTTATAAAATTAACACACGCAACATAAGTTTTGTGAGAAACTACATCGTAATCCTGACAGAAGGTTTGTAATGTATGTAGAACAGATGCAGTGGGTAATCTAAATCTATTTTAGTCCCCTCATAACTTATAGAGTATCTCTATAATGTCTCATCCGAGCCTATTGTCCTGACAAGCAATCATTGCCCTGGAATTAACGAAAATAGTTACTTGCTCAGCAACTTGTTTCCTTCCAAGAATATAATTCTGATGTTAATTTTCATTATCACGGAATCTACATGTTGGAATGGCGACAGCAACCGTAAGTTTGAAAAATTCTTAGAATCCACATGAATAGTGTTTTGATGATTCATTGTCATCGTCATAGAATCTGCATGCTAAGTTCGAGATAACCAGTCATTCTGAGTAAATGCACTCCGAGTCAACAGTGATCTGTCAAATAGATCGGTTACTAAGCTTTCGTTATTTCAGGATAGTCTGGTGCATAGCTCAGGCCTCTTCTTATTTTAAATTCTGGCAACAAAAGTTGTGATTTTCTCAAGCCCAATATGACTTGAGAAAACTCTTTGCCTTTCTTTATCTAACCTGTTAGTAAGCATCCCTTTCCAAACATCCGCCACCGCTCCACAAAGGGGTTCTGGCCTCATCAAAGGCATGGTAGCTTATCTGCTCACTCATTGCCATAAATTCCTACATGACGTGGGGCCTAGCAGAGAGTAAACTTATTCTATCTGTCCTGGACACCAACATACTGCACCGACTTCTAATCTCAAAGCCTCTTAAGAGTGTTTCCTGCCATAAGAACATTGTTATGAGCATAGTTTTGACTGTCCATTCACGGTATAATTATATCCACAACCAAAGCCCCATACTATACTAGTAGTGGGCAATCTACTTCTTATTGTTCTGTATGTGTAGTACCTGTGTCCTTCAATCGGATGTTACATCCCTTTTTATTCAATGCGTTTATCTGTGACTTTAGGAAGAGTGTGCTTAAATTCGTTAACAAATCTGTATTTAGAAAAGTGCCTAAAGACGTCGAAGCTTAAACTATGCCTGGATAGCTTAAACTAAACCTACGAGGTAGCCACCGTAGTCACTGTTTGGCATAGAAGGAATTTGTATTGGTGGCATCATCGGCCCATATTTCTTTGCGGATAACGTCGTCGAAGTCGAGTAGGTAGTGTATTGGCTTATTAGACGTAAGGCCACGGTTCAAACCCCAGGCCAGACATCAAAACGGAAATATTTCTTAGGCCGATTTCTGGCAAAAATTCTAAAACGTTAATAAATTTGTCATGAAAAGTTTCTTAAAAAAGTCGTCTCCGAAGACTTTAAACTGAAGATCCCGGCACTCATGTATAAAATGGAATACACACAACATAAGTGGTGTGAGAAGCTAGATCATAATCCTGACAGAAGGATTGTAATAACCAATTATGTATGCATGTATATATGTAATCCTACAACAGCTGTCTTAGTAAATCTGTCTGCGAGCGGTTTAGGATGCAGTGGCAGCATTAGCAACGATCAATACAATTGCCGATTAACCGGTTACCCGTTACGGTTCTCGATTAATTTAATTCCATAGATTCCATTTCAATGATATTAACCAAGTTTACATGACCAAGAGTACATACTACATTCATGAATACAATTTTTTTTTGTTTTTTTTTTCAATTCGTTGATTAATTGTTAATTTCATGATAAATTTTTATGTAAAAATTAAAAAATTATAAACTGAAATCAGTGATTAAACGTTTAATAACAACAATAACAACAGTAACAACAACAAAAAGAACAACTAAAACAGTTACAATTGATTTATTCTTGTATCAGTCCCCAGTTCCTGATTTAGGAAACGTTGTAGAGTAAACCATACAATGCCACACACGTGCATTTGATTTAAACGTTTTGCTAATTGTCTTAGCCAGGCTTACTTAGTATAATCAATTCAAAATCGTACATATTTTAATTAATCTCACCCAGTTGGTGGTCCAACTAAGTATTCTATTTTCTCTCCAACAAAACATTCCGAATTTAAATTGCTAATGACACACAGCCAACATACTCTCATAAGTGCTGTGCTGTTGTTGTTTAATTTAAGCATTTTTTTTCAAAATGTTTTCTTATCAAATTGAATTAAAAATGTTATCTTAAATACAGCATCACATAGTATTTGTGTAACAAATTGTTTAATAAACATTTTCTAAATATTTATTCACAGTAAATATGGCCACAGTAAATCTGAACTCGTTTTAAAATTGCTCCCAAGATAGAAACATATATTGGCGTATACCCATATAGTGTATGTGTGTGTGTGTGTGTGTCCACTATTAATGCGATCAAATTTGTTTTTAATTCTTTTTGTCCCCCCCCCATTAATGGATCGATCGTTAGTTTCAAAACTGTAACAACTTTATTTACTCACTCACACGGTACTCAAATGTTTTGCACGCGCGTTAATAGTATTTCGATTTTGTATTGATTTAAGCCGCTTGTTGTCTAAAAAAAAATCGCTTTTAATTGATTCGTTTGTTGTGTTGCCTTTTGTATTCGATTGTATTGACTTGGTGTTCACAACTACCAAATGTGGGTGACAGAAATTGATCAACTCAACTGTAAATTTTTACCAAAATTGGTTCAATTGCTCCAAAGACTCGATTAATTGAAAGCGATTAATACCGCCAATGAGAAAATAAAACAAAATAAAATCCCCACAAAACAAGTGTGTTTATGTACCATGAAAAAAAAAACCAAAATCATGGATTGTTTCTTACGAAAAGAAACTCATAAATTAAAAGGTATGCTGGAAAATAGTTTTCTAATATTGAAACGAATGGAATATGGTATGGCCTCCAATGTCAGATGATGTCAGACATAGCAAAGGTGATTTTCTCACACTGGCTAGCACAATGGATCATATTGGCCACTGAGTGAACTTGCCTGTGAACAGCAAAGCTATTCGCTAACCTAACATAACCAAACCTAACCTAAAAAATCGTTAGTCTAAGCAAGGCTTGAATAGGTATAATGTTCCCACAGAAAACAAAGCCATGGTAGTAAGAAACATAGACTAAAATAATACCCTTGTAGTCCAGAAACGGGTAATAGCTCTTGTTTTCGTCATTTAAATTCGAAAAGATATTTCAAAGTATCAGCCTGTTTCTCTTCATTCCTGTTCTACGAAAATCTATTACAAAGGAATCCCATGCTTCAGGTCAGCAGTGCTGAGGAAGAACAGTCACAACAAACACAGACATCTGTTTGAGCATATTTACTTACTTAATTGGCCACTGCAACTATTTAGCCAGGATCACAACATAGCCTCTCACATCAGCCATATTGTGTGTGTTAATTTTTTATTCATGAGTGGCAGGACATACAGTTAAACATTGACTTCGAATAAGCAGATTTGGGCAAATTTTCATGGCAATTTTTGCCAGAAATCAAATGAAAAGAAGTCACCGAAGAAATATTTTTTTTCAGTTTTCGTTTCGTTGGAAATGTCTGATCTGGCGACACTACCTACTAGACTGCGGCGAGTTCTGTTTTGGTGTATACTATTCACATATGCCTGACATCGATTTCAAACTGTATCTCCTGCCACCCACGTATAAAAATTAATACACACAACATCAGTGGTGTGAGAAACTAGGTTGCAATCCTGACTAAAGTTATGTATGTGTGGTTGCCTATTTAAGTCAATATATCGTCTTAATTGATGGTGAATGTGGCTCTGAATAATTTCTAAGTACAACTCTTAATGTTTTAATGGGAGAATGGCACACTATTCTCCAATAATGTTCAGTCAGAGTAAGGTTTTCAGTCGAAACTTTCAGGCTGAAGGGATAGAAATCAAATATTTTATCAGATATCATGCCATAAATATTCAGATATCAAGTCTTGTAGGACAATCGTGTAAATGTTGGTTTGATTCTCTAGCTGATTATCACATAGATTTTCAAGTCGATTAATTTATTTTTCCTGGCTGTTAATAACGGTAAGTTTTTTCCTGCCTTTCAATAACAAAATATCTTGCCGTAAACAGGGTGTTTCAAAGTATTTAAAACAAAGGTTAAATTTCGATTCAATTTTCAATTTTCGTTTCCAATTAAACAAATAAATTTCAAATTAAATTAAGAAAAAAAAAACGCAAAATTATTTTCGTTTTCTCACATTTCGGTTCTAAAATTTTCGAAAATTTTATACAAAATTTTATCGGCTTTCAATTGCTGCTAATGTCGGATAAGAAATGGTCTTCTGTCCTTGGCATCATTATCATTGTCATCATATGTTTGCTTTGCAATCATGGTAAATTGAAAATGTTAAATAAAATGCTTGTGAATAATTGACGAAAACAAAAAAAAACCTTTTTCTTAATTCAATACAATTCAGGAGTGAATGGAAATTGTCAATTGCAAGACTCTTACATACGTAATGAATGGCGCCTGGCACTGCTCTACGACAATGAAAATCTACAATTGCTACGGGAATCAACGGTTAGAGATGGTAGCGTGCTATACATGGTGTGTAATAGTAATGATATTACCGTAGTAACTTGTGAAAATGGCCAATTTAATCCACCATTGCCATTGGCAGCATGCCCAGATCGTTTACAGCCCCAATTGAAATTGGAAAACAATAAACAGTTGTGCCCGTACAATCTGTATCGCTCGGGATTTCAAATACACTGTCAGGACAAAGACTATTTCTTTGAGACGTTCAAGGCTTGTTTTGATTTTGATCACAAGCGTGCTGTTTTCACAATCAATGAAGCCTATCCATTTGGTAGGTGCTCTTAACCCAAAGGCCTCGAGAGAATATTTTTGAATTTTTTTATTTTTGCCAACAAATTCTTTACAGTTATAAGCAGACCATATGGCATGCAATTTGATCCTGATGACATATTTACGCGAAACATTTTCGCAGCTTACAATAAACGTGACATTTATGCCCGTTTTAAGGAGATTTTGGGCAACGATCAGCGTTATATGCCAGACAATGCCGGCGATGAGAGATTTGATCGTGGTCACTTGGCACCCGCTGGCGATTACATGATGAACTCTTTAATCGCATCCACATTTAAAATGATTAACGTCATACCACAATTTCATACAATTAACGATGGAAATTGGCGTTTAATGGAAGAGTGGGCCCGTAATCCAATTAATACGCCCTCAAAAGTGTGCAGTGGCGCATTTGAGTACCCATTAACGTTAAGAGATTCGCAGGGTGATTATAAAGCCATGTATTTAAGAGAGCCCAACATAATACCCATACCGTTGTGGACCTATAAAATCGTTTTGAATCGTCATGGTGTCCGTACAGTATTCTTGCAGTTCAATAACATTCATCATCAGACAACACCGCCTGACATAATTTATGCCTGCGAACAAGTGCCATGTCCGTCGACAATAGCTTTAAAGAATAGTAATTATTACGGTTATACGTTCTGTTGTAAGCCGGAAGATTTTATGCAACGTATTGTTCCAAATTTACAGGGCCACTGTTGAAGTACTTTCTGCAAATATTTTTAGAATTTGGCCTCTCATCACGGAATTGTTTCCAGTGACATTGCTTCTTGAAGGATTTCGATTAATAAGCATCTTGTATGCTTGTATACTTCTGCTCAAATCTTTTATTATATTTTGATAGACAGGGGAAGTCCCTGATTATTTTTTAAAAATCAAAAAAAAAATTTTTTTTGAGCCTCAATAAAATTCAAAATTTTTATTTCATTTACAGTATAAATAAACAATTTCTTCCTCTTTCTGTTTTCTATTGTTGACGTCATAAAATTAAAATTTTCAAAAAAAAAATTCCTAGAGGAAAGAGAAATTAAATACCAAAAGGAATACAAATTTTGGAATTTTTTAAAGATTTTAAGATCAATCCATCGTGCTCAAGGTGGCATAATGTTCAGCATAATAATGCTATGCTATGGACGTCCCCCTAGCCAAGTTTACAAACATTCCGATCTACCAGACTTTTCAACAAATTGTAAACCTAGTCATTTCTGTCAATGACCATGCATACAAGAACAGTGACATAAATAAGATCCCTTGTTTCTTCTCCTGCTTTCTACTTTAATATCGATTTTCCATCTGTTCATCTAGTGTATAAAGAGTTCTCATCTCTCCTATATAGACTTCTATTGCCCTCAATCCCCACATACTCTTGTTAAAAATTAGTTTCATACCTGCGGTATTAAGCTTTGGCCATAAGGCTCTATAATTCTACGCAGGGTTGGTATTACAAGCAAAACGCCTATAGGATCTCTCCCCTTTCGTTACTTAGAAAACTGATACTGATCTTGCCAGTTCATATGGAACTTTGTTGCCAGTAATGATTTGAAAATCTAAACATAAGAACGATTATCCACCCTTTACACTCTCAAACCAGATAAGATCCAAAAGCATATGCAGTGGTGTGAGAAACTAGGCTGTAATTCTGGGCTCAAAAATGTATGAATGTAAGGCCTAAAGTACTGGTTAGAACGGCTATCGACTGACATGAATCTGTCAAGGAAATGACAAATCGATACAACATTCTCGTCATAGGAGTAACGGTATTGGTCATAATGGTATTGCGAGAAACTGCAAATCAAGTGAATTCTTGTTTAAATTACGCGCATCCTCTGAACTTTCTGCTGAATTTCTTTGATCGATGACTTGCATTTTTTGGTCGATGACATGCATTTCTTTGATCGATGACTTGCATTTCTTTGATCGATGACTTGCATTTTTTTTGTCGATAACTTGCCTTTTTGTGGTCGATAACTTGCTTTTTTTTTGATAATTTTAATAACGAGCATTTTTTTTTTTTTGCTAATTAGAAGAAAACAATTAGCTTCGTCGACTATATCTTTGGTTTCAAAGATTACCCGACCGCACAACGCAAACTGTTTTGGAATCCTTAATGCAATAGCTAACCAGCCCACTAAGTCAGAAGACTGCAAAAAATCTTAAGGAAAATCAAGCATTTGATAAAATTCTTGCTTTGGTAGGATTTGCATATCCTTTCTTTCTACAAGTGAAACAGTACTTCGGTCAACATTAAAGAGCTTGACCACTAGTTTTAAATACGAAGCGAATTGTTATTGAAAATTGCAATTATTCTCTCAAAACGATTCTTGTTCGATTCTCATTTTCAACAAAATAAATCCCCATTTATTCTAAACCCAGCAAAAGATAGATGTCAACAAATATGACTAAATTGTTGTCGCCGTAGTCTAAGAGGACAGGACGTTAGGTTTCAAATCCCGGTTTTGAAATCTTCAACAAAACGAAATATGAAAAAATATTTCTTCGGCGGCTATCTTTCAGCAGATTTCTGGCAAAAACTCTGAGAGTAAAAAAAAAATGCCGTGAAAACGTTTTTCAAAAAATCTGTCATTCTCGCAGTCGACCTTAATCTGCAGGCATATGTGATGTGAGAAGCTAGGTTGTAATTCTGACTAAAGGATTATATGACTGAATTTTTTCGTGCCCACTTCTTAGTTTCTTACAGTGCGTATAGTATTTAAACAAATAGCAATAAGCAGGTATAAAAAAGGTCTTCTTTTTAAACTTTGCAGGTAAATAAGTACCGCTAATACCATAGTAGTGGTTAACAGTTTTGTAGACTGTAAATACCAAATACTCTAGGGAATGAAAACTGAATTAAATTTTATTTTAAAAAGTTTACCACACACATTATAAAGAAACTAAGAAACAGAAACTGAAAATAAAGAGAAACATTCTAAAATTATTGATCACGCTTTTGTCATAAAAAGAAAAAATGATTTGCGTAGCATTGTTGCAACCACACCTCTTAGAATATTTTACTTCAAGTTTCATTTCCAACTGAAGCAGAATATAATTTGAAAAAAAAAGAACAAAGAACGCGTTTAAAATATTGGCAAATATTCATTGAATGCCCAAATAAATATCAATGGATTCCCACATAAATTATGGGCTTGCAAACGAAATGAACGAAATGAAATATCCTAAAACGCCAACTAGTAGTGCATGAAGTGTAATTTTTTTTTTGTATTTTTTTCATTACAAATATGGTTTTAAAAAAGTCATAAAATGCCGCATTTCCGTTTAGAATTTTTCGCAAATGCTTTTATTGGAGAATAATTTACGTTTTTTGTGTGTTGTGTTGTATAAACTCAATTGAGATTAGAAGCAAAAAGGAAAAAAGAAAATAAAATACAGTCTGGCCTCGATTATCCTTGATACGGTTAATCGATAACACCGATTTCTTTGCAATGTTTTCAAATTGTTTACTTCGATTAACTGTGATTATCACTTTTATCCGTGATGGCAGAAAATTTTTTTATTAACTTCATATAACAAACATAAAAACGGGGAATTCCCTGTTTAGCATAGGATGAGTCAGTGAGTGATTTGTTCAATTTTGATATTTGAGAATCGCGTGTGAGGTCAGATCTTGTTATTATTCGAATAACCGTGAAAATCGATTATCTGTAATGCTTCTGTCCCGATCATCATGGATAATCGAGACCCGACTGTATTAATTTTATGCTTAAAAGGTTAAATATTTATTGTATTTATATTCCGTCATTATGTAGGTGATGTAAAACCTGTAGGTGCGTCTAGTCAAGGTCAAGATAGATTTTAAAAGCGTATGTGTTATGTACAACATACATAACCTTTAAATTTTTCAATAACAAGATCACATGCGTCAAATAATTGTTATGAACTCAACTGCATACATTATTTTGGAATTGACTGTATACATGCATCAGAACAATTTTATCTAGAACATGCTCTAAATTTGTGCCGACAGAAGTAACGTTTGATTGATAATACCTCCAAGGTATAGTTAAGCAATATCACCAGGATCATCACCCTATATTTGAACCTGAAAAGGAAGTTCAAACTTAAATATCAAGGAGTTGTATAGTATAAGCAAAGACTTTCAGAAAGTGAAAATTCCATCACAGACTAAGCACAACTGCTGTGAAAGTATTGCGAAAGTAGTCTAGTAGGTAGTGTTTGAGACCACGGTTCAAACCCCAAATAAAACGAAACATCAAAATAGTATTTCTTAAGCGACTGACTCTCAGCAGATTTCTGAGAAAAACTCTCTGAGAGTAAATCAAATTGCCATGAAAAGTTTCTCAAAAATCTGTCGTTCGCGGAGTCGGCTTCAAACTGTAGGTTAACACACACAACATACGTATGTAAGTGGTGTGAGAAACTAGATCGTAATGCTGACTGAAGGGTTGTAAGGACCAACTAAGTATGTATGTTTGTACTCGATATGAGCAAAATAACAATTGATACCTTAACGAGCATAGGACTTCAGTAAATCTCTTCTATTCCGATCTATCCATTGAAATATTATTTCCATCTTGATCTCGGTATCATTTTGCTGTCATATGTTATAGCCAGTTATAGCTCTTCTGCGATTTGCCTAAGTATTTCAGATACAATGAATCTGAAAACAGCACGATTGGAATTGGACAAGATACAGAGATGGGCATGTGTTGTTAGTAAGTGAGTTAGTGAGAACCTGTCCTACAGAGGCTTACAGTAATACTGTCTTATATCCAGACTAACCACTCAAACACTTGGCTCTTGTGAGGTTAAATCGAATATATATGGCGACACAAATTAAAACCACCCTCTGCTGGGTCCCAAGTCATATGGGAACTCTCTACAATTAACCAGCAAATGAGCACGCAAAGAGGGGAGGTGTTTTCAGACTTTTTAAATTTAAACTTTTAAAAACCATTGATTGAGAAAGGCATCGAGGCGTAATAAACGATAAAATTTTATTTCTTGAAAGACCCAAGCAAATTTAAGGTTAGGTTATGAAGATTTTTTTTTTAAGAAAAAAGTTTCTTTCTTAAATCTTTTGTTTAAGACAAACAAACCAACGAATAAACAAACAAAGAAACAAAGAAACCAAATGAATTATCTTTTATAAATTATCACTTCTAACGATAATTTAATTTTTGATAATTAAAATAGGAAAACAAAAAAAAACTTTCAAAGCAATTCTCTATTTCGTAATTATATTTTTGATTATTTCTTTTTGTTGTTTTTGTTTTTTTTTTTGAACATTAAACCCAGTTAATCTGATCTCTTACAAGATTTCAAATCAGTTTCTGTTTTTCCGTTTTTTTTTTTTGTTCTTGCAAGTTTTTCCAGCCGCGATATTCAATGTTGCGCTGCTGGTTGGTAGTTTGGTTACAACCTTTCAAAAGTATTTTTAATAAGAAAACCGAAAAAAATTACTTGTTTTTAGGCTATTTGTTAATTCTTTTAACCAAACAATAATAATAATTATAAATTGTTTTACTTTTAATATTGCAAACCAAGTGTGATTTTTCATTTCGTTTATTTTGGAAAAGAGAGCCAAAAAAACAAAAAAAATTATTTTGTTTGCATGCAAGAATTTTGGTTTTCGGGTTGTTTTTTTCGGTTTGAAATCATTGTTAATAAATTTGGTATTGATTTTCTAAAGACTGAAAATGAATTGTTTTTGAAATCCAATCAAGCAGAATTAAAATTGATCAAAAAAATTTTTTTTGAACAAACACGCCACGCTACACAAACAAAAGATACTCCAAATCAAAAAATATAAAACTACAGCAGTTGCCTCTACTGCATACAATAGAGTTTACTGGCGTGTTTAAGTATAACAAATAATAACTCATAAGATAACATAAAAGATTCCATTGCCATTCAGTTAAGTTGGTCAAGATGATAGTTTTTTTTTTGAGATCTTTTTGTAAAAGATTCTTAAAGTAACAGGTTATTGCTTTATTGGCCAATACTTCTATTCACGTTTTCATGTGAAATTTTCCGTTTCAATTGCTATTTAAAGGTTTCCTCCCTCCCATGATATGATATGATAAAGTTAATTAGAGTTTTAGCACACAATCATTACATAGTAAAAAGATTAAAAAAAATAAATCTAATTTTAGTATAAACAACAACAACAACAACAATAACAACAAAACGAAATGAAAATGTTTCAAAAGGGTATCACAACCAATTTATAATGTGGGTGGGGCCTGCCTCTTAAGCCAAATAACAAACAAACAGAAAAAAAATCTTATTTTAAGCAATTTCTGAATGAAGTCATTAATTGTATTAAAAAAACAACAAAAATTTTGTATAAATTTTTAACCAAAAATGAACACACACACACACACACATACACAAACAATAAATTCAAGTTGTTGCACAATTTAAATTAGATTTGAAAGTAAATAATTTCAGCTTCAATGGCTTCTAATATTTTAGCAACAATGCTTCAAAGCTAAAACGAATAACCTACTACCTATTGATTAAGATTGTTATTGTTATTGTTGTTATAATTTTTTATTTTTCGATTTATTTTACATTCATAAACATAAGAATTATATCCTGAAATTAAGGTAAATTATTGTAGATTTCTTATAATCTAATCTGCAAAGAGAAATAAGAAAAGTACGTACCGTTCGAATATAAATCAGTAAGCAAATCTCGACAACAACAAAAATTAAGAAATCGCAAATCGGATGTTTTAATCCAGTCGAGAGGCACTACACTTTGTTGCATACATATAGGCCAGGAACTGATCTTAGAAAAGCAGCCACTGTTTGAGGTTTCCGAATGAAATGTTCTGATCTCACAGGGTGGATACTCACGTGCACCTTTCAGACGAAAGTCTGTGGCATCGAAAAATGTGGTCAATTCAACTTGAACAGGAGATACAAAAGACAGGACATAGCAATACTATTTGGCAGACTGGTCGCCATTTAAGTACCGTATGAAACTGTCTGAGAAAACTGAATCTGTATGTGTGGGCAGTTAGCCACGAAAGATCTATTCTTTCTGCATGTTATGTTAGCACACACTGTTAAGTTAACATAATTGAAAAATTAGAAAAAGGCAAGAAAGAAAATCGATTAATAATCACAATAATCGTAATAAATTGAAAAAAAAACACACACAATTTGCTTATTGAAGATAATAAGGTTCAAAAATCAATCATTTTTACCCTCCAAAACAGTTTTCGTTACCGTCGGGTAACCCTTGGGACCCTTGCACATTTAATAATTAATCCTAGACGTAAGGCCATGGTACAAATTTGAAGAAATATTTCTTAGAGGACATCCTATCAGCAGATTTGTGGCAAAAACTCTGAGAGTAAATAAAATTGCCATGAAAAAGTTTCTCAAATATCTTTAAAAACTATAGGTCCCGCTAGTGATATGTAAAATTAACACACACAACATAAGTTGTGTAATAAGCTAGGTTGTAATACTGACTGAAGTGCTGTAATGACCAATTATGTAGCGGAAGACATCATAGCAATACCCCATAAAGTTTCCTAGGCAGGGGATTGTCGTTATGGGCTCGATTCGATGTGTAAATTCACGCAAATCTTGTTCTGTGCATATCCGTAATAGGCCAGCTGTAGCTAGTCTCAATAAAAATTGTTTAATTTGCCCAACTTTCCCTTGCATAGAAGTGAAGTCTGTTTATATGGCTTTCAGCAGCGCATCTAAATACATTCAAAACTCTATTGTTCCCTGCATTTAACATTGCTGGACTATCTTTTACGTAATGTACACAACCTCTAGAGACATAATTGCTGTTTTATAGTCAGTAAATATTTCATTCATTTCAGCAATTGTGCCATTGTTTTATCGTTTTAATCAGGATTATAACCTAGCTTCTTACATCGTTTAAGTTTTGTGCGTTAATTTTATCCATTAGTGATGGAACCTATAGTTTTAAGTCCACTCCACTGTTTTGAGAAACTTTTCGGGGTATTGTTATTTACTCTTAGATTTTTTGACAGCAAACTGCTAAGGGGAAGTCAATTGAGAAATTTTTTGTCTGAGTAGGGACAAATGGTAGAGGAACCCAGCAAGTGATTGCTTCACTGTGGCAGACTAAGGTTTATTATCTGTCGTCGCATAGAAAAAATCCTTCTGAAGAATAATTTTTGGTTTTTAAATTGAGCGGTGTAGTCCTGGAGAACTTCCCTCACTAAGCCTTATTCTTTTTCAATAGCTGGTTCAGCCTAATCTTCCTATAATGTTCACTGTTTCAATGTTATATTCTCTAGGGGACAAGGATTATTTTGAGTCTCAGTTTGAATTTGATTTTCTTCTTCAAATTATTTCTGGTACAAAAATGTTACACATTAAATGAATGAACTTTTTGCCACATTACCATACATTTGTAAGCTTAAAATAAAATTTATAAACAATACTTGGAAACTAAATTAAAATTCCATAAAATTGTTAAAATTTTATTGGCTCGAAAAAAAATACCACAACATTGTTGCCAATAATGGTAAGAAACGAGAAAGAAGAAAAAAAAAGTTTATTTCTCATTCACAACTATTTCACAAAAGAATTGTAATTTTTAATTAAAATTTTTTTTGGCAACTGAAAATATTTACAATAACAAATAATTTCAATTACAACAAATGAATTGAGAAATAAAACAATTTTTATTTTTTTTTTATTCGTGGCTTAATTAAAGGCGACTTAAAGTATTTGTCTTTGCATATTTTTGTTTTTTTTTTTTAATTAATTAACAATAAATAAGGCAGATAACAACAAAAGTAAGTTTTTCTTTCATTTTTAATAATTAATCTCACTACTACGACAGCAGTTGGTAGTACTGGTAGTGTATGTTTGGTGAAAAACAAAAGACTTAAGCAACAAACTTTGACATTATTTTTGTCATTCTCTGCTGCCACTTAGCTGGTTGGTTGGCTGGCTGACTGACTAGCTGAGTGGCTAAGTGGCAAAAGGAAAATCCATTGACGTTACATGCAAATTCTGTTTGCTACCAAAAACAGTTACATACGCCCACACGATACACCATGCCTTGCCACACAAAAATGCCGCCAAAAAAAAAAAAGCAATTTTTTTGACAAAAATTTGCTTCTTTGTCTTGCTTCTTTGTTTTTTTTTTTTTTTTGTTTTATTTTGTGTAATTCGTCTTGTTTTATTTTTTTTTCTTCTCTTTTTCTGTTGAAATGTTGCTTTGTTTTCCTTTTCGTAAAGTCTCCAACTAAAGTTGTTTCAAATTTCTAGTTTAGCATACCAAGTGTAAATTGTTAAGAGTCTTACTGCCTTCAAGTTAACACCATCAGAAATTGTTGTTGTTGTTTGAAAAGGATTACAACAATTTATTGCGCTTTTTCAAGTAGGCCACCTTCTTCTTAAACATTTTAAACTGAATTTTCAGTTTTTTTTAAACCCTTTATTGGCTGTATTGTGGCAACAAACATTGTTTTTGTTTTTGTTTTTGTTATTGTTGTTGTTGTTAATCTATTTCATTGATTGCATATTTTTAGCAGCGAATTACAGTGGTTCGATTACCAAATTTTGTAAATGAGCCAAAAGCAAGAAACCAAGAAAAAAAAAACCCCGCCATTATAATACGAAATAAAAACAACAAAAACAAAAATAAGAAACAAATTAAGCAATAATTGAAAGGTAAATTCTTTCATGTAGAAAAAAAATATTGTTGTTTAATAAATAGCAACTATAACAACAACAGCATTAACAGCAATAACAAGTTATTCGAACTACAACAAGTAATCAAAATAGACCAGAAACAGAAACAGAAACAATTTTTTTTTATGAAATTTTTTAAAATTTGAAAATTAAAAAAATTAAAGAAAAAGTAAACAATTTTTGGCAGTTAAATCAATGGCATACTCTACGTTAATAAAAAACACCCTAATTTGCTATAACATAGGTCGCAAAAAGTAAGAGAAACAAATTTACAAAATGCTACAAAATATTTCTTTAAAGTTCTCAAGTTAAGTTCATTAATTCCTAGTGGATCATAGCAATATGAGCTTTAACAAATCATTTTTGATTTCATATTCGTTCATGGTACTCTACCTTCTTAGGTTAGGTTAGATGGCGGATAACCTTCAAGAAAGTAGCCCCACTTATGTCAGCATTTAGGGCCATTGTGACACAACAACCAATTTTTGAGTCAGGATTACGACTTAACTTCCCACATCACTCATGTTGTGTGCGTTAATTTTATACATGAGTAGCGGTGGACCTAAGGTTTAAAGACGACTCCGAGAACTACAGATTTTTGGGATATGTTTTCATGGCAATTTTAATTTACTCTCAGAGGTTTTGCCAGAAATCTGCTGAGAGCTAGTCGCCAAAAAAATATTTTTTTTTTCGTATTTCCTTTTGTTGGAGATGTCTGACCTGGGGGTTTGAACCGTGGCTACACATCTAATTAGCCAGCACACTGTCTACTAGACTACGCTTATGCAAGCTGTGGACTAATATTTTATGCTGTAATCTCTACAAGCTATAGACTTACTTAGATCGACTACGTGGTTTTCTCGATAAGAAGTTTGACTTTAAGATTCCAAACGAGCGAGTATAGAGCTCCCAATTTTCGAACTGATATCGAGCATAGATTTCCTCTCTGGACGATGTATAATTAAGTTATACTGCGCGTATACTGTGCTCTGCCTCAGTGTTCTGTATAAGAAGAGGATTAATAGACGTCTTCTTTCCCGGAATCACTTGGCAATTCATCGCATAATTTCGGTTCTTACAGATCACTGCCACTTTTGAAGTCATGCCAATGAACACAGCATTCTCTCACATAACTTGTACATGAGAAGGAGGGAGCCATTGTTAACCTAGTGCAGAAGTGCGAAAACGGAAAAGTCCCTTATTTGTAGTAATTTTTGATAGAACTCTTCAAATTATGAGATTTATGGCACAAGTGAGACTGATTTAAAGCCGGGATGTTAGATATTGGCTTATGGCGTATACCTTAGACTTTAAGCAGGATTCACTACCAGATCTACTTTAGTTATGGCTTCAACAACATATTATATTTGTTGGACATACATTTAATAACGAATTTATTATTGGCAGGCATAGGGCATCCAAAAAGTGACTGCCAATAACAACCAGTTATTATGGAAGGGGGGGGGTTCTATTGCTTGTTTTCAATTGCGGTCATTGGATATCGAATTTCTTCTTGCTCATTTGAAATATGAAATTTGAAATTTAAAATGTTTAATTTGATTTAATTTGTAACAGTATTTACCACACTGACCAACATTTGGTCAGTCATAGTGACGATATTTTTCAACTAATTTTTGTTTTCTACGATTGGTGGTGTTGAGCCAAAACCCAAAGTGGTGGCAAGGGAGCAATGTGGCCAATGTGGGTAAGTGTTTTAACAAGTCTTTAACGTATTTTTGTTTTTGTTCGTATTTATTTTTCCAGTTTAAGCAACATTTACAAAATAGTTCGACGACTGCAAACTGCAAAATGTTGTAAAAATATTAGTTAATGAATGATTAACGATTTGTTTATTAGAGTATAGCCTCCAAAGGCAATGATTGAGTGAGTGAATGAATGAATGAACAAATTGATGAATGGTTTTGGAATTATTTTGGAAACATTTTCTCACACAGGGTTACACTAGTAGAGCTTTGTGAAAGTGTTAATTGTTCCAATCAATGGAGGGAATGTGTAATTTGTGTAATTTATTGAATTTCCATTACAAAACTTTGAACAAAACAATCTAAAATTATTGACCACTCGTTTAGACCACACAATATTTAAGATTCAATTTAAATGCTTGTTATTACTGAATAATGAATTATTATTTCGTTACAATACAATTACAATCTATAATGCATTAATTTTTATAAGATCTTATACGTTCTGCTTGATAAAGGTTTAGAGTCGAGATTCTATGGAAGGCATCAAAAGTCTACAACTGCCACACTGATAAGCGAAATTTGTCAAACCAAAATATATTGAATGTTCGATTCCAATACGTATTTCATTCTATTCAGTCACAAAATTCAGTTGATTATCTTCACTAAACTTAATGAATCGATTTCGTTTAAGCAATGTTGGGATTTATTGGAAATTTATTTCCAAAACAACGACAATTGGTCGGAAATTGCATGTAAATTTCGTACAAAATTTGATCGCAGAGAAATAGTTCATGAAATCAGTTTCATTGTTGATGCGCCAAGACGTTAGCATGCTTGTACAGTGCATACACCCGAAAATATCAAAGCTGTTGCTGTCAGTCTGCGTGAGAAATCCATCAACATTAACACGTCATCGTTTTTAAGAATTGAACATTTCACGCCTTAGTTTACGTTGAATTTTGTGAAAAGATCTCGGTATGATGTCTTACAAAGTTCAATTGGTTCAAGAGTTCAAGCCGCATGATCATTCGCTTAGTCTTCGCTTCGTAAGATGCACCAACAAGAGAGTGCACGATGATGTCAATTTTGTCAATAAAATCGGATGAAGCCCACTTCCATCTTAATGGGTACGCCAATAAACAAAATTTTCGTATTTTGGTCTTAGAAAACCCACACGTGGCCTTATAGAAGCCAATGCATCCATTACGAGTGACTGTTTGAAGCGGCTTGTTGCAACATTGGCGCAGATTATTTTAAAAATGAGGACGGCCTAACCATTACGATCAATGGAGACCACCTATCGCACCATGATAATCGATTTTTATTTTGTACCTACACATCTTCATGGTATTGATGTGAACGATGTACGATTTCAACAGGATTGTGCAAATATGCCACAAATATCTCATGCCACAATTGATTTATTGCATCAAACATTTGATGGCTATTTAATTAACCGAAATGGTAATGTCAATTGTCTGCCAAGAAGCTGCGTTGTGAGAACGTTGGACTATTTTCTGTGTGGCACCGTTAAAGAAAAGTGTTATGCCAACGAACCAGAGACAATTGGGCATTTGAAGGCCAACATTCGTGATGCCATCGATTGATGGTAAACCTTAAACCTTAGTGTGTGCAGTTTCTGCAGTAAAATATTCAATCTTAAGTTACAAAGTTGAAAAGTTACAAGAGTTATTCGCTTATAAATTATAAACTTAATAACTAGACTTCCGTCGTTAATTCCGAAAAATTAGAATTTTATTTAAATTTTTACAAATTAAAACGATGAATAATGCTTTCCGTCTCCTGTTTCGTAAGCATTTCTAATGATTTGTGCTATAAATTGAACGATTTTTTTAACGATTTTTTTTTTATTGCCTTGCAATGAATTTCTTCTTAATGGTGTTGATTTTACTTGTGGTTTAATTGAATTACAATTAACATGAGAAGATTATTAAGATAATAATTATAAAGAAAACAAAAAAATAAGAAATTATTATAAGTAAAGTTTAATAATAAAAAATAAAAGCCAATAAATTATCACACATCATATCTGCAGTAAGTATTCTACAGCATAAATTTTCTCGCCATAAATTTTATAAAGAAAAAAAACGTAAAGTAAACCTACTTACGTAATATATTGTAAATTGTTATTGTTGTTGTTTATAAAGTTTTCTATTCTGGTTTCTATAGTTTGATTATCAATTTCCTGTTCAATACACAATAATATTCCATCGCGAATAATTTGTATGTCAATTATGATGATGGAGTTATTGAGATCAATAGAGATCAACAGATGAACAAATGAACAGATGGATTCCAATTCCAATATTTCCAAGATTCAATTACAAAAGAATCAATGAAGAATAATAGTTTTTTGTATTCTATTGAATCAATTGAATTGGAATAATAATTGCAATCCATCAAGTCATTTCTTTTCGAACATGACTCACAGAGTCAGTTATGATAGATTGAATCTGTTCATGTCTGTTCTGTCATTAATTTGTTGTTGTATTAGTCATGCAAGCTTAATTATTTCAAGTTTAACGGAAAAAAAATAAATAAATGGAATACACTTACCAATATATATCCACGATGTGGTTTGTCCAACTATATTTTGGTATTCGATTTGATCTGAAAGAAAAAAGAATTTCTTCACGTTAGAAAATTTTGTTATTGCAGAAGAAATTTTTAAAATTTAAAAAGTTTTTTTACTCGCTAGGATCATATGAAAATCTTAAGAAAAATAAATCGGAAGACACTTGAATCAGAATTTATGTCCTATGGAGACAATTGCCTGAAGAGATAGAATAACTTTAAATCCAGCTCAGATGAAATAGGGCAAGAAAGAAAGAGACTTACGTGTTCTGGCATAACAGAGACAATGAGAACCTCTCCTTTCCTCACGTGACTCTTTTGTATTTAAGTCCGTTAAACATGGCAAAAACCAAAGGCTTGGACTTAATGGTTAGATTGATTTATTTAGCCAAGACAAAAACCAAAAATTTTCTTCAACATCAAAGTTAATCGAAAATCATATGAAACTGCCTGAGAAAGCTGAATAAATTTATTCTCTAGGGCCCAGATCATGTGGGAAAACTTGGCAATGAGCAGACAGATAATAGAGCTGAAATACTACTGTGGAGTGATATTTTGAAGGAAGTGCTCAGTGCCATGAAAAATTTCTCAAACATCTGTCATTCAGAGTAGACTTTAAACTGTAGGTTACGCCTGTGATGGATAAAAAACAACATAAACGGTGTAAGAAGTTAGATTATAATCCTGAGTGAAGCATTGTAAGCACCAATTATGTATGTATGTGTGTATTCAATGAAGGGTGAGATAGGGAGAAGCAAAAACTCTTTCCAAATCAAGCAAGTTTGAGGCAATCAAAACTTTTATTGGAAAATTACAATAAAAGGAGATCAGAGTCATGCACCAGACAAACATGAAATATGCTCAAGTGAATAACCAGTCTTTTGATAAGGCACTGTAGACTTTGGTGCACTTATTCAGAATGGAAGTTGCGTCGAGCCCAACATGTAGATTCTGTGACAATGAGAATGAATCAGTGAAGCACATTCTGGGAAATATTAATGCAAATATTAATGCACTATAATGCACTCCAGAAGGAAACATCTGGGTACATGCAGCAATACAATGGGCACGTAATTGACACTGTTGACACTGAGCAGCATCCTGAGGTTTATCAGCGCAATACGTTTGGTAGAGATGTTAAAGGAGTAGAGACTAGGTGCGGCACTCATGTATAAGATCGTAATTCGGAATGATGACTAATTATGTATGTACATATGTACGTGTATTCTCTTAAGGCTTTTGTTCCAATAATATTTCTTGAATACCAATCAGTTTGGATGGCAACAGAGTTTAAACAGTCTGCCAAATATCATCGAAAGGATGTCTATAGTTAGTGATTATTTAGATTTACACTCTCAAATACAATATCGTATCCAAATGGACTGTTTCCAGATCTTCGAATCATCGAGTCTTGGTATAGACTAGGACTAAAACGATAATCAGGGTATGAAGTTCCAAACTGGTTTATAGGCTGGTGTTATAGAAAACCTCCAACGACCATACTTTTTTTTTTTTTTGTTTTTTTAATGAAAAACTTTTAAAGTGCAAGCGTTAAACGTGTAATATTTTAACTTCAATTAAATTTAATATTCAGCCAAAAACATGCCGGTAGAAATTCAAATATTTTTTTTGCATTTTATTTTAAATCGTTAACTGAGTGTTAATGATGGAAAACATTTCGAAAGTAATTAAAAAAAAATTTTTTCTGAAATTAAATTTAAAAAAAAAATTTTAAAACTGCTGCACTTAACATTTAGGTTTTTAGTGGTTGGCTGTTAAAAACTTTCTCGTTTAAAAATAAAAAATAAAAAATAATTTTAAAACTGAACTTCAAATTAAACAGAAATTATAAAAACTAAAAGCACTTTTTATTATACGCTTAATAAATGAAAAGAAAAAAAAAACCAAAAAAAAGAAACAGAACCTGAATGTTAATGATGTCTCTGCTATGAACTCTGAACCTCTGAGGGCAGAAGAACCAACTAACGTATGACCAGATATGGTACGCCTATGCAGGTATTTAATTACATGAGGGCAACCAGTTTTATATTTTCTTCTTTATTCTTGTGGATTTCACCTTTAATGTCAATAATTTTAAATTAAATTGAAATCGAATACAAAAGAAAAAGAAAAACAAGCGAATAATTTATCTTTAACGTTATGGTTGACTGAATGCTGGCTGGCAGTGATTGCTACTGTATTCGAAATCAATAAAAAAAAATTACAAAATTTTGTGGTTACCAAGAACCAACACCACCAACACCACCACCATCACTCACTACCATCACCATACCATGAAATGTTGAAAATATTTGGTAATAAAAAAATGATTGGATTGCAATAGCATAACATTGGTTACGTTGTTTGATTTTCAAGCAGATTTTTTTTGCTTGCATGTTATATTCTACTTTTGAATATCAAATTACTTAGAAATGTAACACAAATAAACAATTATGAAATAAAGTCGTCTTTATTTCGATTTCAAAAAAGAATTCTTTTTTTTTTTGTTGTTTTTTTGTTGTAAACAAACTGAAAAAACAAAAAAACTTTGCATAATTTGTCATCTGCTTACAGTTTCCTGTTCGGTTTCAAACCTGATTTCATCAGGCAGAAAAAAAAGTGAAAAAAAATGTTTGAAAAGCTAATAAAAATTTTAACTACCAGGTAGCCGGGAGCTAATGAGCTAATGAATAATATTTTACCCGTTGAGCATTTGTTTAAAGGTGGCAGATTAAATTAATGCGTCTTGTGGCTATTATGGCTAGTTTTTCTACTTAATTTTGTCTTTACTTTCGATTTTATCACTTCATTTGTAATATTTTAACATCATTTGTTGGTTATTTTTTCTTTCATTTTCTATTTAATTAGCCAAAATGTCTCCTTCTCTCTCTATCTCTCTCCCTCTCTCTGTGCCTATACACCTATTAAAAACGTCTTAATGATGTTGTATGTTTTGGAAAATTTAATCAAATTAAGCTTCAAATAAAACCGAAAAAAGAAATGAAAGACAATGAAACAAAATTAACTTCTTCTTTTACAACTTTTGTTAGGAAAGCTGGAAGCTATTGTTTGGGACATTCACTCTAATTAATTGGCAATAATTAATCAAAACTTTTCATCTATAATGTTAGTTCATAAAATTTTTAGTCGTAAATTGTTTCAATTTTTATTTAAATTAGAAATTTTGAATTAGAAATAGGCAAAGATAGGTAGTATGTTAGCATATTGGAGGTAAGGCCACGGTTCAAAACCCCAGGTCAGTTATCAAAACGAAAATATGAAGAAATTTTTTCAGCGACTTCCTCTCAGCAACTCTGAGAACAAATAAAATTGTCATGAAAAGTTTCGCAGAAATCGACTTTAAACTGTAGGATCTCCGCCACTCATTTATAAAATTAACGCACGCAATGTAAGTGGTGTAAGAAGCTAAGTCGTAATCCTGACTGATGGGTTTATAATGAGCGATTATGTATGTATGTCATAACAATATCGCGAACAAAATTCCTGACATAAAAATTATTTAAAAACCTCATGTAACCACTGATCTAGACTACAGAAAAACTAATTCTTTATTGTGACACTGTGCAACAAACATAAAATTCTCCCAATGGCACGTGATTACCTCTTACAAAGAACTGATAAATTGGTTTAAAACTGGTGCTCAGAAATTTATTTAAAACAAAGACAAAAAATTAACGGGGTCTTCCGAAAGGGGCTTTCAACCTTTGATAGCTGCCAAATTAGTTGCCATTTATTCAGTTTGTTCATCTCTGTTTGCATCATGGACGAATATTGCATTCAACAACAGATGCAAATAATAAAACTGTGCCAACAAAATGGATTTTTATCAAACGGATGTTAATTTTAAGATTTCCATAATCGACCTGCCTTTAGTCGTGAATGAATTCGAGTCTACTGGTGTAGTAAACCATCGACCAACAGCCGTAACTTGAGAAAACACAAGATCTACTCAAAACCTTGTCACCTTCAGTAAAAATATGCAAGAAAGAGAATTCAAGGCAGAAGTTGGCTATTCTTAGACCACAGCTTGGCAAATTATGGGCCATGGTTTGGTCTTGCTCTCTTACAAAATTCAACAGACCCGCAAACTGAATCATTGACAGCGGTGTGTGTCCATCTAATTTTCATCTTCAGAGGTGCGATCTATTCCTGGATGAATGGGGATGTAAACAAATATCCAATACGTTTCGAAAGACACATTATTTGGTGTGAAGCATTATAGGACTATGATTTCCAACGTACAGAATTAGCCAGAACTGAATGATCTGTAGTCCAACGGTATGTGGTTTCAACTGGATGGCATTATATGCCACAGAAACACATTTTTGGAACTCATGGGGCATTAATGCATCTCAGAAGGAAATACCTGAATGCATATCAAAAAATCAAATGCTAGACTGGAAATTGTCACATGGTTTACAACGAGAAGCATCCTAAAGCTTGTTACAGCAATAGGCCTGCAGGAGGCATTACACGAATACCCTGTAAAGTAGAAGTGGCGTACAATAGATCGTCTGATTGCAGTACTACTAAGCGTTTCTATACGACAATAATAATAAAAATAATTGTGCTCGTTTAATAATGCCCGATAAAGACTGTTTCAGGGATGGTATACCATATTGGTTTGTGTTGATATGTGTGAAAAGCCTTTTAACTGAGTGATGCTTATTACGCGTGAGTCATGATTTATTGGAAAATTTTTATGTTTTGTTATGTTTAATAAAAATTGTTTCACATTTAATTGGATTTGAACAATGGCGGTATGTAGAAAACTAGAACAGAAATAGGCTTTAATTTTAACTTCTTTTTCTAATCTAATTAACCTTTATAAACCTTTTTGAAAGCTTATGGGGTTAGTAATGTCATGCATTATGACTTGAGAGACTCCATTCAAGTTTTTCGAAAATATGATGGCATGCACAAGGTTATTGAAGTATTTTTTCATTTTTTTTTTTCATTTTTTTTTTCAATTTAATTTTTCTTCTTAATATGGATCACGAATTTAAACTTCCTTTTCTTATACAATTTTTTCTTTTATATTTTCTTATAATAAATTAAATTAAATTAAAACAATTTGTTTTTAACCTTTAAATACATGAGGGCCATATGCTTAGTTTGAGAGCTAATGCATGTGATATCAACAACATGCGTGCGTGTGCTGGTGTTCTTTTTCTAACTGTTTACGAATTGATTTATTTATTCGCACTTTAGAATTTATTTGAAACATTATTATTAACCGTTACTAATCGTAAACATGTTCTAATTTATTATATAATTAACGGAAATTGTTTTGTTGTTTTTTAAGTTTTCTTACAAAGACAATGGCTTTTGAAAGACTGTGAAATAATTTTTTTTTTTTAGAAATTCATATTAAATTCAAGGTAATAAACGGCGGCGTTAAAATATAAAAAGTGGCATTTAAAAAATATATAGACAAGACATGAAAAGAGAATAACAATAACAACAACAACAACAACAACAACAACACTTTATAAAATGAAATGTAACACTTTGAATTTCCTTAACTTGCAGTTCAATTCGATTCAATTCGAACCACACCGTTTAGTTAAAAGTTCTTACTAACAAGCCATAGTTTACATAATAGTTTCCTAATCTTGAACAATTAAAGAAAATAAATAAAATAAAAGAAATAAAAATAAAAATAAAACTGTTTAAAACCAAGCGAAATGTTAAACAAACACACCCACATTTAGGAAAAAAAAAATGTTTTTAAATTGAAAAAAAAACGACCCCAAAGAAAAAAAAGTTGTTTTGTAATGATTTCTCACGTTTCAGGGCTACGCAAAAATAAATGAAAAAGAAAAGAAAAAAAATTGAATTTTTTTTTATTTATAAATACTGCAGTAGCAGCTAATAATACAAGAGTATGGCAACAATATTTGAAATGGTTTGCTTGGAAACCATACATACATACATACATACGTATATCATGCACATGCATTCAAACCGAGAATTGTGCAGCAGATAATTGGACATGTGCAGACCTAAATAAATAGCAGTTTGAACAGTTTTTGAAAAATGTTTCTTTGATTGATTGTAAATCATGAATTTGGAGCATTTGTTTTGAATTTTATTTAACAATTAAATGGCTGCGCTGCGGCCACCTCAACTTTCAAATAAAATTTTTTGTTTTTTTTTTCTTTTAACATTTTCAACAGCACAACAGTGAACTGTTTAAACATGGCAGGCGGTAATGATTTTAATTAAAATGTTTAGTTTTTTTTTTTTTTGTTTTGTATTAAACTCTCCCAATAAACCCCGAAAAATTACAGGCAAAATAATGTTAAAAACTAACAATACAAGGTTAGATTTGTATATGTCTGTACATGCGTATGTATGTATGTGTGTGTGTGTGTATAAACAACAAAACAAAATTAAAATAAATAAAGGAATAATTACTATATTTTGGTTATAATTTTTAAATGAAAAACAAAAACAAGAAAAAACAAGCAAAAAAAATCATAAAAGAAAAACCAAGAGAAACAAAAGACTTAAGCAACAAACTTTATTTATTTTTGGTTTTCTTTTATTGAATAAAACAATACTTGCGTACATATCATGCAATAACAAAAACAACAACAACAACAACAACAACAAAAACAACAAGTATTTTAGCAATAACAAAAAAAAAAATAAACAAACAAAAAGAAATATTTTGAAAAATTTATTTCATTTTACACTACAATTAAAGAAATAATTGTCGTTGTTATTCGCCTGGGAAAAATCAACTGAAACACAAACAAAAAAAATAAACAAAAACAAAAACAAAAACAAAATGAAAAAAATACGTAAATTAAGCAAATATTTGTTTTTTTTTTAAACGTGTTAAGTCACAGCAATAAATGAAAAATACAGTAAAGTAAACTTAAAGTAACGTAAAGAATTTATTTGGAACACTAATACACTGATACACTGATACACTGTTAAACAAATAAGGTTATTAGATCTTAAACTATGGCATAAGAGGTTATAATTTTAAAACAATCTGGAGGTAAACTTGACATGACAGGTAGACACATGTTCTCATAAATTTCAATGAAATTGCAAAAAACAAAAAAACAAAATAGAAATAATTTCTATGTGAACTGAAAGAAAACAAAATCGTTAAAACAGTGCTACCCGAAGAAATTCATTAAGAAAATCAAACAAAAAAAATCCTCAAAATGTAAAAACTTCAGCAAAGTCAGTCAATGAACAGAAATTAAAAAGTAATTTCTATCTGTTAAGGGAAAATCAAGCGTGGCCATTTCTTTTACTGCATACTAGACTTAAAATTCTACAGCTCGTACCAAGAAGTTAATAGAGTTCAAAATCAGCTCGGAAATGATCAACAACAAATGTATGACAATGAAAAATAAAATCGCTTCATAAAACTGAAGAAGATTGGGTTATGCATCTAGGGCTTAGTAGAAAATTGAATTCTTAGTTCTTTCTTATTTGGTGAGCCACGACAGTTCAACATGGATAGGGAGTGGCCATCAATTGCTGACTACATGGGAGTCGTTTTCGAATTCCTGTAGTAGTGAATAATAGTAAACTCTGGTTTCTAAGGCAATATTTACGACATCTTGTCATTACAATCCCTTTTGGCTGGGATTACAACCTAGCTTCTCACACCAACTATGCTGTTTGTATTAATTTTTTCCATGAGTGGCAAGGTTCAGTGTTGACTCCGTTCAACACATTTGAGAGACTTCTTATGGTAATTTTGCATAATTAAAGAGTTTTTGCAAGAAGACTGCCAAGAGGAAGTCACCGACGGAAATATTAGTTTTTTCGAGTTGTCTAAACTGAAAACTAAATCTTGGGCTCTCGTTTAATAAGCCATTACACTACCGACTAGGCTATGGCGGTTTCAATACATAGCTACCAATATTGTAAGAAGCTGCCAGTCTTATAAATTGGTAGACGTGGAACAACTGTCTAGCTTAAGGCCGACTTTTCTGCATTGAGAGCTCAGAGAAGGTGCTGCTAATTTAAGATTAACTATGATTTAACAAGGTAGCACAGAAAAACTGGCCGCAGCAGGGTAATGTAAACTCCAAACGAATACAATTAGCGTCGCTGTTAGAATCATTATTCGATATTATGTGCTGCGCACTCATACGCTAACTGTGGGTTTTGATCATCTAACCAATTACTTTAGCAGAAGTTGTATGATACGAAGAAGAGGAGTAACATCTTTTCACCTATCGTGTACATTACCACCAGCTGTATATCGCACAGTAAGTAATTGTCTTGGCTTTGCATATCAGGTAGCCAAATGAGCCATTTTAGCTTACGTGTGTCTTTGCTTTTGTGTAGCAATTGATACTCAACTGTCTTCTCCTTGACTAACACCTGAACAGAACGAGCAGTTTCTATGACTTTCGGAAGAGCTTTGCATCAAGACTTTGCAACAGAAATGAATGGAGTAATCTGGAAGATGTTTACTCTCATAGAAGTGAGATTATATTTTGCAAATAGAAGTTTATACCATTAGAAGATGTATTCAGTTCAACATGGATAGGGAGTGCAAAAGACAGGACATAGCAATACCACCTGACAGTCAGACCGGCAATCAAGCCCTCGGGTCTGATGAAGTTAAATCGAAGGTAAGCTAGAATTAGACAAACGTTTACGGAACGTAACGGTACGTACATTTATTTTTAGAATATGAAAAAAAACCATGAAGAGAACGATTACTCAACTGGAATGTAATTACGTTAAGCATTTACATTGGTTTTCATATACTAAAAACGAAAGTACGATCATTACGTTCCGTGTACATGTGGCTAATTCTAGCTATAGTCTGGACGAGATGAATCTACTAAGTAGGTAGAATATTCTTTAGTAAAGACTATTCTCAAATCATGTGATTTGAGGGAATCAGAATTTTTCTTGGCACATTACAACAAGAGGAAGGATCTGAGTAATTTTTCAGACTATCCAAGAATAACCTCAAGCTTATAATTGGTCTTTTAATAGGACACTCAGATTATACATATTCAAAATGGGGGATTGTGCCGTGACCATTATTTGGATTCTGTATCGAGGAGAATGAATTATTGAAACACATTGTAGGAACCTGTGAGGCATTAATGCATTCCAGTAGGAAACACTTGGGTGAACATGTCGGTTAGGGAATATACCTCTTCACTGCGATGGTAATAAGATGGATTAACATAATCGGTCAACTATAGAGCTGTTGAGGAAAAATAAAAGGAAAAAAAGACAAGAATTTTTAACAATTAATTTGTTTAAACAAAGATTAAAAGAAAAAAATAAACAAATCCAACTAAAACCGCAACTAAAATAATTGTTGATGTTGTTAAACGGCACAAGAGCAACAACAACAGTAACAACAGCAGCAGTAACAATATTTCATGCATTTTAATGGCATGTGGGCAAGAATTTTTGTTCGAAAACTGATTTTTTTTCTTTTTTTTTTTCTAATTTTTCATAAAAGCTGTGCAAGACTGTAACCATGTTTTGTTTTGTTTTCGCCTTGCATTATTTTCCAGATTTAAGTTTACTTTACGAGCAGTTTAGTCAAGACGGAGTTGAAAATATTTCTTAAACTCTGATTTGCAAAAGCAGCCTGTTTTATATTTCTTTTTAAAATTTTTTTTTATTTTTCTAGCAATTGTTGCTCCGTTTAAGACATTTTCTTTTCTGCAATTCTTTTTTTCTGTTTTTTTTTTTATTTTAATTTTTATTTTTACTCCTAGAAAGAAAAAAGAGGCAAAAAACAAAAACAGAAACAAACAAATAAGCAAACGGCAATTGTTATGCAACAATCTAGCAGTCACTTAAAGTTTAAGTTAAAACCTGATAGAAAAACTATTTAAACAGAAATAACATTACAAAAAAAAAAAACACCAACAACAACAACAATAAAATAAAAAAAAATTTTACTTATTGTCGTCGTACTTGTACTAGAGACCGACTCTGACTAAGAAACAACAAATCAACATTCACACATCGAAGGAGTGCTGCTGCGCCTGAAATAAAAATTTTTAGTAGACACTACTTCCACACACATACACATGCATTGTATAGTGTAACGAATTTAAATAGTTTGTTGGTTGGTATGCAAAAGTAGAGTTCGAATCGTAAGAGATATGTAGGAACGCCCTTCTTTTTATTTTTTTTTTTTTTGTTTTTCTAAAAACTTTTCAGTGACGCTGCTGGTGACTTGTTTAGGAACACATTATTGCGCTGTTACACTGACAGAAAAGATTTTAATTTAATTTAAAAGATAATATTTCTACGCACTTAATAAACTATTGCAAGCTATGAAAGTCGGAGGCCAGAAAAAATGAGAATTCATAAATAATTGTTTGGACAATAATCAGCTCATGGTGGAAGACCTCAAGCTAAGGGACTAAGAGTAAAGTTTGCAACTTTTGTAATCAATTCCTTTATAAAACTATTTACGTACACTATGGTATAACTTCGTAGTTTTCGAAAATTCTAATGAAATTGAATTTTAATTTTTTTGACAGCAAAATGGTCTGCTCTGCTTATGAAAAATGTAGGGCTCTTTAGAAATTTTACAACTGATAACGGCCACCTCGTACTTGATGTTACATCTGTCAAATTAGTTGTCATTTCTTCAGTCTGTTTTACCAAATCACTAAAAGCGGACAGCTAATTTAAAACTACGTGCAAATCATAAATCATGTTTTATCAAATTGTACTTTAATTTTGATCAAATAATCATCTCCAGAGATGATAACCATTTTTGATAACAATTCCAAAAGAGTTTCTAAATGCAAAAATTCACCATTGTCTGTGGCGAGTACTATAGGTTGATAATTACCGACGTCTCTTGGCCTGAATTGAGTAATCTGAATACCAAAGACAACAGGACGACACTAAATACCATACAGTTCATGCCACACTAGATATTCTACGCGAACGATATGAGGAAGTGAAATGAACTGGCCGCCTAGATTGTGCGATTTGATAAGATTGTGCGATTTGATAAGATTGTGCAATAAGATTCAACTGTCAAGTTGTACCGCTGTGGCATTACAATGAGAAGAGACGACGACATAAAACCCTTAGGCCGGGATTACAATCTAACTTCTCATAGCACGTATGTTGCGTATGTTATTTTTATACACGAGTGGTGGTACCTACAGTTTAAAGTTGACTCCGAAACTTTGAGAAACTTTTTTTCCGTGGCAATTTATATTCACTCTCGGAGTTTTTACTAGAAATCTGCTAAGAAGAAGTCACCGGGGAAATATTTTTTAATTTTTTTTTGCTGACGTCTGACAACACATTACCTACTAGACGACTATGGCGACTTCTATCAACATAATAAAGCTTAAAAGGAAGATAAAAAGACCAAAAGGGACTTACTGGTTAAATTCCATACTGGTTCATGAGAACAAAAAAGGCCGAATCCAAATAAGTATACTAAGGAACCAGCATTTAATTGGATTTCTTCATCACATAGATTTTATGTCATAAGGCGCCAAACATTTCAAACATTTTATGTCTGATTTGATGAGAGATATGAGTGTTTTAAGAACAAAAATTTAATCCCTACAATGTAATCTTTGAACAGAATCTAGTGTGCGTTGCCTGCGGTATTAATGGAACAATCTTCGAAATTTTATTTCGAAATTATTGCTTAACGAAGAATGGTTTTACAAGGATTTTCAAAGTATACCATGGTATAGGGGAAACGAAGTTTAAAGGAAAAAATCATTCAAGATAAGTGGGAAATATTTCTTCTTTGTTTTTCTTTTTTTTTTTTTTTGCCATGTACTCTCAAGCCTAATAAACAGTTATTAAATGTTTGATACGAGAAAAAGCTCCATTAAGGCCGCTGCTCTTGGCCATAATCACATAAAAACTACAGAACACTGCACTACACTGCAAACGTTTTTTTTTCGTGTCTTTTTCATTTTTGTTTTTGTTTTTGTTTTTGTTAATATTATTTTTATTATTATTGGTGTTGTTGTTGTTGTCGTTGTTGGATTACAATTTCTTGTAGATTTCTGGTCTTAAGACATTAATTGGTAATTGTTTCATACATATGAACGAAACATACGTACATACTATGCACATATACATACATACATATTATTTGTTGCTATTATTTGTTGATTATTATTGCTATTGTTGTTGGTGTTATTGTTGTTGTTGTGTTTAATAGTAAATGGTCTTAGATTTCACACTCTCACAAATATTATAGTTTTATAAACAACAACAACAACAACAACAGCTACTAAAACAACAGCTACTACAACAACAACAAAACAACTGTATTTTAAAGCGGTTTGTAATAATAATTCGTCAAAAACTTTTAATAGATTTGTTAGTGGCTGGCGTGTATTATTGTTGTATGTTAACCTTGTGCGTAATGAAACTGTAATTTAGTTTAAACCGTTATTCTCTTGTGTTCTTTTTTTTTATTATTTAACGGTTGATATTTTAATTAATAAATTAACTTCATTAGTCATTTGTTTCGGTTCACTTTTTTGAAAAGTTTTTTTTCAAGTTTTTTTTTCAAGTTTTTTTTCAAGTTTTTTTGTGCATTTGTTTGTTCACTATTCTTGTCAAAATTCATATCATTCAGCAGCAATTATTGTTTGTTGCTGCTATTAAAAGCAAACAAACAAAAAAAAAAAAAAGAAACCATGAGTAAAAAATTTTCAAATCATTTAGCGCTGTGCTGTAANTTCATTAACAACTAATTGCCTGTGAATATGTTTGAACAGGTATTGTTTGAACAACTTTAATTCGAATTGATTTTGCCGCATTACGATTAGTTTAATTTTGTATAAAAATATAGAGCGTGGGTTAATTGTTAAGATAAATAGTAAAAAAATGATAGAGAATAACTTATATTTCAAGTAAGGAAAGGTATGGACGATTTACGTCATCAAATTTTTTGTTCGTTCTAATCCTATAAACACAATAAAAGCAACGAAGTAAACACGACAATTTTACAACAACAATTTCCGTATACACCCATGTATTCTATTTTTAAAGAGATTGCTGCATTTGCTACATTGCGTTTATTGTGTTCGTAGCATAACTTCGATTAAAATCGTTATTCGCTTCACGTCGGCTAATATGTTTAGAAGATATTTGTTTTAACGCTTGTGGAGGATGGACAGAAAAGTTTAAAATAAAAATACAACTTCTTAAGAATAGCTGTCGGAGAATCTACAGGGCAGTCAGTTCGTTCGGAATCGACTTTAAACTGTAGGTCCCGTTCCTTGTGTATGAAATAATAACGCACAACATAAGTGGTGTAAGGTAGGTCGTAAGCCTGACTGAAGGGTTGTAATGACCAATTATGTATGTTATGTATGGATGTAGACCTGATTTGATTATTCTGGAAACGAATTCCAAGTTAAGCATTTATGTGAAAGGAGGAGAGACTAGCAAATATTTTAAAAAATAGATTTACTCCTTTGGTCAGTGGAAGTTGCAAGAACTATAAGATTAAACCATTTTAGAGTAAAAGTCCTACATAAAGCCTATATAAGTATTAAGGAGTTTCTAATGAAGCCGCCTAGACTACACATGTCTGACATTGATAGTTCGCTAGTCCAAGTAGTTGATACCAAAGTTCCTTTTTGTACCTTCGACAATGTGCTGCGCATGTGTCCAATAGGTGAAGAATACTTTCCTTTTTTTCCTCATCTGTGCACTCATTTACCATGTGTTCAAGACTGCCGCACTTTACATGAGTACCCATAATGCAATGACCAGTAATGTCTTCAATAGCCAAGCTGAGGATACTCCTTTATAGTTCAAGCTGTTGTTCGCTACGTTTTCTATCTAGGTTTTGGCTAGATTTTCCCCGTCATTCTAGCCGTATCCTAAGATGTGCAGCTGGCGTAAACGGAATCTATAATTTATTTGTAATTTATGACCCCGCAGGTACCTAAAAAGTATTCACATTATACAGAATATACCGAAGAATATAATGGCTGAATCACATTTGCCCCGGTGCTCATATGACGTGAACGTTATAAAACGTTCCTAGAGCTCACAACCTCCGAAACAGCTTGATTTTCCGAAACACTAAGGGCTATGAACATCATCACTTTGAAAGAAAAAAAAAAACGAACTTCCTGAGTGTAAGATGTCTAACAAAAAGGCTTAGATATCTTTCAAGCTTTTTAAAGATTGCTTCAAGATGCGTTTTTGTCTGGAAATTGAAAAAAATTTTAAAATATGTAAAGCACTTGGAGGATCCGTCATTTACAAACTTAGAGCTCCTTAAATTGACTCATTCTTCTTCAGACATCGACACTTGTAGGCACAATTCACAGATTCCACTAGTGGAACAGTCAGAAGTAGTTGACTACCTCAACATAACTATGCTCGCTATTGAAGAAGTTTATAAGAATCAGAAAATAGTTGAGGGTAGGCAAAGAGAACAGAATTCTAGTCATTAAATATACCAAAGATTGTAAGAAGAGTAAACTTTATGCTTATAATTGCAAAGAGAAGGCTGATATTTCCAAAAAAAAAACTCTAATTATTCGAACCATGTACTAAGATGTAGAAATCAAAGTTCTTTACAGCGGCAACATGTATCGACAACCCTATCATATACACTCTGTAGTAAAACAGTAATACCTGAAGCCTTTACCATTGTGCAGAGATAAAAGAAATTGCAAAGGATTACTTTAAACCAAGCCAGGGATCTTAAAACTTCCAGCATACAATTAAAACGAGAAGATTGCGTTGCTCTGAGTAAATAATAAGAAAATCAAATCGTCATACAGTCTTATGGCATTCGTCAAACTTCGTTTTGTGAGTCATTCTCTGGAGTATAATTGCAACAAATACATCCGTATTAGTGGTATTTATGAATACTTTATTGTTGGTATTGTTGTTTGTTTAATTACATAGCGTTAGCAATCATTTGATAGTTGGATCCAACAAGTATGTTAAAACTTGTTTGCTTTCCAACATACATACATGCATGCATATATAGAATGTAATGTGTAAGTAAGAGAAATAATGATAATTACTGTAAATGTTATTGAGCATGCATAATCATGTTCTTTTGTTATGATTTGAATGTTTTATTGATAATTCTTAATTCTGAGTACCGGAAAATCACTCGAGATTTTCTGCTTGTTCTATGATACTACGTAGTATATAAAGGAAGTTTGTTTTTTTTTTTTTAGAAGAAATTTGGAATTAGTGTCCTCATTATAATAAAAATATTCGAATAAAAATAATAAAATTAAGAAATCTTTCAACAAAAGACAAGTCCAATACTATAATAAAGGCGACTTTAAAGGCTCAAGAAACCAAAATTGAAATTTCAAAACCAATACAGGATTCCTGAAAAAACTAACAATTTGAGTATGCAAAAGTTTCTGCAGTAGCCACTAAAAAATGTTATGCTCTATAGGAACTAAAATTTTTTTGTGTCTTTCCGACTTTGAACGTTATTCACCGTTAGATATAATAACCTCTGGGTGTAGGCATATTAAAATTTATTTTCGTTTTTCGTAACATGGAAGTGTTATCAAATCAATTAATAAATATCCGCAAAGTTATCTACAGAATATGAAATCTTTTTAAAAGAAAAGAATTTTTAATAAATAAATTTAATTTCCTATTGAGATTTGGATTTTAATTATTTTTTTATTATTTTTAATTATTTTTTAATTTAAAAAAACTTTAAAAAAATTTTAATTTAATTTTATTTAATTTAAATTTTTAAATTTTTAAAAATTTTTAATTATTTTTTATTAATTATTTTAGTAATTATTCTTTCTGTAGTTTGTGTTTTGTTGTATTTGTTTTAAAATTACAATCAATTTTTATATAAATATGCCTTGAATATTGACTTCAAAAGTCAAATCTCTTTTTTTTTTGCAAGAACCAAAAGAAAGCTGATTCATATAGGTGACTACCAGTACCCGTGAATATCAATGTTTAAATTTAAATTAAAATTTTTAATTTTAAATTTAAAAACTTATTTTCCAAAATTACTTAATAAAATCTAAAAACAACAATAATTATAATGAAGAAAACTTACCACAATTAAAATTTTATTCCAAATTACTGCATAGAGTACTTTTAATTAAAAAAAAAAACACACATACACACGCACGCACACTTTAAAATATTTCAACATAAATTAAACACAAAAATTTAAACTGTTGTTCACACAATAAATAAAAAAATGTTTAATTAACATATTTTAGAGAGGCAGATTTAGAAATTAAATACAAAATTGATTTTTCTTTTTGAACTTTTTTTTTTAACAATATTTTTGCAATAAATCACAACAACAATTTAGAAAATAAAAATAGCTGTGGTAGAGGGAGCAAATATTTCTTCTTTTTTATTTCTTTTCTTTTCTTTTTTCTCAAATGAATTTCAAGCTGCACAAATTATTTTACTGACAGAATACTCGTTAAATGTTGTTCTTGTTGTTATAGTTGAACATGCTAAATAACAGCAACAATTTTTTTATTTTATTTTTTTCTATTACAAAATAAAAAGTAACAACACGCGACGACGACAACGACAGACGAATAGACGCGATATGAACACAAGAAATGTTTCTTATAATTTTTGTTTTTTTTTTTTTTTTGTTTTTTCAATTTCGCTTTTCTTTGAAATTAAGAAGTGCTGTTGCATTCACGTAATTGTTATTGTTACTTGTGCTGCTGCTGTTGCTGCTGCTTCTGCTATTGCGGTTATTATTATTATTGTTGGTTTTAGGTTACATTTAATAATAAGCAGAGCAAAAACAAACAAACAAATAAAAAAGTAATACAGTTTCAAAACCAAAAAATCGTAATTGAAAAACAACAACAACAAAACACACAACTTGCGGTTCAATAAATATTTGAATGAGTTGGAGTTGATTTTTTTTTACCCTAAAAATGCATTCAATTGTATTAAAACAGGAATGTGCATGGTTGTTTGTTTACATATATATGGACATATGGATGTACATATGTATGTATGCATGTATGTATGTATGTATGTATGTATATGCTTATATTGTAGTATATTTTTTATATGTTTTATTATTATTATATTTTTTTATGTTGTTGTTGTTGTTGTTGTTATTATTGTTGTTGTTGTTTTATATTAAATTCAAAAAAAAAATTAAAATTTTTTTAATTGATTTTGCAAGAACCTTCATTGATTTTCTTTCTTAAACTTCTTTAATATTCCTTAATAAAAGCATAAATCTGCATAGGCTGTTGTTATTTTGTTTTTGTTAATTTGTAAATACAACGGTGTTAACGGTACACTAGAGATGAGTATCGATTCTTTTCATTTCATTTCACTGGTGAATTATTGACAGAACATTTCAATAAAAAAACACTTGAAAATATTGCTTAAAATTTTATTAAAATTAATTTATTTAATTATAATTTTATTGATTAAAATCACTTTTGTTTTTTATTTCACATTCTATTTCAAATATTTCTCGCTATTTTATTTTGTTTTTTTCTACCAAAAAAATTTTTTTTTATTATTTTCCGTAGAACACGTTGTTAATTGATCATCGTTTCTAAACAGACTGAACGGGTATTTTTTCAAATGCAATCATAAGTCATACAACAAGTGCTGATACTCAGAAAACCTTACAAACAACAAAAATAACAACAAAAATCAACGAAATTAAACCACAAACAAACGAAAAAAAACCAATGTAAGTAAGTACACCTCTATTCACACACAACTCAGACTTAAAACAACAACGAAAAACCAAACAAAGCATAGAAAAAAAAAACCAAAACAATACCAAACACTCTCGCCTTATGGGAGACACAATTGAAAGAGTTGACTTTATTTACAACTCAAACTCAAGCTCATACTCTCCCATCTATTAAAAACGAAACAAAAAAAGCAGCAACAAAAAAAAAATAATCAAAACCAAAGCAAAAGCATATTCAAAAGCCTCTCAAGAGAGACTTAGAATTGTTTACATCTCATCTAATACAACTACAAATGCATGCCAATAGAGTGTAGTCAACCATTGTTTACATATTTTTGTTGTTTTTTTTTTTCGTTACTGCAATGCAACATCACTAAGCTCCCTAAGCTCTTTAATGTTTGCTCTTTTTGTGTTTGTTTTTGTTTTTTTTTTTCTTCTTAAGTTTATGACGTAACATTTTGCAAAAGCTTAGCATGTATTTAATATTGTTGTTTTTGTTTTTGCTTTTGTTTTTGTTTTGTGGCCATTAAAGTGAGGTGGGCCGGAAACATGCTAGAAAACGTCATAAATATCTATGTTAACTTTGGCTTAAAGAGCAGTTTTGTGTTTTAATAGAGTTTTAAGAGTTTTTCTTCTTTTTTACTCTTTTAAAATCAGAAACTCTTTAAAGTTTTAAAGTCACTGTTACTTACATGCAGTGTCGGCTTTATTAATCATCGAATTACATCGAATTGTTGTTTATTTCATAGATTTTGATTTAAAAATTGCGGTTTTGTAAAAAAAATGAAAAAAAATTAAGAAAATCCCAAAACAATTTACAAACGGATTTGGTTTTTAACAAGAACTTTATAAATTTAATAAAAATTCTGTTTTTTTATAAAACAAAAGAATATTTTACACAACACTACACCGCACATGAAATATTGACAGTTTTTAACAGGATGCTTAAAAAATTCCTTAAATTCTATGCCTAGGGTTAATTTGGGTATCTTTTATCAAACAAAGGGAAAGAAATAAGGAAAATGGATTAAAGCCACTCTTAGGTGATCACAAATGAAGATCGTGTAATCCAAGCTTGAGTACTCCGTTAAACCTATGCAATGGAGAAAATCTAGTCAGAAATAAAGGTGCTGGGATCCAAATGAACTCAAACACCGGAATACCCTCTTCGATCTCCAGATACTGCGAACCAAAGTCCGTATATATCTTACGACTTCTCCATTATCCTTCTCCAGAAACAAAGTCTTCAGTGTATCCAGAAGAATGCAAAAAATGTCATTACAAATACGATAAAGAAAACAAACAAAAGAGAATTTAATGTTTGGCTACCACGCGAGCCTTGTCAGATAACTTTATTAAAACCAAACGTCCCTCTATACTTTTTTAAACAGCAGATAATCTCAGCAGATTTCTAGCAAAAACTCTGAGAGTAAATGAAAATTGGACCTCTGGATAGTGTACTTGCTACTAACATAACATAACCTAGGCAATGTTAACATCTAGTATGAGCTGCTTCCCTATGGTTAAAGGACAACATCAATTAAGAATTATTGTGATCAAAATGCAGTGAGTCGTTGACAAAGACAGCCAAGTTAATTAAGGTAGATGCAAACATACATTATTGGGCATTACAATACTTCAGTCCAGATTATGACCTAGCATCTCCTACCACTTATGTTGTGTGTGTTAATTTCTATACGAGTGGCGAGACCTACATTATAAAGTCGATTGCAAACGACAGATATTTGAAACACTTTTCGAGAAATTTTATTAACTTTCAGAGTTTTTATCAGAAATCTGATGAGAGGAAGTCGCCGAAGAAATATTTTCGTTTTGATGTCTGAGCTGGTGTTTGAACCATGGCCTTAAGTCTAATAAGCAAACACACTATCTACTAGACTAGATCGCGTTTGTGTTACATAAATTAAAAGATCGGAAAGGCTCAATGAAAGGCTCAATATATAAGATGCGTTTGTTCAATTATAAGTTCAGAAACCTTAGGTTGTGTTAAAACTCATCGCTGAGTGATAAAAAATCGAATTTGAAAACTACTATGAGCTGCTGCCTTATGATTAAAGGACCACATCAACGATTCATTTGAAAAGATAGCCAAGTTAGTTGAGGATATATCAGAACATTTATTTGTTTGTTTACTATCACAGGCAAGTGATTGTGAACTGGTCTCAGTTCGCAATTGAGTAACAGAGACCTCTCTCGTGCGACGAAACTAATAATCTACAAGACGCTCATCGTACCCGTGCTTATTTATGGCGCAGAGGTATGGACCTTATTAAGCACCGACGCAGCAGCCTTGAGAGTATTCGAGAGAAAAGTCCTACGTAAGATCTTCGGTCCAGTGCGAGTTGGCGAAGATTTCCGCATCCGATACAATAGTGAGCTGTATGAGCTCCTCAATGACATAGACGTTGTGCAGCGTATTAATATCCACCGGCTGCGCTGGCTCGGCCATATCGTTCGAATGGGGGAGGATGCTAACAATTGACAATTCCATTTAAATTTCCACTCACTTTTCATAAATTTTCATTGAATAATAAGATCTCAATGAAGTCTTCTTACAAAGTGAAAGGCCTAGTTTAATGGGGAATCATAAGTTCAGTAGGTTTTAGTTTAAAATTTAAAATTCAATAAAAAAGAATTGTAATCCCCTCCCTTCACTAAGATTATAATGAAACCGCTTTAAAACTGGTTCATATTGTGAATTCTTAACCTAACCTATTGAACTAATTTCGGTAGGCTGGTTTTAAATTTTTTTTTTGTTTTATTTTCAATACAAGCTGAAGATGAACTTGAACTATAAAAAATGGTTAAAAAAATTAACAAAAAACACAATAAAAAATTTAATAAAAAAAAATTAACAATAAAACTCCAACATTCCAAAGAGTCTAACAAATTCAAAAAAAAAAATATTCAAATAGGGTTTGTTTTTGTAATGACGTAACAGAATCTTTAGGCTTTAAATTCATGACTTTTTTTAAATTCCTTTTTGATTTCGGATTAAAATTAAAATACGATTAAAATTATAATTTCTTTTAATTGGTTTTGTCTAGAAAAGATCTTTTTTGGAATGAATAAGAATGTTGAAAACAAAAGACTTAAGCAGTAAACCTGAAACAAAGTACGCAAACCCATGAACAAGAACGTTTAAAGCGTTTACACTCAGAAACTAAACGGCTTTAATGAATATTGAACAGCCGTTACAGTTATTTCGCACTGAAGTGGGGTAGTGTGAGTATTTAAAATAAAATAATTATTAAAACAACAACAACAACAACAAACAAACATATTCATGACTGGTTGGGTTTCTTTTTTGTTTTTTTTTTTGTTGTTTATCGTTACTAATGCTCTCCTATTGCAATTGACTGATCATTGAAATCAAGCCGGAACAATGAATATACAACCACTTTTAGTTCCGTTCTAAATACAACAAATAAATTGACAAAAAAAAAAAAAGAAATATACAACAACAGCAACAACAACTATACACCAAAAAAAAAAAACGTAAAATTTTTTTATTCAAAAAGAAAGAGGTCGATTGTGTTTAAGTGGAAAGCAAGCAGAAGAAATTCAACCGTTTGTATGCATAACAACAATAATGCCAAACCAAACTAAAATGTTTAAAAAAAAAATATTGCCAAAGAATTTCGATTCCATAGAATATCAGGTTCTCTGTTATTCTAGCATCAAAATCTGGCAAGTTTTACATGTTTTTTTGCAAAAAAAAAAATTCAAAACTTTAATAAATAATTTGCAATAAAAGAGACAAAATAATATAATTAACAATAACAACAACAACAAAACAAAAAAAAAAAAAGAACGTACAACAAAATCTAATAAATTATAGTTAAAAACAAAACAAAAAACTACAAATTCTTAATCGTATTCGCTTTGAGACACAAAGAACGAATCACCACCTAAAAAAAAAAAAAAACTTCAAATTAAATGCAAGAAATATAAAATAAAACCACAAAATAAAAGAAGGTATGGCTTATGTTTACAATAACAACAACAACAACAACAATAATAATAATAATAATAAAAATATTAATAAATCTATACAATTGTATAAAATACAATGTTATTTACTTCAGTC
>QOCX01000222.1:102992-144250 GCA_005959815.1 Sarcophaga bullata
GAACAAAAGTAAAAAAAAAATTGAATTTTAAGAACACATTAACAGTATGAGTGGAGTAGAGTAAGTACAAATGCACAAAAAAGAATCGCATATAAAACCAATACCGCATACATATAAATTGTAAAGATTATTGGTTAGGAGAAAAAGCAATTGTATTACTCACAACAATAAACGAACAAAACTTTGCCGGCCTTGTTTACGTTTCACAACGACTCACTGCAAAAACAAACATAATCGGTCATTACAACCCATTAGCCATGCTGACTACCTAGTATCTTACGTCTCTCATGTTGTGTGTGTTAATTTTATACATGAGTGGCGGGGACCTACAATTTAAAGTCGATTCCGAACGACCGATTTTTGTGAAACTTTCCATGATAATTTTAATTTTACTCTCAGAGTTTTTGAAAAAAATCTGCTGAGGGGCAGTTGACGAAGAAATATTTTCTAATATTCCGTTTAGTTGGTGATGTCTGACCTGGGGTCTAATAAGCCAACACCCTACCTAGTAGACTATGACGACTACCTATTTACCATTTGAAATATTGCATCTCAAGGATCTGACTCCAAATTGTAGATTTACCACAATGTAAGCTTTCTGAACTAATGTGATCCTAACTGAAGCGTTGCATTGATCAATTATGTATGACGTGTGCCAATGAATCGCACATATCTGACCTTTCCTTAAACGCTTCCAACGTTTAAAAGTTTTATTCGTTTAAAAGATCTACTCACGCCATTATGTAAACGCATCCAAAATGTCCATGGCTCCGGCTCATAACTCAAACTAAATTTGATCGCTGACATAGGTTATGTTGCTTTTGAGAACCGCTGTGGTTTTTGACTTACACCTGTGACTTAAGAAATCCCCACAAAAGTCTAATGAGCTCAAATCGCACGTTTTCGGTGGCCAGTAAACATTATGTCCATGTGAGATGATCATGCTGGCGATGATGTTCAGATCATTCAATTGAGGCCAAAAGAATTTGCTAGCCATAGAACGAAAATGCTTCCCGTTGATAATGATGGCTTGATCAACGTTACTCTCAAAGAGATATGAACCGCTGATGCCGCCAGTTCAAAATCTATGCCAAACAGGGATGTTTTTCGAGATGCATTGGATGTTTTAGGATTTCATGTGAATTGGTTACGTCAACAACTTTGTTTGTTTACGTACCCATGTAGCAAAAAATGGGTTTCATTGCCGTAGATTATTAGACGATGAAAATTAGTGGCAATTACAATTCTTCTAGAGACCCTTTAGCGAACACACATCATTGTCTAAGATCCCACATGGTAATTTGGCAAATCGAACTGGATGAATGTCAACTAATTTAACGGATGTATCTTCAACAAATCAAAGTATGGAAGTCTCTGTGGGAAGATCTGAGAGTAAATAAAAATTACCATGCAAAAGTCTTTCAAAAATCTATCGTTCGGAGTCAACTTCAAATATAGATCCCGCCACTCATGTATAAAAAAATTAACACACGCGACATAAATGGTGTGAGAAGCTAGGTTGTAATCCTGACTGAAGGCTTCTAATGACCAATTATGTTGGTCTCACGCCTAATAGACTATGGCGACTACATTAATACGTTTAATAATTCCTATTGAGTTGTTTTGCAAATGAAACTATTTTTGCTCCTACCCAATATATTTATACCCACTAAACCAAATGCATATGAAATGCAATTACAATTAACAAAAAAACAAAAAAAAAAAACGTTTTTATTTGTATTATTGGCTACAACAACAAAAGCAAGGACAACAAAAAATAGTCATAAGACTACTTGATACTTATTGTACATGCGATAGATAGTGTATCATATAAGCACAGTCAGTTCCAACTAAAAACTAAGAATGCATAATAAACCGTTACTCGATGAATTTAAATTAAAATCGAATAAAAATTTAAAAGAAAAAAAAACTTAAAAAATTATTTTCAAAAAAAAAAAGAAAAAAAAAACCATAAGAAAACCAGTTGCAATTGAAAATTAAATTTTAAAACACGATCTCGGAAAAAAAAACAACGCACTTCAAATTACCAAAAAAAATTAAATCTCAATTGATTCGAAATAAAATCGATTGGAGATTAATTTTAAAGAAAATAAAATAAAAATAAAAAAATATTGTGTGTGTAATTAAGTTAATAAATTGTCTAAGATTACCACGTAAGACGCCTACAATCAATATAAAGTTTAATAAACCTTCTACAACAGCAGTCACAAAAAGAGATCATTGGTGCAGGTTGTTTTTTTCTGCTGCTTTGAAGAATGATTGACAGGCTGGGTAATTAGAAAAGCATTAACCTTAGATAATGACAAATTGTCTAAAACGCAGATACAATGACAAACGGTGTGATTGATAAAAAAAAACCTACACAAACTTTTGACATGCATTGCAGCAGATGATCTAGAGAATTAGTGGGAAATTTAGTGGCATGCGGGTACCTCGTCTTATGCCATTAACGTGCCTTACTATTTCTGACGTATACATACAGTGGGCGTCAAAAGAAACTGTACACTAGAGATAAAATACTAACAATCGTCAAACTCAACTTTTACCACTTAAGGAAAGTGCCCGAAAAAATTTGACAATATTTCGAATGTTTTTTTTTTTTTTGGATTTTAAAATCTGCCAATGAAACAACTTTAAAATTAAAACAACCGTTATTTGTTAGGGTATATTTTTTGTTTTTTATGTACAGTTTCTTTTGACGCATACTGTAGGCCAGTATAAACGCATCACAACAGTAGCTGGATACCTTGTGTCAACATGTTAATTTTGTGGCGACCACACATCGTACAGGAATTATTACCTCACACTGTAATTGGTGCATCCGACATGATCTGCACGTAACTTTCGTATGCGACAAATTCACAAAAGAACGTTAGACATTAGAAAAGATTTTTGCTGTAAGTCAGCCATTGAAAATTTAGCTTAATGTGCCTCCTGTCGTGTGAGAGGTTGTATGTCGTTCAACTGCTTACCAGACAAATTCTGTCGCTGCAATAAGAGTGGCGTTTCAAGAACAAGAAAATCGTAAAGAAACAAACGCAATAATTGAGCAAATCGCAATGTTTAATCGGTGGAAGATACAAAAAGAACTACTTGCTAAGAATAACTCTGTAGACTGGGTAAGATAAGCTCTCTTTTCTACCAGTTAATGGCTATACGAATAGCCGTTCTAAGGTTGAAATTTAAAACTTTTTTGTTGCTGAAAACGAAAACATCATCATGAGCACATCAGGTCGCACCAACAAGCACGGACTATAGAGGCAAGTAAGCTTGCCATAGTCATAAAGGTGTGAAACGTGGACTAGAATTTTGATGCGGTGCTATAAAATTGCAAACAACAAATGGGTACCGAGAAATTATTGCCTAATAACCAGGCAGTTGCTTTCTACCGGTGTCTGCAATTACCGCATATTATCGTAGAGCCTGTGTGAAAGTCTCCGGAGATATTAGAAAGTGAAGAGAAATCACAGAACACTTCCTTTGTTACTATTCCAGCTCCCATTAGTAAAAGCCTAGTGAATGTGATTTCCATTATTTGCCAGGATCTATCTGATGCCTCAGATATAAAATTGGAAATTGTTTGGACTTCGTAAAGGTTATGGTTTATTTATATGATGGGGATAATATTTAATTCCAGCAATGTTTTGCAATATACTTGAGTGTCTAAGTGTATAGCATCGAATTTGCTTACCATTCTTACCTAACAAATCTCTCAGACAAAACGATCACCCAGTTTGCTAAATCTAACAGCATCGGAGTTCCTTCATAGCTATTTTATAAAGATATTTACCGTGACACAGTACTGTATTATACGAACGTACGTAATCGGTCATAGCAACGCCTCAGACAGGATTATAACCTCGCTTCTCTGTTATATATGAATAGCGGGACCTACAGCCGACTCCAAACGACAGATTTTTACAAAACGTTTTCATGACAATTTTATTTACTCCCCGAATATTTGCCAGACATCTGCTGAGAGGAAGTTTCAGAAGAAATATTTTTTTTGTTTAAAGCAAGGCCTGAGGTCTAACAAACCACCATACTACCTACTAGACTACGACAAGTTTTGGAAATATCACTTGCAATGTGCCCTGCTGTACAGACCGAATTGCAGACCCAAAAAAGCTCATTTATTATACTCTGAATTCAGTAGCGATTCTTCCGATGATATTAGAAAAACCCCCTAATTAAACGACAGGCCATAGCACTCTCGAAACACACAATTTTACGGTAAAACAATTTCCCAATGACTGCCACGTTCTCCTTAAGGCAACAATAACTGCACTACTGTATTACGGTATCCTTCGAATTGCTGTTTCCAACAGAGTTTGCTCATTTTATTTTAACAGTTATATTCTCGTTATGGTATACATAGTAACACTGCAATCAGGTTATGACAAACTTCCGACTGTATTGTAGCATTAAGGAACACTGTGCTTTAAAAAGTTTGTTGACTAACACGCGATGAGTACCCATGTATGTATGATAGAAGTTCTAAGAATTTTGATCATAATTTAAAATAAAATAAAAATGTTTTCATAATTAATTGTTGTTAAGATTATTGTAAATCAGATAATAAAACAAAATAAATGACGAATTTAAGCCATGAAACAACATATTGAAAGATTCAAAAAGGCACACCTCATTCACATTCAGGGTCCGCAATAAAAACTGTCGAGTTTTTTTTGTTTTTTTTTTTTCAAAATATTTCATCTCAAATTCATTGTTATCGTTAACAACAACAGTACGAACAACAACAACAACAACAACTTTAATTATTAAATATTTCTTTTATTATTTATGTTTTCTCACTGTTTTTATGCATCTCTTTGACTTTTTAACCTTCTGTTGTTTCTACTGACGCTTATTTGCTTGACTGACTAATGGTTTTAGTGTAGTGTAGCGGAGTATGGAGAAAAATGCTACGAACCAACACAAGTTGCATCAACTCCCACAATTTCTCTGTAAGAGAAATGTGCATCGTTTTAAATGGTAACAAACATATACGAGGGGTTGTTAAAAAATTAAAACTTAAAAAAAAACTGCTCCAAACAGAGGCCGAATTAATTTGTATGGAAATTTTAAGACGAAATTTAAAAAAAAATATTTTTGTTGGTGGCTTCTTCACAGCAAACACTGAAAATAAATAACAATTCCGTAGGTAGATAGTATATTGGCTTACTAGACATGAGACCTGGGTTCAAACCCCAAATCAGGCGTCTCTAACAAAACAAAATTTGAAAGAAATATTACTTCGGCTACTGTTTATCAGTAGATTTCTGATAAAAGCTCTGAAAATTGCCATGAAATAGTTTCTCAAGAATCTGCGGTTCGGAGTCAACGTTTAACTGTACGCCCAGCTTACTTACTTACTTAATTAATTGGCCATAACAAACCGATTAACGGATTTCAGCCTGCAGTATACGAATATAAGGTCGTCCTCTTCGCCGACTTCCTCAGATCACCGCATCAAATACCCGTCTCGCCGGAGCATCCTCTTCCATTCGAACGACATGGCCGAGCCAGCGCAGCCGCTGGATATTAATACGCTGCACAACGTCCATGTCGTTGAGAAGCTCATACAGCTCACTGTTGTATCGGCTGCGGAAATCTTCGCCAACTCACACTGGGCCGAAGATCTTACGTAGGACTTTTCTCTCGAATGATGGATTGCATGCAAACAAGGTAAAGTTTCTGACTGTGGTCAACGTGGCGATCCTTGTCTTGCTGTATTCAAGTTGACACGCAGCCTCCTCGTGGCCCCTCCTGGATGGCATTCTAGCACTAATGCGTGCAGCGATCCAATCCCCTGGACGTTAAATTTGAGTTGTGCGTAGGGCTGGGACTAAATGTACGCCCAGGTACTGATGGATAAAATTGACACACACAACATGGTTGGTAAAACTGGCTAAAATGTTGTTTTGTTTGCTTTTATTCGAGAGAAAAGATTTTCGGTCTAGTGCGAGTTGCCGATAATTTCCGCATTCGATCCAACAGTGAGCTGTATAAGCAGCGTATTAACATTCAGCGGTTGCGCTGGCTCGGTCATATCGTTCGAATGAAAGAAGATACTACGGCCAAGTGGACGACGTTGTTTGCATTGGTAGGAAGCCTTGTTATCGATTTGTGTGATCAATTGACGTAGGCCCGCAACAAGCAGAGGCACCTGCAATGATGTGTACAGGCAGGCCGAAATCCCTTAATCGAATTGTTAATGATCATTTAAGTAAGTAAATGAGTAAGTACAACAACGTTAATAAGAATTTCTTTTCACTTGGTAGGCTGCCATTATCATCTTGAATTTCTTTGAATTTCTGCACTACACTGCTGTACAAAAGCCGGCTACCATTTTTTTTTTATTTTGATTTGCTTTTAATCTGAGTATTCAAATATTCGATGATAATGATGAAAGTTATGCATTCATTTGCAAGTAGAGGCCGATTGTTTTCCTTAACCTTACATTGTATTCATGCAACATTTCTTCTTTAAAAAAAAAAAAAAAAAAACAACAACAATTGCTACCACCTTTCATGACAATCATCTGTAAACAGAGAAAAAAAGTGAAATTTTCTTTTTCATACGTTTTTACAGTTCATTTCTTATCATTTATGAGAGTTTTTTTCCCCCCGGTTTTTTTTCTGTTATTTTGGTTCAAAAAAAAATTTCTTTGCAGATCTTTTTATTCAAAATGAAATTCATTGTCAGGGCTTGGCTTCTTATTTATATTTTCTCACACCTTTTCTCACACACAAATTAATTTAATGTGTGAAACTGACTGACTTGGAACTTGGAACTTGGTATAGTATTTTCCCCCAGTCTTTGTTTTAGTTTTCTTTCATTTTTCCATTGTGTGAGTTTCTCTCTTTCTTTCTTTTTTATTTTCTTTCTTTCGAATGCGCCAAATCCATTGCTAATGTTTGTTAATTTAGGTTTTCGTTTTCATATTTAAATATAAAACTTATTGTTGCTGCTGTTGTTGTTGTAGACTAATTATGTTTGTTGTTGTCTTAATTACAAGGTAATGGAGTCGTAAACAAACAGAAAATCGAAATTAAAAACTGCCTGGATGGGATTGGTTTTTTTTCTTTGTTTTAAGCGGACATAAAACGATAATGATGACTTTAATAGGCTTTTTCTCCACTCCAAAGCCAAATTGCATCTTTACACATGGAAATTACGAATTGGAATGTAATTGGTGGAGCAGTTTTGTGTGGGAGACTAATTTTGCGGTTTTCAAATGCTCCAACGCTGGGAAAGTATGCTCGCACACAGAATTTTTCAAGTAGCTTCACAAACATATGCCTACTGGCTTCAAATGGCAAGATTTAAGTGGCCAATTGACGTCGGTGGCTTTGGAAATATCTTCCTTACTTCATTGGCTATTTTATCTATGAAAGGCACGACCTACAGTACAACAGATTTTTAGGAAACTTTTCATATTTCAATTCCATTTACTGTCAGAGTTATTGTCAGACATCTGCTGAAAGGAAGTCGCCCAAGAAAATTTTTCCATATTTTGTTTTATTCAAGATGTCTGAGCTACGAATTGAACTACGGTCCCCAGAAAATTACCTATTAGACTACTGCGACTTACTCAAAGGAAACCAAGTACTTGACAGTATTTCATGCCTTAAAGGAATGCATTACGTGCCTTCTACATAAGAAAGTTGACCTACATCTTGCATAGGCATGTGAACAATCTTCACCCAAAACTAGGCTGTCTGATAAAGATCAGGGTTAGCTCATTGTGGTTGCCTATTCTAGTCTCCAAGGTCCAGTTTGGAGACAATTTTCTCTGTGCCTTACTGTAAAGTTTCTGAAAACCAGAGAGTCAAAAGAGGTCAAACGGTACGTCAAGTATTGAACGTATTACGTGAGACCTACTCTGATCGTCGATAGGCCGTATAGAAGATTTCTTGCTTGCAATATGCCCTGTTGTGCGTTAATTGTAGACGGAAAAAAAGCTTATTTATCGTACTCTGAATTCAGTAGAGTTAACTGCGCAGATATTAAAAAATATTATCCGATGACAGACCATAGTACTCCCGAAACACGCATGCGATTTCTCGCAATCACTTCATGTTTCCCCCAACGTTACAATTTTTTTGCTTACTGACGCAGCCACCGTGTAAGTTATGAGGATTGGAAAAAATTTTATTGGAAAAATTATTGAAACATTGAAATCCATTCCCTCTAGCAGCCAATCAGCATTTCTAACGAGCTGTAAATGGTCGGCCAGCTTTAATTCTTCGTGAATTTTGAAGTTTTTATGGCGGGAAGTGTAAGTTCAAATGCAAAATATGCCTCAAAGAGCCCAAAAGAGACCAAATTGCTGAAAATAACAACGAATTGACAAATTGGTGCTATCCGCCACAACTTTTCAACTCGAAGCGATATTTCCAATTCAAATTTCTTTATAATCTTGCCAATTGCTTACACAATAAATCGATTATAACTCCCATACTCAACATGTATTGCTCGAAATTTGGTCACATTAGGGTCTGTACTTTTGCGGTAGGTTTTAACCCACTTTTGCGCATTTTTCGGTAGTAAACCTTTCACGAAATAAATCACAGTTAATACGGAATAGCTTTCTTACTTACTTACTTAATTAGCCATTGCAAGTCTTTAGTCAGGACCACAACCACCCATGTTTTGTGTGTTAATTTTATTTAGGAATGGCGGGGCCTACAGTTTAAAGTCGACTTGGAATGAGAGATTTTTGAGAAACGTTTTCTTTACAATTCTTATTTTACTCTCCGAGTTTTATCCAGAAATTTGCTGAGAGAATGTTTCATTTTTTTTGCAGATGTCTGACCTGGGGTTTGAACCATGGTCTCACGTCTAATAAACCAACACACCACCTACCAAACTACGACGATCATCAAGTGGCAGAACCTACAGAAAAAATCGAAAGATTTTTGAGTAACTTTTCATAGATATTCTATTTGCTCTCGCTAGAGGAAACCATTAGTTACAAACAATTAGTTTGAATTACAACCTAGCTGCTCACACCACCCATGTTGTGTGTCTGTTAATTTGTTCTATGAGAATGGCAGAATCTACAGAGAAAACGAACGAAGTGAAAACTTTGACTTCCAAAATAGATGAGCTTTAGAAATCTAGCACTTCACCTAAATTTTTGGTATTATTTGGTGTGAGGTCTTCTAAGCATTAAGCCCGTTATTTATTGTATTGAAAATTTTTTTGTAATCAAGGCCTTTTTCAGCCTTTCCAACATGCTTTGTAACACAAATTTGTCTCTGCATTGGCCAATAAAAGACAGAAAAAAATATTTTTTTTCTCTGTCTCTTGGCTAAGCCAGACACAATTGCGTCAGTTACTGGCATAATTTCTGGGGACTTTACTCCATTTGTAGTATTTTTTTTTATTTTTTTTTTTTTGATATTTGAAATTCAAAAACAATTTGTTCAAACAAAAATTAGATCATGTTTCTACAAAGACTTGTCATGTAGAAACAAATCCATCAGAAATCGAATTTTTTTCTTTTTCTGTTTTCTGTTTTCTGTTTTCTGTTTTGTGTATAAAAGAAAAGAGAAGTGAATTATAAAATTGAAAAGGGAATAAAAGTGTAACGTTATTGAAGGTCAATAATTGTGGCCTGTTTAATCATTTAAATGCGATGCCATTTACACACAAATTATGCGGCGAGTAACCGCGAAATTAAGGAAAGAAAAAAAAAAACAAAACAAACCAAATCAACCACCACCACCTTCACTTTTATTATTTCTTTTATCGCTGTATTGTATCGTTTTGAATTTTTTATGTTTTTTTTTTTTGTAATTCCATATTTAATATTTAAATTAATTGTACTGATAAGAAAAAAATAAATAAAAATTGTTTCAGGAGTTCATTTATTATGTTTGCATTTATGACTGATGAAAAAAATCTTTTGTTCTCATAGCAACGACTTGAATTCATATTTCATTCCATAAGCATGATATTTCATTCAATTGTTGTTAATCTTATAATTTAAATTATATTTTTAAGAGAAAATAATAAATAAATCATTAAATAATAAACAAAACCGCAGTCTCTTAAGTGTTTTGCAAATGTCATGATGTTTTTAAGAAATCTTGACTGACTAAGCACAGCCATCAACCTATTTTTTCTTTTAGAATTGCGCAAACATTTTTTTATACGTCCATATATCCTATGAGGATCATGGAGCCTCTACAAGGACCCTTTAAAATGTGCAAAGAGTTATTACAACCCTTCAATCAAGATTGCAACCTAGCTGCTCACACCACCCACGTACTGTGTGTGATAACTTTATCTATGAGCTACAGTTTTATCACGACTCCGAACCACAGATTTTTAAAAAACTTTTCTTAGGAATTCTGTACTGATCTTGGCCTTGAACTTCATGCATAATTGGCCATTACAACCCTTCAGTCAGGATTACGGCCTAGCTTCTCATACCACTTATGTTGTGTGTGTTAATTTTATACATGAGTGGCGGGGACCTACAGTTTAAAGTCGATTCCGAACGACAGATTTTTGAGAAACTTTTCATGGCAATTTTATTTACTCTCAGAGTTCTTTCCCAGAAATCTGCTGAGAGGAAGCCGCCGAAGAAATATTTTTTTCATATTTCGTTTTTGATCTCTGACCGGGGATTCGAAGCCTGGCCTTTCGTCTAATAAGTCATACTACCTACTAGACTACGGCGATTACAACTTGAAATTCGCTTTAAGTTAAAGGATGACTGTAGCGTGTTTCAGGCAAATATTTGTGCAAACTTAAAAGCTATTTAGGTCGTGACTTGTAGGGCCATTTGGGATTCGTAATCTTAAATGATCTTCTTTGACAGTCAGGCTGCCCTATGAGCCATTGCATCGGTCTAGTATAAATCACGTCTAATTCGTCAGTGCAAAGAGCCCTTAAGGATCTTTGGACCAGGCCGAATCCATTTATGCTTGGTGCCGGGTCATAGCGGTTAGCTTGGCAATGAGACGGTGAATGTTTCCGCTAGATTAGGGTCACTTTTTGCGGGGCGATTCTATAGTTGATTCTGATGCCCCTATCTGCCACTGGATGGATTAGGGGATAGAGCAGAGACGTTGGGGGAAGGGATCGAGATGTTATGCGTGTAGATGTCTATGGCTTATGGTATATCGGTCTCTCTAAGCTCCCTTTTCTACGTCGTCTTCTTTCCCTTTATGACGTATTCAAATAGATAATTTTGACCTCCTAGTATCGTACTTGCCCCAATGACAAGTATACGACTTCTAACTTAACCTAGCCTTTGAGGATTCGATATGATTGGGAGCCAGAATATTCGTAAGATTTTTCAAACACATTTGCTTGTAAAAACTTTAAACGACTGCATACACAAGATTTCTTCTTCTGAAAATCTGTGGACAGGGCTTCCTTGACTTGATCCTTTCAACGCAAATGAGGCAGGTCCTCTTCTGAAATACCCGTCTCACCAGATCATCCCCACAGATTTGAACGACATAGCCGTGCCAGCTCAGCGACTAAGGAGCTCATCATGTTTGATCGTAGTCGGAAATTATTGCCAACTCACACTAGACCGAAGACCTTACGTAGAACTTTTCTTTAGAATACTCACAAGGCAGCTACAAGAGTGCTTCAGAGTGTCTATGTTGCTGCGTCATTAAGAAGCACGGGGAGGGTGAAGTATCAAACTTATTCCTGAATGTCGTAGATTACTCGATGTGAGATATGATTTCTCGTGGGGCACTCCATATCATATAACGCCGGAGCTGCGCGTATACTTTTTCGAAATCAACTACGGACGAGTACAAAAGTGAGTGCAACTCTACTAAATGATTTGTTATTATTACAGTAGAATGTTGATAGAGTCAATACATGATTTATTGGGACGCTGTGGGCAGGGCCATATGTCAATGGTCTACTTACCACATTTGCAATCATCTTGTTCACAATGTCGAGAAAAAGGAAAGCCGTTCGATATGCATGCATTTCAGATTAGGTTCGGTTAGGTTGGAGTGGTAGCTTTCATACCAAAGCACACTTGAGCGTGCATAGCGGCTCCTGTACATAACTTATCTCAATTCTTCAGAGATTTCATCTCGCCAGTTCTTTTTTCTTTCAGTGTAGTATTTAATCAAAGTGTGAGTGAGTAATTAAGCAAATGAGTAAGTTACTGAGAATTACCAGCCTAGCATTCACATTATAGAACATTACTATGCATCACCATCACGTGCAGAGAAGGGAGTTAAGAATCGCTCGATAATTTTATAAACATTTTTACACCGCAAGTATTTCGATAACCGAGTTAAATTTAAACATTAAACAACAACAATAAAATCAAGGTATATTTACAGAACAAGGTACATATTTATAAACAAATGAAACTTAAAAACCTTTTCAATAAATAGCGTGAGTTCTTGAAATTAAACGCTTCAGTTTGAAAACAACCAGCATAGTGATACCGTCGTGTGTAAGAATAACGAAGAAGTCTGTTAGAGATATCGTATGAAAATGTTTATACGTGCGATTAAAATTTTAATTGCGTTTAACTTAATAGCATTAATAACGGCATTATCATGTAATTTAAATCTAAGAGATCCAAAATGGTTACACGACTGGCATCTTTTGGTCATAAAAGTCTCGAACAATAACTATCAACTGTTAAGAACGAATACAGTGGCTGCAAACAGTGATCTATTGATGTTTTGCAATAAAGAGCCACGCATAATAACAGCTCGTTGTCAACCAAATGGAAAATTTGATAAAAAACTTCCGCCCAAGGAGCAATGCAAAGTGTGGGATAACTTGAAAGCGATCAAAGTGCAACAGAAAGTTTCTTATTGCCCCCATGATCTGTACAGAATTGGTTTTAATATTGAAGTGGATAAAAACACACATTTTCTTGAGGCCTATCAAGTCTGTTTTGATCGGCAACACATGAAACCGTTATTTGTTATCAATAGAGCTTATCCCAATGGTAAGTCACAGAAAGCCTAATTAATTATTTATTCATTCATTCATTCATTCATTCATTCATTAATTCATTTCATTTGTTTACTTTTCTGTTTTTTTTAAACATCCAGCTGATGATCGTCCCGACTTTCTAAAATTCAGTCCTGATGAGATTTTTTATGGTGATTATTTCAAAGCCTTTAACAGAGGTAATACTTTTGATAGATTTAAGAGATTGTTAGGCAATCAGCAGACCCCTATGAATAGATCTAGGGTCGATCATATTATTGATCGTGGCCATATGGCGCCCAGTGGTGATTTTATAACAACAAATTTGAAAAATGCCACATTCAGTATGATCAATGTGATGCCACAATTCAATACCATCGACAATGGCAATTGGCGCATTATAGAGGAGTGGACCCGTCGGCCTGCCCATACTGGTAATCGTATATGTACTGGCGTATTGTATTGTAATTTGGATTCAAGAACAGTTTCCGAACGTTATTGTGTTCTACAACTAAAGGGTGAGGGTGATAAAATGGTGCCCATATTTTTAGCTGATAATCGTAAAATACCAATACCCTTGTGGACTTATAAAATTATTAAACAACAATCGACAGTCTTCTTGACACTGAATAATATTTATCACAAAGGCACCGTTAGCCCTCCTGTTGAGTTTTGTAGTCCAATAACGTGCCCCAGGTCCATTTCATTAGGCAGAACTATTGCAGAGGGCATTACATTCTGTTGCAAATATAACGAGTTCATCAACAAAAATGTACCCTATTTAAGGAACGTATGCTGAAAAATTTCAATTCGAATTCGAATTCGAATTCGAATTCGAATTCAAGTTGTAATAACCACCAAAGATAAGTCAAATAAAATATTGTGACCATCAAACGATTGCGTTTTTTTCTATTACGATTTCAGTGCGTTGGTTTGTTTTTCTTATTAAGCGTTGTTGGCTTGTGGCAAATGACGCAACATATCTCTTTTTTTTCAGCCAATGTTAGCCTTTTAAATAAGGAGTATTACTGTGTAACTTCCTTCCTTTCCATAACACCAGGAGTTTCCAATTTCTGCTTCTAATCGACACAAAGAACTTTTTGAAAAGTGTTTAGTTTTCGAGCACCCCATCTATCTCTTGCCCTTTGTAACATAGACAGCGTTATAGCTTAGATGATATGTACGTAGTTAGGTAGGTTGGAGTGGTAGCTTTGATACCAAAAGCTCATTTGAGCACGTATAGCGACCCATTGTGACGCCCTGAACTGGCTGAGTTCCATCAAACTAGAGAAAAAGTTGGTCAACGCAACGTCTGCACATTAAAATTACGACTACACTACGCTAGAAAACCAGGCCGAAAGGTTGAAAAACGAAGATTTATACTTGACATCAATGGCTGATAGCTCCGTCATGCCAGATGATTCATTCCATATCTCAGACATGATCCGACACCGTTGCACTTGATAAGCTAAGCTAACCGTTATTGTAGGTAATTCCTAGGAACCTAGGAACTTAAGAATTTGATCTCAAATTAAGCGGCTGCAGCCATAAATTTAAATTTTTCAAAGTCACTGTAGTCTAGTATGGCTAGTATGTTGGCTTATTAAACGAAAGACCGTGGTTCAATTCCTAGCTCAGACATATTGGACAACAGCAAAAAAAAAATATAAAAAAATATTTCGTTCGGCGACTTCCCTTCAGTAGACTCTTAACAAAAACTATTCTGAGAGTAAATAAAATTGCCATGAAAAAATTTCTCAAATTTGTGTACTCGTATGTATGTATGCCGCTATAGGACTGCTCCAGTTAGCTTGTCAAACCTGTTTTCAACAGCCCTATGCGTAGGCATAACTCTGAGCTGTTGGTGATTGATATTGAAATAAAGTTAAACACGAGCGGCGGGACCTACAGTTTAAAGTCCACTTCAAACAAAGGATTTAAAAAAAAAAAAAAAACTTTTCCTGGCAGTTCTTATTTACTGTCAGAGTTTTTGCCAGAAATCTGCTGTCATATATTCGCTGATGAAATATTTTTTTCGTATTTTATTGTGTTCGAAATGTCTGACCTGGCCTTTGAACCTTGGCCTTACGTCTTATAAGCCAACAGACTACCAGTAGCGGTATAGCTTAAGGACTCATATAGTATACGAATGTTCTTCAAACCGTTTTAGAAGAAAACTTTATTGGTTCGTTCGAGTACGTAGTGCATTTAGCAGCACAAGTATTCAGCATTATGCCGACACAGAACTTGCAGCACCTAGGCAAAGCTAAAATTAAAGCTTGGTTAGCAAACACTTGGTTAGCAAACAAAGATTGAAGGTAGACTAGTTTTACGCGTGATAGCCTTACGCTTTTTATTCAAACTACAAACCTACCCCCCCCTTTCATGCAAACACTATAATTTACTAGGAAAATCTTTCTTTCTTTTTAATGCCATTAAATATTATGCGCATTTCCACTTCGTTACAGACATGCATACATACATACACACGCATATGAGAAAATTATGCTTGCATAAGTTTTGTCTTAATTTTCTTCTTCTTCAATTTTACGATTTGTTTGCGCTTTTTTGCGCTTTTTTGTGCTTTTTTGCGCAGGTGCAACATGCGTAATTTCCTTTTACATTTACGAGACACGACGATTGTTTCAAGAGTTAGAAAAACAAACTGAAAAATAAAAATGCAGAAAGAAATCATTGCTGTTGTGCCTAGTATTTGAAGCGAATAGCAAATTTGATCACACAGTTTGACTTTCAAATGCGTTTAAATGCCAAAAGAAATGCATCATCATCAGTTTTTAAAAAAAAGGAAAAAGTGAGGTATGGGATCAAAACATGGAAATGGTTTTTGTTTTGCTAGATATCAACAATTTATGTGCCCCCACAACAATTTAGTCTTTAAAAGAGACAAATTATGAAAATTGAAGGCTTGACCTTTAATTTAAAAATTACTAGCGGAAAAAAATCTGTGTAATGCAACCTGTTGCCAATGATCTCATATCTCGAGTCCATCAATGTAAATACCAATCTTTACGGTGCAGATATCCGGCTGAAAATACACAGAATTGCATAGCAGTTGGCAACTCTTGCCCTAGTTTTTATCAAAAAATCACCTTCAACGATAAAAGGTCCAATTCTGGATGAATGGGAGCATGAACAAACAAAATTATCGAATTTGTAACGATAACAATCCATAACAAATGAAAGAACATCCAATACAATACGAAGAAGTCACTGTTTGATGTTAATTTGAGGCTTGCAGCATCATCGCTCCATATTTCTTTGAGAACGACTTTGGCTAGGTCAACACAACACATCAATGTCGATGATTATCAACTTCTGTTGATGATCTAACGGCTTCATCGCTCCGTATTTCTTTAAGGAGGACGTGGACTAGATCAATACAATCAACGGCGATAACTACCAAATTTTTTTGGTTTGATTTAGATGATCTGGTGGCATCATCGTTTCATATTTCATGGCGTACGACGTTGGCTTGATCAACACAATCAACTGCGATCATTATCAAATTTTGTTGGTCTGTTTTGGATGATCTGGAGCCGTCATCGTTTCATATTTCTCTAAGGAGGACGTGGAGTAGAACAACACAATCAACGGAGATGATTATCAAATTCTTTTGGCCTGATTTAGATAATCTGGCTACTTCAACGTTTCATATTTCATTGAGTACGACGTTGGCTTGATCAATACAATCTACAGAGATGATTAAAAATTTTTTGGACTGTTTTGGATGATCTGGCAGCGCTATCGTTATATATTTTTTTGAAAAACCATGTTGGCTGGATCAATACAATCAACGGCGATGATTATCAAATTCTTTTGGTCTGATTTGGATGATCTAGACACCAACGATATGTGTTTACAGCAGCATGAGCGCTACGAGCTATAGAGATTATGCTGTGCACAAGTGATTTGAGGGCTCACACTACCCCTGTTGTGTGTGCTAATTTTCTTTTGTCTTCGAAAATCTGTTTTTCAAATAAATTCCAAGAAAAAGAAGAAAATTCACGTTCAATTAATTTTTAAAATGAACTTAATGAGCCTAGCTACAGGGCTTATATGGTAAAAATAATTTTTAAAACCTATTAAAACAATAATTATTCCCACGTATGACTGAAATCGATCATTAAAAATTAAACGAAATGAACGCAACCCTTTAGTAATGAAGTCTGAAAAATCAATTTGTTTTGCAGCACAATACAATTCATTTATATTTGCATTTACATGACTCAACTGCTGTAGACAACTCAACCCCCCCCTCTCTTGCATTACAAGTCATTTCAACCATTTCCACCAGCTGATTGTTTTCAATCCAAATTTCCGCCGTCATTTTTTGTTGCTTTTTTAAAGTGATGATCATCAGTATGGATGGGTCTAGTAATCATTACTGTAAACATCATTTTTTTTTTTCATTTTCTAAACATTTATGAACAACAACAAAAACAACGTTAAAGTCATATAAATAAAGTACTCAAGATGTTAAAGCCATTAAATTCATCATCATTTTGATCATTTAAATGGCAACAACTACCGGCAGTTAAAGTCTAAAGCAGAAAAACTTCAAATGTTTGCGGTAGCAGCAACAACAACAACAACAACTTATATGCTTAAAAGTGTGAACAATGCGGCTTTAAACAGAACTTGTAATTTGAAACAATTAATAATGAAAACACAATTGAAACGTTAGGCGTTAGACGTTAGGCGACAGGCGAAGAAGACAAAACCATTGAAGAAAAATCCAATGAAGAGAAAGCTAAGCTACAGTGTATTGTCACACAAAAGTCGATAATGCAGTTCATTATTGATAAGATAAGGACTTCTGTGTACTTCAACAGTTGATAACGGCCACCTTGTTGACGATGAAGAAAATTCGAATGAAAAATGTAAAGAAAGATAATCTTACAGAGGCTTGTTTACACAAAGGTCGATAATACAGTTCTTTATTGACTTCTACATTTGATAATGGCCATCTTGTTGGTGCTACTTCTGTCAAATTTATTGTCATTTATTCACTTTGTTTTGCCAAATCACCATGCGCGGCCGTAGACAAAGACCTATGTTCACTGAATAGGCTCTGGCGCTCTGATTTTCATCAATAAATTATATTGAGCGATGAGTCCTCGTTTGGAACCAGCGGGTACGTAAATAAATAAAATTATCAGATTTTGAACGATACCAATCCACTTGTGGTCCAAAAGCATTTAAAAGATTCCGAAAAAATCGGTTAATATTCCTTTGAGGACGACACAGGCCAAGTTATCATTGTCAAAAGTCTCTGATTACCAAGTTCTTTTAGCCTGAATTCGATGATCTGGATACCAACGATATGTGGTTTCAACAGGAAGGCGCTACATGTCATACACCTCATGCCACTTTGGATATTCCTCACGAGTGACTTAAGGACATGGAGTTGATGTTAACCAGCCACCAAGATCATGCAATTTGACCGCATATAATGGCATCAAATGGTTTTTTAAATTAATCAAAATGTAGGAAGCCACCGGTACATGGTGGCGCTACCATTGAACATCACAGCAGATTCTCATAACCACAATATTTTGTGGTACAGAGATGGGTCAAGTATGGCAATATTATCTGAAGAGCCGCAGGCCGTCATTCGAGCACTGAGCTCTTATAAGACTAATTCGACAACAGTATGTGACTGTTTAAAGAAGCTGTATTGGCTAGAAAATTAGCATTGGCAATGAACAAGCGAGGAGGAGTACTTTCGCAACTTTGATGGGGCTGATGTTTTAAAAGGGATGCTCAACTAAGGGTAAGATAATGAGAGGCAAACACTCTTCTCAAATCGAGTGATGGATTTGAGGCAAACAAATCTTTTGTTGGGGTATGAGAACAACATGAGGTTGATAACCGACAGGGCACTTTAGAATCCAAGTACACTTATTCAGAAGGGGGCTTGTCTCGACTCCAATAATAAAAAGCTTCTAACTTTCAAAATACATAACCTACTTGAAGAGTCAGTAACTAGTACTGGTTTGATTTTATATCGGGGCCTACAATCCCTTGGTACCTTACCAATGATCACAGCAATATCGAGGACAAATCTAGTTGTCAACCGCAAAATAAAAAACAAGAAAACTGTGCTAAAGACATACTTTTTAAATTTTTTTTTCATTCGTTAATATGAATCAATAAAATAAACATCAATATTTTCCGAATGTTGCTTAGAGTTTGGGTTGATTTACTGCCAACAAGTTTCTTCAATATCTCATGCACACTCTGCAACAAATATGGAAATAATTTTAAAGCATTTTCCATTACTACTACCACTACTAGCAGCTTCAGCATATAATAATTCAGCATGGATTGGAATATGTTTGTATAGTTGAAAAAGGGAAATTGCACAATATTTGTTGGATAACTTGTATCATTTCCGTTGAAAATTCAAAGAAAAACATGCAAGAAAAAAAATTCATATTTTCAACACTGCGCCTATCATCTACTATAAGCGATCGCTGATCGTTGATCGCAGACAGACAAATTGAAATGTTACAAGAATTCTGTTCAGTAAATAAATTCAAAATGACTAGACAGACGACAAACGATAAAGCCAGAGTGTGATTTAATGGCAAAAAAAAAACAAAAACAAATGCGAAAAGAGCACTGAACACTGAACACTGAACACTGAACACTCAGTATTAATGTCTTTAGGATTTTGATTAATTTGTTTTTGAATTGCGTTAAAAGGTGATGAGTTTTGATGAGTAGATTTTAATTATTTCGTTTAAAAACCTGTACGATAGCGAAATATCGATATTGAGAACAACACCAATCATTCATGTTCTGAAATTTTTGTCAAATTCATTCAATTTGCAAATAAAAAGCACTTTTAACCTATCTTAGGGTATCATTAAAGTGAGTTAAAATCTGAGTACCTTTTGGCGTAAGTGAAATGCCTTTAGGAAGCATGCAACCATACGATCCAATATACTCCCTTCGAACTTTATAGCGTATCCATATAATGTCTCCTCCAAGTCTATTGCCCCGACAAACTTCAGGATGCTGCTCGGTGTTAACAATTACAATTCCTTGCCTATCGCCTGATATGCTTCCAAGTGTTTCTTTCTGGAATGCACTTATGCTCCACAGGTTCCAAGAATGTGATCTGATGATTCATTTTCAATGTCATGGAATCTACATTTTGGCGAATCTGGACAACCCCCATTCAAAATAAATATAATCTGAGCCTATAGTGCCCTTATCAATCTCAGATTATTTTAATTTCCCAACAAAAAATTTTGATTGCCTCCAATCCACTCGGTGTGAGAAGATTATTTGCCTCTCTTTATCTTACCCTTCGTTGAGCATACCTTTCAAAACATCCGCTCCAATTTCATAGAAGGGCTCTTGCTGCATCAGCATTGGGGAAATTATTTTCCTCGCAAGAACGTCTGCGAGACCTGTCATTACATACATACGGAACTGATGTTAATGTTATACATGTGTGGCGGGACCTTTAGTTTGAAGTCGATTCCGAACGATAGATTCTTTGAGAAACTTTTCATGGCAATTTGTATTTACTACCAGAGTTTTTGCCAGAAATCTTGCTGAGAGATAGTCGCCGAGAAATATTTTTTTTCGTATGACGTTTAATTGGAGATGTCTGACCTGGGGTTTGAATCATGACTTCACGTCTAATAACCCAACACCTTACCTATTAGACTACCGTGACAACATAGCCGAGCATTATTTTCGCCGCCTAGCGGATTCAGCTTCCTGGAACATACGATCTTCGATTTATCACGAATAGGCGACTATTCAAATGATGTGCGAATAGTCGTAAGTCGAACGATCATAAGTCGGGGACTATTTGCATCTTCGATTTATTACAAGTAGGCCGCTATTCAAATAATGTCAAACAATTATGCTTTGCCTTGTCTTTTATATCTCCTATCCAAGTTTAATTGAGCATAACTTTGGATCGTATAAATTACCCTTGGGAAGATACCCGTAAGCTCACTTATTCTACTGCAACAACGAACACAACATGGATGGTGTAAGAAGCTAGGTTGTAAACCTCGCTAAATTGTTGTAGTTGCCAATTAAGTAAGTAAATATACTTAGAGCGTATACAATCAATAGGGCAACGAATACATAAAAACAACAACAAAATTTATTGCCAATACTGCAGTGAAGAGTAAAATAGCAAGAACTACTTGCAAGACCATAATATAGTGTAGTTAAGCAGAGGTATACACTATGTATGTATGTATGTATGTATGGATAGTAATTATAATAAAAAAAAATATATTTTTTAATATTTTTATTAACAACAATTTCAATTTGTTTCTATTAATTTCTCACATTAGTTTCAACATAAAAAAAAAATTAAACCAAAAAGTCTTAAAAAATATTAAAAACGACAGACAGTACAGTAGTGCAGACATAAAATTCATATTTTTTTTGTCACTTTAGGCCATAATATTGTTGTTAATAACTATTAAATGGCATAATTTATTGCAAATAATAATAATAAAAAATTAAATAAATTATTATGATTGCAAATTAAACAAATCGACTGATTAAATTCAAAATTAAAAACAAAATTACAAACATGAATATGAACAGGAATGGAAGTATGTCCAGAGCACAATATTTATTGTAAGCATTTATTTTGCAATTAAAAAAAAGAAAAAAAATAAAAAATTTTCTTTATTTTTGCAATCTTATCTAAACGGGAACAATATTTATGTATACGAGTAGCTGGCTAGTAAAAGGAAATAAATTTTCAAGACACAATTTATTTCAATTCAGACTTTTATGAAATGAAAATCAATTCACTATCAGTCTACGTACCATAAGTTTTACTTTTGTCTCACAGAAATCATCGAAAGGTAAGGTGAGGTGACTTTAGTAATGACCACAAATGACCATGAAAACATATGGAATATGTAGAGTTTTAGAAGAGTTATGGTTCTTTCGTTTTATGCACTTATTTTGATATAAAATTTAGGACAATTCGATCATTAGAGTATAGTGCCAAGGGAGTCCAAACGTCAATACTAGTATAAATTAGTGACAGTAGTGTATGAATCCATAAATTTCATAGAGAGCTAGAACAAACAAAAATTTCTATTGCTTTAGAACAAGCTTTTTCTTGCTTACTTGCTTGCTATTTGACTTTATTGGTCATTCCACACGTTTAGTCAGCATTACGACCTAGCTACTGCTACCACCCATGTTGTGTGTGTTAATTTTATACATGAATGGAGGCACCTACAATTTTCATCGAAATTTTATTTCCAACAGTACCTTTTAATAGAAGGAAAAAAATCCTAAATGGAAAAATGTTAACCTCCAAGTGTGTCTTCGTATAAAACAGCCAATGAAAATCAGTTCTTTAGAGGCTCTATAAGCTCTGTTAAATTTAAACCCGCTGCACATAAGACCAAAGCTTTGAAGACAATGGTTGAGATAATAAGAGAATTTCATAACTTAATGAGACGAGTAGCTGATAGTTTCCTCCTTAACTATCCCTTGTACAGGACCAACTAAACTCTATGATTTTTGAGACTTAGTGACGAAAATTTATGAAGTAATCTGGACACTGTATACTCTCGTAAAAGAAAGACTTTCTTGTGGAATACAGATGGGTTAAGAAGATATCTCAAGGTTCCAGAAGTGGGAGGGTTTGATGCTAGGCTAAGTATGAGTAAACTCGTGGACATAATTGAAGCAATGGTATATGTCATCGAAAGATGTGCCCATTCCATCTTGTATAAAAAGTACAAGGCATAATAGTTTAGTCTGATAGTCAGGTCGTCATTCGATCACTCGGCTCTTATAAGGTCAAATCGAAGATAACAAAGGACAGTCTGGAGAATCTGAATCTGAATCTGAATCTTTCGCTTAGTCCAAAGTCATATAAAAATTTCCGACAATGAACAAGCTTGTGTAAGCTTGTGAGGAGAGACGTTTCCTCTCCACCGATGGGGCCAGAACCTTTCTGTGGAGTGCAGACAGATGTTTGGAAACGTATGCTTAGCAAATAGAAAAACAAAGAGTGGCTAAGACTCTTCTCAAAAAGTAAATTTAAAGAAATTTTATTGGAAAATTACAATAAGAGAGGATCTGAGTCATTCATCAGACTATCCAGGAATAATCTGAGGTTAGCAACAGTGTGTTTAACAGGACACTAGAGATTCAAAATAAACTTCTTAAGCAAGGGGACCATTTTGAATTCACTAAACAGATTCTGTAATGCTGGGAATGGAACATTAGAACATACGCAAAGAAAACTCTGAGAAATAAATGCATTTCAGAAGGAAACAACTGAACGTGAATTAGTTGATGAGCAGAAAATAGAACATTGTTAACTCCAAGCAGCATCCTGAAGTTTGTCAAAACAACAGGTTTAGAGGATACCCTATATAGTCTATATAGTGCGAGGGAAGTACAATAAATCGTATGATAACAGTACTGTGGCATTTCCCATCGTCATATAGAGAACGATAATTTAATCTTATGTAAGCTGCTGGTAGTAGACTGATTGACACATACTATTACAAGCTTCATTTACATTCTGTTGCTGGAAATATGAGAGCAAAATACTCATAACTTTCATACGCATAATGATTGCAATGCTGCTGAAGGTAATAAGGTATAAAAAGGCTCCACGTATACCTTAAAATATCATGGACAGAATTATTAATTTAGTCGCCTTGTTCGCATAACGCACAAGTCCTTTGTGTCGTTTAAATATCTTCACATACTCTCTTCTCTTTCCATTTCCTACAATTTAATTTTCTCTTTCCAACATAACACCGTGAACGATTTGTTATCATTTATTCAACGTTTGCAGGGTAAATAGTACTCTTGTTTTTAGCTTTTAAGCTTATATAGACATACGAGGATCGTTGATTTACATGTAATACTTAAAAACATGCTAATGTCGTTGGGGGTAGAGTATATAAAAATATTTCTTATTATACAGACATTGGTGCCAGGCCAATGCCTTATTTGAATGCATGAAATTGATCATAACAAGCAAGCAAAGAACTAGAGTTCCTATCGATTTGAAATTTAATATTCTAAACAGCCATAGAAAATTTAATTATGGGGTCTCTGCAAAGAATGTACACAAGTCAAGATTAATTAATAAATCAAAAAACTAAAGCGTAACTAATTATGAAAGAAAAATAATAAGAAAAAATAAAAAATTCAAAAACAATTTTGCATAAAACAGGCCCAAAAACAAAATATTAGAATGTCTTTAATGGCCAGCATTATGGCCTTTGTTTAACTGTTTAATTAATTGATTTTAAAACGAAATATTATGGCAACAAAAGTGTTTCCAATAGCCTATGATTGAATGGTGCATTGGAATTGAAATCTCTGTTCGAAACGATTTGCATAATTATGCGCAACACCCACTGTCTCTATAATTATTGTTAGAGGCTGCATTATAAAGCATTAAGTTTCTTAATTTAATTCTAAAATAACAGGTGATTACAAATTGTAATTTTCTTTCTATTCTAACCTGCCTCTTAACTGCAAACTATCAAAGTATAAAGGCTTTGCAACGAAAGACTTAAGCAGCAAACTTGAAAGTTATGCCATTTTACTTTGCATAGCCATTTTTAGCACGCCTGTACATTATGCATGCAAACTGTATTAGTCTCGTATTATTATTTTAAAACCAATTAACAGTTATGTTATGTTAGGGTTATTAAGTGTGTATAAATGTGTGTGAGTGTGAGAGTGTGTGTTAATTTAATAAAAATAGAATACAAATTAAAAAAAATATTTAATAATCTCAACACTTTGTTTAATAAGTAGTTTTTATTGGCGTATAAATCAAAATTTTATTTCATTCGCACAACAAATGACAACAATTTAAGTGTCATAAAACACATTATAAATCTTTTTTTCTTTTTTCTCTATTTTTATGGGGAGTTTTATAAAACATACAACCAAACCAGTTTCATATTTTGTAGTAATTTTATAAGAATTAATAAATATTTCCGTAAAAAAACGTTGTTAAAAAGGCAAAAAACAAATTATGTTAGGCTGCATGGGAAGCTTAACATTTACAGTGGCCTTCTTTATTTTCTAAGTGACAAACGAAAACTTAGTATACGTGCACGCCCTCCATTGTCCACCCTAAGCAGACCTGCCATGCAGTATTTCTTCAAGAGTTCAGCTTATTTGCAAACCTTCCACTACTCGCCCATTGCTTATATGGACTATACGGCGTTGATAATCTTATCATATCTAATAAGTCGACATACTACCTGCTAGACTACGACGACCACAGCATCTCTGGGTGTAATACATGTGACTATGGTGCATAAATAAAACTGAATCTCGACGGGTTGGATTTTATAGTTCCCTCTGGGTTAATGGCTACATGCTGTTCCCAGTCGCTGAAGTCTAGTAGATTGTATGATGGCTTATTAAACAAGAGCCTGTGCTTCAAACTCCAGCTAAGATATCTCGAACAACGAAATATTCTCTCAGCAGGCTTATGCCAAAAATCTCTGTCGTTCAAAGACGATTTTAGACTGTAGCTCTAGCCATACATGGATAAAATTCATACATTAAACGTGGCTGAAGTGAGACGTTAGCTCGTAATCATGACTAAATAGTTATAATGGCCAATTAAGTAATAAGTAATACTGCTGTTCCCTAGGCAGATATGCTATCATATCATATAATAAAAAAAAAACATTACATTTATAAGAAAGCGCCTCTCGCAAACCATTTCATTATCGTTTTTGTTCTTGCCCTTCTAAGTTGTTTGAATTTTATAACTGCGATGTTCGTTTCTTAAGTCTTTTATTTAATTTTTGTTTTCTTCAGTTTAACAATAAATTGTCTAAAGTAATGACACGCAGTAGCCCTTTTAAAATCAATTTTAATTACTTTTTCTGGTGTTACAATGTATTCGTTATACGAGGAAATACGAATTAAAAATTCCATTCGATTTGCATTGAAAGACAATAATTTCAACATTCACTTGTTATATGTTTATTGGCGAAATCTAAAGAAGCAAACAACAATAACAACAACAAAAAAATGCAATTAAAACACGCTACACGAAGTCATTTGAAAATAACAAAAATAGATCTTGACATCTAAGAAAATTACTATCAGTTTGGAACGACTTTTCGATTGCCTACTAAAAAAATTTTATTTTTTTTGTTGATTCTGTTTTTCTGTTAGTCAGCAAGGAATAACCGAACCAATAACCGAAATTGAAAATAAATTTTTTATTCGAATCTGCGATGTAAAAGGCTCTGACCTGGAAGGAAACAAATACAACCTTTCCAAGCAATAAATGTCCAATAAGTATCATCTCTGTTGTGATCAATAAATGATCTAGAGCGCCTAGTATGAAGTTCGTGATTTACAGCATTCGTTAGCCGTCTATCTAAAATTCGGCTTTTCCTAGCAGCGATTAAAAATACCGCTTTTAATCGACTCCTTGTACTTTTCATTACAACTCTTTAGCCAAGATCACAACATAGCTTGCCTATATTTGAATTTTATCCATGAGTGAAGGATAGTTTCGACATCGAACGACAGATTTTTGACAAACTTTTCATGGCAATTTTATTTCACTCTCAGAACTTTTGCCAAAAGACTGCTGACGGCAAGTTTCCGAAAGAAATATTTCATCTTTGTTCGAAATGTCTGAACTGAGGTTGAAGCAGTGCACTACCTACTAGACTACGGGACAGATAAGGTGCGAACGAATACGTGTACTCTCTCGTTCATATGGTTTCCATGACAACTTAATAAAGTGACATTCAAAGGAGTGTCATATCAAAATGTCTACTAAGAATGCTCTGGCATGACCAAATGCCGTTACAAAACATCCCAGGTTTTAAAATAGCCCTGCTGAGCTACAGAACAAGAAAATGGATCGTAGGTAGATGCATGGCACTTGAACCATTAAAGCCAATACCGGCAAATCTCTGCACTCTCACAAATTGATGGTATGCCGTTGGTTACCATCATATTGCGGCATATGTGGGTGTAGGTCTAATTATAGTTTCAGTTCCCAGCCACAATCAAACATGTTGTGACAAGCACAGTGAACAACTGTGTTTTTCAGAACCCAATGCTCTTAGTTGCGTTTTCAAATCATTTTCGAATTCAGATTTAGATTTCAGTACTTCGGAACCTTAGAGCTTCAGCTCTACCTCGGTTTCTACAACTTATGACCCACCACCAACATACATACATACATACATACGTACATACACACATACGTACATACATACATACGTATATAATTGATCATTACACCCTTTTTAGGCACGAGAAACTAGGTCGTTCTCACGTCACTTATGATGTGTACGTTAATTTTATACATGATGAGCGGGACCTACAGCAATTTCATTAACTGTCGAGAGTTTTTGCCAGAAATCTGCTGAGAAAAAGGCGCCCGAGAATTAATTTTTCATATTACGATTTGGACATTGGAGATATCTGACCGGGGGTTAGAACCAAGGCATAACGTCTAATAAGGCAACGCTTACCTACCAGACTATGACTACTGCGACTACGAATGGCTGTGAATTCCAAAACCTTCAAAACCTCAATTTGTACATGCGAAAATACATTCGAGATAATTAAAATATTATTTCGCATAAGCCTCTTCCTTAGTCCTTGCACATCTTACTGCCCACTTTCCTTATTTTCCCACACTTGCTCTTAGAAGAAGCAATCATCCTATAGCTTAACATGGTAGGGAGCATGGTAGTTAGCAAACTAATCACGAAACCCAGTATAATCTCTCCCACCTTAATTGGTGTAGGGTATCATAAAACAATTGAAATTGCAATTACACGATGAAAGGCTACTCCGAATAGCACAGACATGAAACAAAAGCAGAAACAGAAATGAGGAGGAGAAAATGACGAGAAAAAAAAACAGAAATTAAATGTAAATCATGGTGTTGATGAGGGTGGTGTCACGTTTTTGTGATTTTCTGATTTCTTTTTCAGTCTACACTTAATGGTATTGAATTATTTTCTATAACGACAACAATAGTAACAACAGCAACTATAACAGATATGATAACAATAAAAAAAGACAACAAGAGCAACAACATTTAGCATCCAATACCAGCAGAAATTTTATTGAAATTGTTGTTAATAAAATCGTTAATATGACACGTTCAGTGCAAATGATGTTTTTGTCGATGACTGTTTAATCGTTTTGTTTCGATTTTGTTTTCTGTTTCTGTTTCTGTTTCTGTTTCTGTGTTTCTATATTTCAAATCAATCAAATCGTAAACGACAATGTAACACAATACATAAAAGAAAAGAAGAGAAAAAAAACTTTAGTCAAGTAAGAGCCAAATGGCTCATTAATTTATGCCAATTCGAAATATTTTATTTCATTTGCTGCATTAATGTTGTTGCTGTCGCTGCAATTGTGTTTTTCGCATCCAATATTCGATTTTATTCGTTTTGTACGTTGTTGCTGTTGCAACAAGTAATAGATCACACCCGTTTAAACAGTAGACTCTACATTAAATTGTCTTTGTAAACCAAAGTAGGAGGGGGGAGGGAGTTTGACAGACCAGCCATAGTAAGTATGCAAGTGCAATGAAGTGGATGCATGGCTGTTTAAATGCAAAAACTATGCCACCATTAACGGTGACAGCGCTAACTAACTACTGGGTTTTAAACTAAAAAAAAAACCCCAACAATAAATGAGGGAGAAATAGGTAAAGAAACAGAAAAAAAACACAAACAATAACAAAAACAAAAAAAATTATCAGTCAGACAATTTCACATGATTGGCACCATTTCAGTCATGTTTTCTTTATGCTTTAAAAACTGAAATTTTTGTTAAACAATACCTTCTGCTAAACAGGCCAATAAATAGTGTGTAAGCAAACGTATATTTACAGTGTGTGGCAAAAATGTAGAGAAGATTCATTGCTAATTAAAGAAAAAATTAAAAGGCATCCGATAGGTATTGAAAATTTCGCTTGTAGATCATTGAACACATTTTCATCATCCTGAAGAAGTAAAAAAAAGTGGAGCAGAAAAATAATAAAAGTTAGAGAAGGAAAAGGGTAATAGATAGAGATGGAGATGAACATAAAGCGCATGGATGTTACAAGTTAAAAGCCCAAGATATGCTATGCGAAAACGAATTTAGGCCTCTGAACCAGCCCTACCCCTTTATTATCCTCAAGATATGCCAAATATCAACTCAAGATGGGACTGCAAACTATCGAAGATTCCCCCTTCCAGAAGCGAGGCAGTTACAGTAAAAGATTCTAACTCCTTCTCATCGCAACCAATTCCAGATTTTTATTAGCAGTTGTATTACGCAACAGTGCGTAAGAAATCCAGTCACCAGTCTTACACTAGATTTAATAAACTCCAGCAACAAATCTGTGCTATCGTCGTAGATAGAAAACCAAGAACTTTTGGACACTCAACACCTACATCTGTCCTTCCAACGCTTTTGTTTCTTTTCCCTGATCCATCTTTCGACAAGGTTTAAGGCCAACCATCAAGTTTTTCCTAAAAAAGTCAACCCAATCTAACAAGAATATCTGCAACTCGTTCCCCGGTATAACATTACTTCACAGAATCAAACAGATGCAGATTCAATCTGATTCAAAGGCTCTTATGTAGTCCTTACAATCAAAAACCAGTTTTAACTTTCTCCAGACCTAGCCAATCACCCTCATGGAAGTCAGCCTGTCAACGAAGATCATATAAGACTACATATTTAAAGAAAAGGCAGGGCTAGCTAGTACCTCAATAATGTTAAAAATAGGAAATAAAGATGCTTGAAGGGAGCTGCAGTTATCTTTCAATTTAAAGTGAAATTCTTGTTGGAAAACCTTACTGCAGGCTTCTAGTTCTAGTTCTCCCTTCTTCATTAGCCTCTAGAGTAGCCCTTAGTGCCACAATGCCCTATTCGTAATAAAAGGCTTCAACATAGGCAGAAACATTGCCTCGGTTGTTCTATAAAGAAATCTATTCTCCCCTATTGAGAATTAGGTGGAGCGATTTTCAGTGCCCTGTTTTCTTCAGGCGTATGTAATTACGCACCCTACAATATTGAATGAAATTTAGATCAAATATTTTAAAAGATTAGCTACCGAACTGAGGTTTTCATACTATAACGGGTAATTTTAAAACCACCCTCATACATATTAACACTTGCGTTCAAATTTAAAGCGCGTAAGCCGTTTCAATATCCAGTATTTTCGATAATTTTTGGAACTAACATTGAAAGAACTGGAAATTGAGTAAGTCTAGTGGCAAAATGTTTCAGATTTCAAAGAGACCTGGCTAATGTTATAATCACAATTAAATTCCTTGCCTATGACTTCTTTGGGAAGTATACGAAAGACTTAAGAAAAAAAAGACTTAGAAAGCTGGAATTCTACTGACCCTCACTGTACTCATCTATGATGCACTGTACATTGTTGCCAATACCAACACCATCACATTGTAAAGAACAGCTAATAACAGAAATACCATGGATATACCAAAACAACAAAAACAATTATTGAATTGCCAACAATCTAGCAATGTTTTCTGGCAACAAACATGCAAAATTCACAACAACATATTGTTGGTAAATAAATTGTCTTTACACAACAACGACCAAGTGACACATTTTTTGTTAAATGTTGCAGCAAAATTGTGTTGCAAAATTGTTTAACAAATAAACACAAAGATATTCTCTAATTGTATTGGCAAATTAAATTAAAAAAAAAACAAAAACAAAAACAAAAGCAAAAAAAATCCAAATAAAATATTTAATGAAACCCACACACACACACACACAGGCGGTTATGATGTGGTAATTAAGAAAATTATAGACTTCAGGCATTTCCTTATTTCTTTTCAAATTTAATTTCTCATTTATACTGTGTACACTAAATACTGCAAAATATTTTTAATTAAATTTAAATAAGAAGAAATTAATTATTTTCTAAGATCAAATGGCACCAGCAATCATTCAATTATTTATGAAAGCGTTAAAACGTTGTTTTTGTTTGACAAATTACTTCACCTATTATTAGTGAAAATAAAAGCAAAATACCTGCTTGATATTATGATTTATTATGGCATGTTAACACTCTGTTTGCATTATTAAAAATTGTAAAAATTTTGCAAAATGTTTAAACTTTTAACATGAGCTTTGCAACGTATTGATTGGTTTTGGTCTTTAAGAGAAGGCATACAGTGTACCAGCATGTATGTAAATAAAGCAGAAGTTTGTTTCTTAAGTCTTTTGTTTGTAAACAACTAACTGTCTGGTTGAAATACATTGTATGTAGTCGTCAATATGTTAATCGTTTAATGTGAATACATATTAATGTGATAATTATATGGATAAATAGAATCAATTCTTGCAATTCATTTCATAACATTTCAGTAAGTGTCCTACGGCTGCCATAGATAGTCGTTTATATTGTATATGCGATGCTACTGATTTGTATTAAAAGAATAAAAAAAATAAAGAAGAGAACAATTGAATATACATTGAAGGCACCCTTAGACTGATTATAGAATGTAAAATGTGGTCAGTTCCCCTTCGTAGGAGACCAAATACTTACTTCATTGATCATTACAATCATTTAGCCAGGACTACAACCAACCTTCTCATACAATCCAGGTTATGTGTGTCAATTTTATCCATAAATGGCGGAAACTTTAGCTAAAGTCGACTCCTAAAAATAAATTTTTTGAAAAAACTTTTCATGGCTATTTTTATTGCCTTTGAGATGTTGCCAGAAAACTGCTAAGATGTCTAAGCCAAGCGATGAACCACGGCTATACGTCTAATAAGCTAACACACTACCTAATAGACTAAGGAGACTTACTTCTTTTAAATTACTCTTTTTAAGCAAAACTATCCACGGCACACTAGCAAATACTGATCTAAGGATGATTATTCTTTCATTTTCAGATTCAACTGCTCTAACTTGGATGCAAGAAGTATGAATCAACTGTTTAAATGGACCACCACACTACCAGCATGTATATCGTTAAAAGCTATTATGTAATGAGTAGGTAAGAGGACAGTCTTTGCTTCCCTGCTATTGGCTTCTACACATTATCAACGAGACTATATGCACATACATTACAACCTTTCAGGCTTACGACCTAGCTGCTTAGACCACTTCTGTTGTGTTGTGTTAATTTTATACCAGATTGGCGGAAACTACAGTTTTAAGTCGACTCCGAGAATGACAGATTTTTTGAGAAACTTGTCATGGCAGTTTTATTTTCTTCTCAGAGTTCTTTGGCAGAAATCTACCGCTGTGGGGAAGTCGCCTAAGAAATATTTTTTCATATTTCATTTCGTTTTGATGTCTGATCTGGGGTTTCAACTGGGGCTTCATATCTAATAAGCCAACACACCACCTACTAGACTATGGCCACTTCCCATAAACTATCTTTTCTGTATTCCAACACAATGCACTACGAGTACATGATTAGGGGTCACCTACCAAGTGTTGGTCTTATTGAGACACCCTTTCTAAATATCATCACGTGTTTTATTTCTTTCGTAAGGGACAAGCGCTTTATTTTTAGAATAGAATACACTAATTCAGCCATAACACCATAGTAATGTTGATGTGAAGTGGACTGTTGTATAGGGAGAAAGAAATTAAAAACAAAACCTGATTAATCGGCAACAGCCGCTTTAGCTATATTATGCTTAGTAATCCCTACGCTTAACATATAAGTTACAGTACACTAGCTACTAAACATGATTAAACGAAAACTACAGTCTTGAATAATTAATTATAGGGAGCACACAAAACAATCTATTGGCAGAGGCGGGAGGTATGGTGTTTTTTATATTTCCTTATGATTATAATAATTCCAAAAGATTAAATAATTTACAAAAGAATAAATAAATTAATTAATAATTAAGACCTAAAAATATGCATGTATATTGCTGTTAATAAATCATTTTTTGTATGATATTTGAACTTAAAAGTTCAATGGACCCCTTTAAGATACAGTCAAGGAAAAAAGTGTGCATACACCGATTCATAATATAAATGTGTTTGAAGACAAAATCAAATTATAAAGAAATATAACCTAGAAATGATTAGAAAAAAACAAAAAACAAAATCAGTAGTGTCTGTAGACTTTTTTCTGTGACTGCACATTAGAGATCTATTAAAAGATTCAAAATATTTTATTTTTTTTTTGTTTTGTTTTTGTTTTTGGTTTTGTTTTCAATTGATTACCCGCATTTAAAACAAAAAAACAACTGCAAAACTGCAGACTTAAAAAAAATCTTCCGCATTGTGCTTGAAAATCAATTCAAAATACTAACGAAAAACGCTAATTAATGAGTGTGAGAAAATCATTAAAAAAAAAAACCCCCAACAAATGCTTAATGAAAATTGGCTAGCCATTGCAATCAAGAGAAAAAAAAACCTACTTTTACTATTTTTTTTTAATTTTTTCGATTTCATTTTGATTTGTTTTGACTTTTTCTGTGATTTATCGCCGATCAAGCAGTGCAGTTTTTAAGCCAAATACGCCTTAAAATTTGAACAATTTTTTTGAATTGCATTTTTTTCTTGAAATGTAAACCAAAAAAATGTCACAAAGAAAAAATAAAAAAGAAAAAGAAAAAAAGAAATCAAAAATTATGGTGCGTAATCAATCGATAAATAAATAATTTGTAGGTTGGGCCGAAATAAAAACGATTCTTTTGTTAAAGTGTTGACAGTATTATGAACAAATTGAAAGTATTTTGAAAACCATTAAGTGTCATATCTTAAGAACAAATTCAAAACAAGTGTCAAATTGTCAACAAATTGAAACATAAAACGTGTAATTAAATTGGTTTAAAAGATAACTTTTTTTTTTAAATTTTTCTTTTCAAATTCTTAATGCATTTGGAAAACCCAATTAAATTTTTTTTGCAACACCTTTTTATGCAAATTCAAAGTCAATGGTTGGTAGGTAGTTTGACAATAAAGTCAAATCGATTTATTTTCATAAATTATAACTCAATTAAATTAAGCATTGAACTGTGATAAGGACATGCCACTCTAAATCAGTGGGCTTATTAAGAATACCTTTAAGTGTTGGCAATCAAACTTAAACCAAAGCAACATAAAATTTGATCAAAAATGCTTTATTGGCAACAAAAAGAAAAAAAAAACGAAGAAATAAATTTTAAAAGAATCATAAAATTGTATCTATCTATTGAAACAATAATTCTACAAGGTGTAGTAACAATAAATCCACTACTGTAGTAATAAATTGAAACCATTATTCAATATCCTGTTTAGTTTGAAGCGCAGCTAAGTGTTGCTGGGCAGGCGTAAACACTGTTTAATTGAAATTTGCATTGGAAACTAGATTTTCCTACTGCACAAATTATATAAAAGTGACTATGTAGATACAATGAATATGTTTGGCAAAAATTCATCCAAAAGCTGTATAAAACCTATGGGGCAGTTGAAAGACGGAACAACATAACACCGAAATTTTATGTTAATATCGTGTAGTCATTGGTCCGACGTTTGAAAGCAGTAATATAAGCAAAATTATCTATAAATTCGCATAAAATTTTCTTAATATTACTATTGAAGTAGGAAAATCGGAAATTGAATAATCCTCATACATAGTGTTCAATTGTACGTTTGAGCCACTATATATATGAGAGAGAGAGTGAGTAAGCTATAGTGGAGAGAGTAAATGGAAAAAAAAAGATTTTAATTTTGAAATAATGTTTAGTGGTTTACATGTTTACATGCTTTAATTGTTTGATAACTTTTCTTTTTATTGTTTATAAATATTTTAATGTTTATAATTACATACCTTTTTATGCTGCAGAATGGTGCGTCATTAAATGGCTAAGTAGCTATTTTTTTTCCTTATAATTTCTTTTCGTTTATTTTTTTCCTGTAAATAAATCTTTTTTTTTCATTTTAAGGCACTAACATTTACTTTTACCGGTTTATACATCGACGAATGTCCTTTTTTATCGATATATGTACACATATATCGTTAATAACGTATTTTTAACGATATAAATACCACATTAACGTTTGATTTTTTTACCGATATACAGTCACAGAAAAAAGTCTGCATACAACGATGTATTTCTACTTATGTACAGTCATAGAAAAAAGGCTACATACGACGATGTATGTAATCATTTCCTTTATTCTTTCTAATAATTTCTAAGCGATATTTTTTTTTCTCTTCAAACATTCTTAATTGTAACTGCCTTAAACAAGGCTACAGTACATATATAATTGGTCATTACAATCCTTCAGTCAGGATTACGACCTAGTTTCTCACACCACAGATGTCATGTGTGTTAATTTTATCAATAAGTGGCTGGATCTACAGTTTAAAGTCAACTCCGAACTACAGATTTTTGAGAAACTGTTCATAGCGATTTTATTTACTCTACGAGTTTTTGCCAGAAAACTGCTGAGAGGAAGTAGTCGAAGAAATATTTTATTTTCATATTTCGTTTTGATTTCTGACCTGGGGTTTGAACTGTGGCCTTACGCCGAATAAGTCAACACACTACCTACTAGACTACGGCAACTTAAAGACTATTATAGCTTTTTCATCGAGAATAAAGTCTACATACTGCAGTGTATCTAGAATTTTTTCTTTGATTGTATACCGTGATGAGTAAATTGATTTTTATTTCTGACCGGTGTATTTAAAGCATTTATATTTTAGCGCACTTTTTTTTTTCTTTATATTTTCTTACGTTTTTTTTTTTAATTTCTTTTATTATTTCTTCTCTTTTTCTGTTTTTTTTTCATATATTTTTCATATAATTTTATTATTATTATATTCATTATTTTTTATTATTATTATTAATTATTTTTTAAAAATTTATATTTTTTCTTCTAGTTTCTGTTTCACTAACATTTTTTCACTGGTGTATCAAAGCACTAACACTTTTTTGTCGGTGGGAAAAAAAAGCAATTTTTCGATTCTCTTCTTTGTGTATTTATTTTTTACCGTTTAATTTTCATCACTATTTATTATTGCTTTTGATTTTGAATTGAGAATATTTCTCTTATTTTCTCTTATTTTTTCTTATCTTTTTGTATGATCTTTTCTTTTTTATGTTTTTTTTTATAATATTTTGGAATAACAAATCAAATTATATTCTTTTAACACGAAAACACTTTTAACACTCTTTTTTTTAAATTAAATTTTCTTCAACACTTTTTTCATCTTTTCTTTTATATTTTTGTACACATTCTTTACATACTTTTTCACATAAAAATTTATTATTTTTATTTTATTATTAATTAATCTTATTAATTATTTATTATTTTTCATTTAAGCTTTGCACAATCTTTCTTTTTTTTACAACAATTTCTTCTTTTAATTTCTTCGTCTCGTATAGCACCACATATCTCCTCTCTCTCTTTTGTGCTGCTAAATTAATGACTAACGTAAGTGTTTACTTTACATATCGTTTGTCTTCGTTATTTATTTTACGATTCATAGTAAAGAGATCTAGATTCCACTATTGTTGTTGTTGATCCTTGTTGATTTTTTATGCGGGGTATTGGGGGCAAATAGAATGAAAGTTAAAGTTCAATAATGAGTACCAAAAATTATTCAACACAGGTTTGCCTAGAGATAGACCATGAGAGAGCATGTAATTGCTTGTAATGTTCGCGGGGGCAAGGACCATGAAATAACGTGCGTTATTTTAAAACAAACTCTCTTATGAAATATTGATAAATAGAGGTCGAAAGTAAGAGTACTGAACTTCGAGAGAGAATTTCGATTATAATTACTCGACGATATGAAAAGCTTGGTTGTAATATTCCGACTTAAGGCATATTGTAATCATCAAGTAAGTAAGTAAGTAATTCAGTAATTATTCTTTCAGTTGGGTGCTCTGATAGTCTAGTAGCAGGGATGCGATTACCACCAGAGACACTGGTGTGAAAAGTGGAGTTAAAATCTTAGATAAGATATCTTGAACAAAACGAAATTTTGAAAAAAGATTTCTTTCTCAGCACTCTCTCTCAGGCAAAATAAAAACAAAACTGTCATACGCATTTGACTTAAAACTGTAAGCCTCATAAGGTGGTGTGATAAGGTAGGTTGTGATTACCAATAATAAGGCTTGTAACCACCAATTAACCAATTAACCAAGTAACTATTCTTGCAGTTGGGTGCACTAATAGTCTGGTGGGGTATATGCTGGACCATTAGCTTCAGGGTTGTGAATTACATTCCCACCATTTCTAGAACATCTGCTGCGTTCCTTTTTATGAGCTGTGGAAGCTTCTCCTTTTAATCCTATTTATTTCTGCTGTCAAATTGATATTTAAACATCGATAGTAATGGCTATTGCTTCGCTCTCATTGTTTTCGTCTCAGGAAAAAAATCTATTCGATTTTTGGGCTTCTCTATTCTCCTCTATTCTCCTGTCTTTGCTCACGTTTTTATGGTAGCCAGTTTACCACAGAAAAGTCTAAATTGCTCGCCAGCAAACGAGGCGTAAGGACTTTGTTTTCATCTTTAAAGTTAGAAGTCGTTCTATATTCTCCTCTGTAGTCCTCTAAGTGTACGGTGGCATACAGTTCCACTTTACACAGTTTTCTGACCTTAAACACTTCATTGCATTGATTCCGAGAATAAAAACTCAGAGTTTAGTCCGTCTTTGGTTTTCATTGAATATTTATTTTACGTGACGGATTCCAAGCCCTACGCACAACTTAAATTTAATCTCCAGGGGATTTCACGTTGCTGCACGCATTATTTAACATCTAGGGGATCCTCGTATGCCATCCAGGAAGGGCTATGTAGATTATTCGTAGTGTGATCAACTGGCAAAGGGGCGCAAGAAGCAGAGGCGCCTAGAAGAATGTGTTAAGGCAGGCTGAAATCCGTTAATCGGGTTGTTAATGGCCAATTAAGTAAGTAAGTGTTTATACGGTCTTCGTAACGGCATTACAAAAAAACTACACAGTGAGTGATTTATTTTGAGTACATTGAAGTACCCGGGTACTTAGTAATTTCGGTACTTTTTTCGATTTAGAAATTGTAATTGATAACGATTGTGTGTGCATTCATAAGAAGCGTGTTTCGGAATGATTTTTTAATTCTGTTTCTTTCCTTCTTGAAGTGAGTCGTCTACTAGTGACAGAGTCAGAGTCATTAAAATTGAAATTGAAAACAAAAACCATTTCAATGTCACTGTATCACTTTCATTTCTTGACACTAGACTAACTGTAAAACTGCAGTTCATTTTAAAGTTTTCAAGAGTATTTTTTTCGTGTGTTTTTTTTCTTTGGTTTTCTTTGTATCTTGACATCTTAATCGTGTAAATGTGACAGCCATAATATAAGGTGGATGACTGTGAAAAGTTTTGTTTATAAAACGAAATAAAACGAAAGAAAGAAAAGTAAATAAATTATTAAAATAAAATAAAATAATAACACAATAATAATAATGATAAACAAAGTTGTGGTTTTAATGGTTGTTGACATCTCTTTAATAATTAAATGACATTCAAAGGCAATATTTTTGAATGTCTCTCTCAAAAAAAAACTCCATATGGATCGGATCTGTATCAATGGCAGCAAAATGATGCTGCAGTTAGTTTGGCAGCCACCCAGTCAGTTTGCATTTTTTTGTGGTATACCCATGTGTGATGGGAGATCTAAGGCTGCATGTGCCTCATGTATTGTTAAGATATGAATTATTCCCCGCATGAACTTTCTTTTCTTTAAGAAATCTTGGCTTTCCATTTCGTTTTTAATTAAATTTATTCATCATTGTTGTTTTAAAAGGAAAAATACGAGATATTTTGACACAGATACGGGCATTGTTTTGCTTTAAATTGAATTTTTAATTTTTCCATTGAAATTATTTTGTGAAAAATGATTGAAAATTTTTACACGTGTTTGGCCCCCCCAACTACCATCAAAAAAAAAAAAAATAATGTTAGTCCCACATTCCATTCGAAGTAGTTATTTTGTATTCTAAAATTATGCAATTAGAACTTTTGTGTTTGAAACTTAATGGCTACCTTTTATTTTTAGTTAAAAAATTTTTATGAAAAAAAAAACATGAAAAAACAAAGAAATCTTGTCTGTATATGGTGAAAATCAAATTGCAAAAACAGTCGAAAACCATTGATGACTATAAATTAATAATAAATTTACGAATAAAACAAAAAACAAAAAGCCGAAATAAAATTGAAAAAGTATCAAGAATATTAAGGTTTAACCACACCTTTGTTGGTCTATTAGGCGGTACAGTGGTTAGTAGTTGACAAATTGCTGTTTTAGAACAAAACCTTCTAGCCTCCAGAATAATTATTAAATATTGCATTTTCTATAGAAAATTTCTCAATAACTTGCATTTTCTGTAGCAAATTTTTCGATAACTTGCATTTTCTATAGCAAATTTCGCGATAAGTTGCATTTTATATAGAAAATTTCTCGATAACTTTCATTTTATATAGAAAATTTCTCGATAACATGCATTTTGAATAGAAAATGTCTCAATAACTTGTATTTTCTATAGAAAATTTCTCGACAGCTTTCATTTTCTATAGAAAATTTTTCGATAACGTGCATTTTCTATAGCAAATTTCTCGATAACGTGCATTTTATATAGAAAATTTCTCGATGACATGCATTTTCTATATATAATTTTTCGATAACTTGAATTTTCTATACAAAATTTCTCGGTTACTTGCATTTTTACAAAAAAAATTCTCGATAACTTGGATTTTCTGTAGAAAATTTCTCGATAACTTGCGCAATCTCTATAGAAAATTCCTCTATCACTTGCATCCTTTATAGAAAATTTTCGATAACTTGCACTTTTTATAGCAAATTTCTCTAGTAATATGCATTTCCTATATTAAATATTTCGATAACTTGCAGAGAAATACTACAGATAAATCCAGAGCCTGTTTTAGTAGACTAATCTCCCGGTAAAGGTATAATAAGAAGCAACTAAAAACGATAAGACGAAAGTCGCTGTAACAAATGACACGCAACGCCATTCTGTTCTTAATCTACGTGTTAAAAATATGAAAATAACATTGTATTGTAGGAATACTCCACTGTGCCTTTAGTTTTCAATTCGTGTTTTTTTTTTGTTTTATTTTTGCCATTAAGTTTAACTATTTCTAAAAAAAAACATGCTGTTGTTGTTGGTGTTTTTGTAGTTACTGCCTTAAAACCCATAAATCTTGACTTCAATCATTTTATTCAAAATACATGAAAAACAACAGAGAAATAAATTCTACGCGATTCAAGTCATTGTCGTAAGTTGGCCATTAAGAAGAAAAATCACAAAAAAAGAACACCGCCCTCCCCCCACGGAAAAAAAATTAAAATTAAGAAAAAAAAACCAGGCGAAACAAAATTTTAGTGCATAAAGGTATAGGGTATTCAAGAAGAAGAAAAATAAAAACCAAGTTAAAAAAAATTAATCGGATTTTGAATCGTTTTAAAAATGGTGGACATTCAAAAGAATTTTTTCGATCAGTGTGCTTGGGTAACAGTATGGCGCCTATTAATCCTTATTTTACTGAAGCCTTATTATTAGATTTAGGCTAGAGCCTGAGGTTCAAATCTCAGCTTAAACATTTCTCAGAGTATCTTGTGGAAAAGAAATCTCTTTAAATCTCTCGTTTAAGGTTGACGTTTTCAACTGAAGGTCCCATCATTCATCCCCCATTGTTGCACTTTGAATCATAACAAGGGATTCACTTGTAAGCTTTAAGCTCGTGACCAAGTTAATCGATAAACGAAATGTATTCCCTCCAGTTAGGTATGCCAAAGTATTCTCAAGATTCTTAATACTACATCTACTCGATAGTGGAAGCACATTTTCAAAAATGATCCACTTTTAACCGATTAATCGCTTAAGCGGTTCATAAATTCAATTTTCCTCTACCCTAATAGAAGAGGTTTTTTTAATGCTGACGATACAGATATTAAATCTTAAGCCAAAAATTCATAAAAGAAACCAACAAAAACAAAAAAAGAAAACAACTAAAGAAACACGCTTATTAGTTCACGTCAAAACACCACCAACACATAAGCTGCTGGCCAAAATGAAACAGAACGTAAGAAAAACTAAAAAAAATTGGTGCAAAATGGGCACCTCCAGCACCCGCACCTTCGATAAACGTTCGAAATAAAAAAAAAAATAAAACTGAGAATAACAAAGAACAATCATAACATATGGACGGACACAGATAGATCGTATATGTTAAGTTGTTTTTGTTTTTTTTTTTTTTTTTTTTTTTTTTTTTTT